>VZRW01005421.1:991383-1164741 GCA_013398125.1 Aegotheles bennettii
AGGATGCTGTGGGAGACAGTGTCAAATGCTTTACTGAAATTGAGATAAACCACATCTACCACTCTACCGTCATCTATCCACCTGGTTATTTCCTCATAGAAGGCTATAAGGTTGGTCGAACATGACTTACCCTTGGTAAAACCATGTTGACTGCTCTTAATGACCCCCTCATCCTTGATATGCCTAGAGATAGTGCCAAGAACAAATTGTTCCATCACCTTTCCAGGGATGGAGGTGAGGCTGACCGGTCTATAGTTACCCGGGTCCTCCTTCTTGCCCTTCTTGTAGACTGGAGTGACATTTGCTATCCTCCAGTCCTCAGGCACCTCTCCTATTGCCCATGACTTACCAAAGATGATGGAGAGTGGCTTAGCAATGACCTCTGCCAGCTCCTTCAGCACCCTTGGGTGCATTCCATCCGGACCCATCGATTTATGGATGTCCAGATTACTCAACTGATCCCTAACCCAATCTCATCTACCAAGGCACTCCCTTCAACGTTGCTGCACTTCGTTGCCTTTGCATTAAAAGGAAGAGAGCAAACCAAAACAGCTCTGAGAGCTGCATTTTTAACCAATTATGAAGTAGCATAGTCTAAACATTTTTATTGGAGCTGCTACACAACAGACACTCATCTCAGCCCTAGGAAAAATATACATATTGCACACAATACTTTTTTCAAGCCCCGACCAACCTTGTTTGGTTCAGCAGGACTTGTTTGTGTACTGTTCATCAAGTGCGTGAATGTTTCTTTACAGGAAAGAAGCAAGAGAAAAAGTATGAAAGCAAGAATACAACTGAGGGGAAAAACCTGTAACACCAAACCAAGGTTTACTAGGCAAAGACAGCTTTTTTCTACATGCAGATACATCCAAAATTTTGTGATGAGTGCCTTATATTTTCTTTTTTTAATTTATATCACTGACTACAGTAGATTCTCTAGATGTTTTAAATTGATACAAACACACAATTCTTGGTTGCTTAATCCACTTTTTAAATTATTTTTTTATATATATAGAACATAACAAATAACAAGCCTTCTTGAAAAAGCAATAAATATTCCTAGGACAATTTTTTTAAGTCCCTCCCTGCTGTAGAATGCTATATCCAACTGTTATAGTTAAGTCCAGTAATACTGTCAATGTTCCAACACCTGTACTTTCAAAGCTCATTCACTTTCCTACCAGGACTATGGGAGAAACACAGATCCTCTGGAAAACAGAGAATTTGTATATGCTGCACAGACTAGAGTATGAAACAGCTCCAGCCTCATACTTCTTTCATCAATAAACAATAAGCACGTGCTTTAGGAATGCACATATTATTAACAATAAATACCTCGACCTAAGCAAGGTGAGGCAGTACCAGTCAGATAGATGAAAAATGTACGAAAGCATGCTTTTATGAATTAGAATTTGGGGGTTATAGTTACATTGACTTTGAGTAATCTTAACTGACTTTCAACTAAATTTTTGTTTGCTGGAACATGAACTCAAACGTTCTCTGTTTCTCACTAGTTTCTCTTAGTTTAGTCTCACTAAACAACCATACTTGAATGTATTTATAATTAAAAATCAGAACTTAGATAAACAAAGTCTAACAGATTCTTATAGGGTCACTGTGTGACACACAAATTACCTGCTCTGAGAAAAACTGTCTTTTAATTACAAATTTATTTATTAGTGATAACACTGTGAAAGAGATGGACAGAAAAGCAGCATAAAGTCAGTTGAGAGATGACTTCAGGGTTGCCATGGCAATTTGTCTGTGAGCGTTCCTCTGTCTGTATTTGGGTGTCAGGAAATTCTGTATTGAGCAAAATGAGCAGATAAGAAGGTTTAGTCTATTTTAGGCTAAAGAAGCTTGGAGAAAAAGCCTGCATCCCACAGCCAAATTACGCAAGGAAGTTGGCACTAGTAATGTTTTTTAATTTCTGTAAGCATCTTAACAACTATGAATAAATAATGTATAAAATCAAAACCACCATGTCACACTCATTCAACCAGAGCACCCACTGATGACTTCAGCCTCTAGCTGGGTTGCACATGCTAAGGACCCACCCATGCATTCAAAGCAATGCTATATCATGATCACTTCAGCGATCAGCAACACAGCGATCAGTCTCTAGTGCTGATGTAAGAAGTCTAAAAGGGGAAAATTACTACTTTTCAAAGAGTTTACATGTAGGAAGTTTCTTACTGCAGTACTATTTTACTGTAGTTTTTGTTTCTGTCCTGTAAAACAGTCCTGTTCCATGTTATAGTTCTTATTAGAAATATACGTGCAGCTATTACCTACAGGTCTAGAGAAGTAAGCCCCACCCTGCACCTTACAAGGTGTTCATATAATGTCTCTGCTTCTAACTAACACTCAGAGTATTTCTTTTAGAAGAACATCTAAGTAGAAAATTTGCATACAGATACGCTGAAAGAATGGCCTCTTGAAAAGGACTGGAGCTTCCTCACCACCTTTCTGACAATGTGGTACTTCTAAGCAAATCTGAACAATCTTATTTCGTAGGCAAACTTGTTTCCATTTTAATATGTCTCCTTTTTGCAAGTGAAAATATTTTGCAAGAAGAGTTTGCTTTGAATAACATTTCATACAGGTGAAATGTTCGAATGAATTTGCACCTTCTGATAAGCTTAAGACATTTCAACTTTATCATTTTGATTCATTTCATTTTAGTCCTTCTAAAAAACTAAACATATTTCAGTGGAGTAACACTCATACTTTGTATGAAAGATTAAATTCATCAGCAGGAGATATTTCATATTACAGAAATTATATTTTCATACCAAAGAAATCATATTTTCCTTATGATCCAAATAGTGTATTTTTGTGACTCCAATTGAAATCAACCTAAATTTCTGTTATCTAAATTTCAGATTCAGACTTTTCATTCTGATTTTTTTTTTTTTTCAAATTAAGAGAATATTTTATAGGACAGTATTGCTACTTCCTATCAAGATCTCTCCCTAAACTGTGGTAACAGGATTCTACACTGATATTATTATACTCTAAAGATATTCTACAATTCAGGATATTTGCTCCTAATTCATGTGTAAGTAAGAAATGTCACTGAAGGCCTGACTACTCTGGGTAGGTATCACAAATGCTCTGAATGTTAAGGATGTGTTCATTTGTGTGTGTGCGCACATGCATCCCCATATGTTTTTTTCAAATAAAGAATCATTTGAGATATTATGATTTTTTGTTTGTTTGACAACATATCTAATGATTTGAAAAAACAGATCGAAGAAGAGGTTCAAAAATAGTTTTCAAAGAAATCCATGTCACATTGTGCTACCAACAGCATTACTGAAAAATGTATCTTGTGTACTACACTTCTTTGAAAACAGTAAAGCCATGAATAACAGAAAGTGCATCAAAAATGAATTTTCTGCATGTTTGCCAGAAGCAAACCATACAATCATGACCAAAAAATGGGTACAATTTTCTTTGTGTTTTTCATTCCTCCGTTCATGTAGCAGAAGTTCCAGCTCCTTTCTTGGTGCTCCTGCTTGAGATAGCATTTTAACAAATGCCTTTCTGATCCCACTATGTGGTATAACATGTCCTTTTCAGATCTATGCTTTCTGGAACATAATGTTTCCAGTCTCATTACAAAATTCATAGGAAATCCTGATACTACCTAGGGCAATAAAGTTCTGGCTAATAGAAATGGCTTCTCTATTTATTTTCAGAGAGTGAGAGTCAATAATTAAAGCCTGGAGCTTACCTACTTCTCTGAGCAGCTGTAATAACTAAAGGAAAGCCCATTTTGTTGGAAGTAGCCTGGTGAGATAGGCGTTTTAACAATAGGCAGAAAAAAGAAGTGGGCATGGTAGTCCTATTTTCAGCTTTCATTTTATATTTCTCTTGTGAAAAGGTCAAGCATGGGCAGCAGCATGCAACTCTTTAATGAACAAAGTCCTTAGTGTTTTCTCAGCTTTCTTTTTGCTCCAGTATGTGAAACATCCTTACTTTTAACTACATCAAGTCTAAAACATATTGAATGCTGCATTCTAAATGTTTCTTTCTGGATTTCTTAATCAAACTTACTGATCCTATAACTCAGAACCACTGATACAAATTATATCACAGTTAAAATTTTCATAATTACTTATGCTAAAAAGCTGCTATGTATATATGAAAGAAAAAAGTAAATTTCACTGTCAGAATAAACAGAGGTAGATCACTGTACATTATATTACATTCAATAGTGTACTTCTGGTTAATAATCTAAGTAATTCACTTGGAAAAAAATGGAAAGAGAGGTTTTGTTGTTAATGGATAGCGAACGTTTTGCAATTTTCAGTTTATATTATATCGAAACACAAGATCTCTCACCAAAACACATCTGACGATTGCATTACTAATAAGCTGGCATAGAATATACATTTCCAGATGCTTTATTATCCAGTCTTTGTTAGACTCCAGCTTCTCAAATAAGCAGACTTTTGCAAGAAATATGTAAGTCATTAGCTTATGGAAAATGCATTTAGTATTATCACAGAAGGACCTGTTCGGACACACATTGAGTCACAGTTAAGCTCACAAGCCTAGCTTTTTATACAAACAATTCTACTACAGATATGAACCAGAAAAGTGCCAGAAAGTACCTTTTTGCTGGTAAAAAAAAAAATAATCAAAAAATCAAGCAGTTACAACTGCAGATACCATTATTATAATTCCTTTTTTAAGGCGTACTTTTAGGACAATTAAGCCTTAATTCTTTAGAAAGTAAACCTCTTGCACTCTTATTTTCAAGACCATCATCTACATTTCTATTATGTAAATGGTAGCCTGGAAAGAAAGGCTTGCATGGTAATTACTTTGTTTAAATAACACTTTTTTTTCATGCAAGAAATGCTCAAATAAATACATTAGGATTAGACTCATAAAAGAGTCCAGTATCTAAGATGTTCTGTAGAATAAAAATGAATACAGCCGTTTAGGAAGTTTTTTCATAGGAAATACTGAGCTATGTTTAAACTAGCAGGATTTTGAAAAGTTGCATGGCTCTAAAACTTGCAAGTCTTTTCCAAACAAGGGGTAAACAAAAAATGCAGGTCCTTAAGAGAAGATCATCTCAGTGTTCCCTCATACACCAGATAACACAATACTAAGCAGTTCTCAACAAAAATTCATTATGGACCTGAAAACTGAGCTACACATCATCTAAGCATATACATAACTGCACCTGAGACTGAGGACTTGCTTTCATGCGTCCATTTTCTTTTGACCAAAGATCCCTAAATTGTGGATTGCAGCTAGTTACCCTCTAACTCTTGTCCCTCAAGCTATCTTGACTTTCCAGCGCTTACCATTAAAAAGTATATGATATAGATACCTGGCAACAGGTAAGAAGCACAGAGCATTTGTGTAAAAAGTCATGGAACCTCCACTACGACCATTTGTTTTATTCCCCTTGATTCCCCGATAGTCAAATTACATTGATGACAATTGGGAAGAGAAGATTTCTCAAGTTTTGTATCCACAGGCATACTCCTTCGCTGTTAGTCTGTTCAAATAATTTCTCTAAGCAATGAATCTCTGTAAAATTTTACTTGTTTTCTCATGCTCTTCCATAAAACATATCAACTACTAAATAGTAACACACAGGAGAAAACTCTAAAATGCTAGAGGTTTATTGATAAATTTCCCTAATAAGGGGCCCGATGGGTTGACGTTTTAATTAATATTATGTACAGAATGGAATCCTGTATTTCAATAAGGAAAGAGTGGCAGAAAGAAAGAGTAATTAGCAGGTTAAAAACATTGTAACTGTAATTGCCAGGTTTAAGCATGTTTTTATGTCCAAGTTTTACGCATTGGAAAAAAGGAGTTTGTCACACAAATGCTGACATAACACTACAGCCATTCCTAACACAACACTATAATTATGTGTTTTGATTGTCATCTGGTTGAAAGAATTGCCATCCAGAACAAAATTGTAATTTCTAGCTAGAAACAGTCAATCAGAATTCCTGGATTATAGAAAACTCATATGAGACACTATTATCTATACAGCCACAGCCAGAAGATGTCAGGGAATCAATTCATATAACATGCCAGCTTAATAAAATTTGCATACAAAATTTATGAATACGGTAATATTCCTTTATATCGCAAGTTATTAATGGTCAATTTAATGAATATCTACAGCTGAAGTGCTTTGGTTCTGTATGATATTTTAATCATCTTTAGCCATGTATTTAAATGCATTTCATTTTATAGCCATCAGCTCCGTACAGATAAGACAGCCTTTACATTCGCATGGAGACATTTGAGGTAGCTACTAATTCCGTCTTTCTGCTGTTATTGATTTCCTTAAAATTTACGACATCAGGAACTGAACTACATGTGCCATTACAACAGTACTTGTTTTGAAGCCTAAACTAGACTAAAAAGGTGTTCATGAGAAGTACTGCATGCATAATAATGTTAATACTTCTTCCCATTTACAACACAGAGCCCTACATTGCTGGAAATTCAACCTCCCATTAAGACAAAGAAAAAAGGCTGAATTCAAATACCGGTAGCCTTAAGATGAAGCAGTGTTCTCCTTATTCCATATTTACACCAAAACAATAGACTTGTTAAAAGCTTTTTTTTCTTTTATTTTAATGAAGGTATTATTGAAAAGTTCATTTTGTTGTTTCCGTATAGAAACAGTCATGAATATAAATAGCCTTGTAAGAGTATCTGAAACTTCTACCTGGATACATGGAAGAGCAGGAAGGCAATCTAAAGAAAACAAGTCCTAGGAGGCTCAAAATTTTCTTTAATATAGAGGAAAACAGCATCTTTTAGATCGAAGCTAATTACTGTTCAATGGAATTCACTATAAGAGACCTGAGACTTCAAGATGGTGAAATAATTTTGTCGAACTATGCTCCATCTTGAAGTCTCAGGTTGTATTACTAATGATACTATAAACAAAGAGTTTTATTAGCAATGAAAATGATAAAAAAAACCCACCCAAACTCAAACTGTTTTCCTCTGTATCCAGGGGAGCAACATGCTATGTGTAGGTACAATATAACCTGCAAGCACCTGATAAACTCTGTTACCATTCTGTTACAAAGCCATACCACTGCTGTGGGTGCAGCTGACTGGACATGTAAAGGATTGTCCACCCAGCTGTTGGAGGAACGAACAACTGGCAAACTCCAAAGTTTTGGAATTGCATTTCAGTGCTTTAAAAAAAAAAAAGTGATGGCAAGAATAACATCTCTTATTGCCAGACATTCATAATCAGTAAAGGGTTGTGTCTCATCATCTTTCGCATATTCAAGGACAGGCTACTTTTCAGCTCCCTGGTAATAACATATACTTCAAATCACACACACACACACAGACACACCGTGTTTGAGGTTTCCATTTACTGCTTGAGCAGTCATTTGACAACTTGTGAAGTGGGAGTTCTGGTGAGATTGAAAACCTGTTGAGTGAGGTAGAAGCCCAGAGCAGCAGGGAGCACAAGAAGATCCTGAAGTTTTTAACACCCTGAAAATAAGTACTGGAAATCAGCTAGCCTTCTGTTAGCCCATTCAAGCACACTTACATTGTACAAGAACAATGTTTTCACATAAATATTTCACATAAATTCCCAAGCTGCCAGATTCAGCCTGGTTTTAGGACTTACACATCATGAACAAAAGGTAAATTATATCATTAGGATTGTGAGTTAGGTTTAATATTCAAATTAAGAAGCACTTCACATTACTGTGAGCATATCTATAGAGAGAAAAAAGGAGGGGAAAAAGAGACTTCAGCTGAGGCTGTACAGAGCTCAACAGAAACTGCAAAATTCAACAGTGAAGACAGACAAAAGCCAATCTTGCTAAACTCCATGCTCTAACTGTAAGAGTTCTTCACCAAGGCAATAGTTTTTGGTATCTTCAGATGACATGTGTTTACCTAAGTGTCTACATGAATTAGGAGGGTTGTTAGTCTTAGCCATCTACCATGGTCCATCACGGCTATTTCTGAAAGCTTCAAAGCACAAAAGAAGTAATTGTGCTAGCAAGTGAGTAGGGAAACCTACCCATGACTAAAGTACGAACACCTGTCATATAACCCAAAGTCAAGGCACAGCCCCATCTCAACATAAAAATTACATAAAGGTGTCATGCTGATCCTACAGCATGGCATACAACGTGCTGCTGCACAGCTTTCCTGCTCGCTGTGTGTCTGCTCTGCCCTAGACCATACCATGTTGCAGCCACTGTTCTATCTATAGACCACCTCTTGCTAATAAAAGCCAATTTGTACACCAAATATAGACAGGTATAGATATCCCCTAAATCCTATGGCAACTCCAAGAATTCTGAGAAAATTGGCTGTTCTGTGCAGTCAGTTAAATAATTTGCAGCTTCATCCTGTTTCCACTGTGAACACAGCAGCTGATCCCTCAGCCATTCCTTAGGCATGCCACCACCCACTGCTGAGAACAATGTGGCTGGTATCTGCAGGTCAGGTCTCAAAACTATCTTTCAGCATGACTCAGATTCAGCAGAAAGCATGTCCTGATAGACAAAATTCATTTTCATAGCTCATTCATGTCTCAGTTGTAAGATCTTAATTATCCAAAACATTTATTTCTATTCAAAGTGCATAAGCGTGTGCTCAGCTTTAGGCATCTGAATGGCCTGCTAGTTCCTGACCCAGATCATCAACTTTCTGTGGATTTAAGTGAAGGAAAAATACTTACTTGTGATTTCGGTTCAAATTATAAACAATAACCTCTTGAAACGAAAGTCTGGACTCTGCATTTAGGCTTCTGAGAATAGCAGATGAAATTGCAGTTCTACTGCAAACAGTCTGTATGGTTGTTTTTTTTTCTACTGGTCAAAAACGTCACCCAGAAAACTGACTATTGGTGTATTCTTATGCTGCAGAACTCTGTAATCTAAAGAAGTTTTCAATATGTAGCATAAGTAAAAGTAGAATAGAAGTTAAAACATTATCACTAGTAGTTACTCTTAGACACTTAATACATGACCTGACCTACTGAAAACACTTTTCTGATATTGACATTTGTTTAACCTGTGTCATTAATTTTTTGTATCTCAATAAATCTGAGTATCTTCCCCTTGTATCATGAAAAGAGTGGCACTGACAAAGAAAGTCAATCTGTGGCCCACACACAAATAATAGCTTTCCATTACATTTGCCATTTCACCTGAATAATTCCTGATAATCATGAATAATGATGTTATTTGACATTCTAATGATATCATGCTGTGCAACTTCAATCCATCAGTCACTGTCAGGAAGGTCAAATATTTGTATTCCATTACATTATACAGAGTTCATTAAACAGTTAAATGACATTATACACCTTAATTATACTTCCAAATGAAACTAGCACATATAATTTAGATTTTGGTCTATGTGCTGCATCTCCATTTAAAAGAAGGATCATGATTTTGAATATTCATTTGTGACAAAGAAATATATTGCAATTTCAAACAACAGCTTTTCAGCTCTATCAAATCCTCACGCAAAGATGAGTTTACTGGATACACCTAAACACAATGTTCTTCACAGTCTAAGAAATTTCATCATATTTTCTACTGTGTTACTATAGGTTACTTCTTTGTGATCCTAACAAGGGCTCCAATACAGAGTCATAACTGATATAGGAAACTGATTATTGACTAAAGCTATCTGTACCCAAGATGAGAATATAATATTTATGTAAGAAAACTGAAAGGAAAACAGAAGATAAATTTTGTTGTCATCAATATTTCTTCTTCTTGAAAGCAATTATTTAAAATATATCTCAACAAAATTCAAAACCTGCTGTGGTGCATCAAAACCATTATAAGAAAAAAGAAAGAAGCATATTCAACTGTGGCATTAAAAGAGTACTATTTTATTAATATTCAGAATATTCAAAAACATTAAGTTCACTGCAGGCTATCAGTGTAAATATTTACTAACCACTATGGCAAGTAATCTAAAATACTTGTTTTGCATGAATACAGGCGGGTTTTTTCCTCTCATCAAAACCATTTTCCTTGACAAGAAAGAAAAGTAATAAGTGCTCCTAAGACAGTCATTAAGTAGCCATCAGAAGCTATGAATTGATTTAAGTAGCCTTTTTAAGAAATCATAGCCTTTGTGATTGTAGTGCGCATGTCCACTCAACCACAATCTTCTAAATTGGACGGAGAGAATAGGCAGAGAAATGGAAAGATTAATACGAGGAAAAATATGTTTAAAATCCACAAGAAGTACAAGCAGGGACAAGACCTTTGTTAAATTAATGTAGTTTACCAGCTTACAAAAGGTTTATTAAAATGTAACTTTCCACTTAACTACAAATCAGCTGCTTCCTAAATGAGTCTTTGAGTCTAACATTAATAGACCAAACCAACCTTTTTATCAGATTCTCTTTAATTCCTTACAGTATTTTATGTACGGGAAAAGAAGTAAATTCATTAGATTACAGCAGATGCTAGGTGTGTTCTTCAGTTCTTTATCTAGCTTGGATCACTGATGGGCAATGTGATTTTAAGCAATCAGAAACAACTCGGTTGTGTATGAAGCTGGAGAAAAAGCAACCAAGCATTACAGGTAGAAAGGATAACCTCTCCTCCTCCCAGAGCTTGCCACAGTGCATGCACAAGCTAAGTTCAATGACTTCATAGGTGGAAATCAGATTTCAAAGGTGAGTTCAAAAGAGTAATTAACACATTCTTTAAAAATGATCTTGAATCATTAGTTTAGCAAAATCTCAAAAATTCTGTTGAGCATAACCTCAGTAAATGAGGAAACCTAAATAATGTTTCCTTCCTTAGCTTAGCCTCACTTATAGAGCAATGTATGTTGGCACCTCTAATTTACAGAAATATAGTTGAAACAACCAAACCAATACAGTTTTGGAGAATAAATTCAGACCTGTTAACTGGATTAATAATTGGCATCATATAGACCTAGACAATTTGAAAGGTTTAAGTTTAATTATCTTTCTTCCACTAAGCTATCTATCTTTGCTTTCTGAAGAACAGGGGAAAAACATTTCTTTCCTTCAGATTACCAGTTCTTTCACAGTTCTAAATCTCTCATAGCTGCCAAAAGGCATTGGAAGGAACTGGGAAATAATAACAGCCTTGCAGTTCTGGAGTTATTCTCTATTGTTTCTACAGCTTCAGTAAAAGATGTTTTCAAGTTATAGAAAATAACTTTCAAATGTCCATCATTTGGGGTATTTTTCTATTCTGAATTGAGCTGAGCTACACTGTCATCTGCAGAGTCAAACCAAATTAATTACTTTTCTACTTCCTTTTGCCAGTGCCAAATGCACCATCACATCCTTATTACCAATACTGCACAGTGGGGAAGGCCAGGCCTTGGGCATCAGTTTCTAACAGAGTCGATTCAAGGCACTAGAGTCTACAAACACCTCTAAAGAAAATGGCACAGAATGTTACATTCTCAGCATTCAGTGTGCCTAGCACAACTAATTCCAAGGAGCATGATGGAAAGATGACGACTGCCTTTTCATTTGCTATGGGATGGATATTTTAAACTTAATTTTCAACTGAAACTGTTTTAGAGTTAAATTAAGCCTCAACAATAAAAAAAAAGAAAAACATTTTAAGGCTAGCATTTTGACATCAAGAGGCACAAAACAACTAATATCATAAGATGAAACATGCCTCTGAAATCAATCTTAAATTTTGCTAATTGGACAAACTGAATTGCTTTCAGTATATGCAGCACACTTATGCTTCCCTTTACTTAAACAAAATACAGACAAACCAGTAGTAACTAAAGGTAATGATATTTAATTACTCAGTGTGAATGGCACTTTTTTAAGATTTATCACTAAGTTGCATATATTATCTGGTTATATTAAAACTAATTTTGAAAGTTTTCTGTTTCATTATCATACTGAACAAAGCAGGACTGTCATGAAATATAATTAGGAAGTCACAAAGGACCTTCTTAAACAGATATTCAGAATTCTGTGGCTCTGACAGCAGAGGCTTTGCAGAGTGCAGCAGCTCAACAGACAATGAACAAAAATTAGATTCAAGATTTGGAATAACATTATGTTTATACGAGTCTGTTGGCTTTCACTGCACTCCAGTACTGTGAGACAAGGAACCCATGGGGAACCCCCTCAGCCCTACAATAGTAGGGCAGTCAAAAGGCCACTGTTTCTCATGAGAAAAACACAAAGCATTATTATACCTCCACATTGTTTCTCTTCCTTTTCTTTCCAGTATTTTTACTGGCATTTTTAATTTTTAAATGAAGCACTTTTAAATACATGGTTTTAGAGGTCACATGTTCCCAAATATCTGGATTCCAACTGGAAAATATTCTAGAATTCCTTATGTTTAAGAGTATCTTACTCTTAAGCTATCTTTTATTTGCGGATAGGCATGGACAACAATCTGTGACTACAGGCCAACTGGTACAAAGTAAAGAATAACAAGAATATACATCTTGCATAAGAATCTTTTTGAAGTTAATGAAACTGCCCTTCCCCCACCTGCAAGTGGAAACGATTATCACAGGAGTCACTCATCATAACCTCAGCAATGGCTTTGAAAATCTAAGCCAAACATATATGACTTAAAAAATCTTAACCACCATTTGAAACAACCACATGATTTAAAAAATTAATTCGATTAGATAAGTCATTATTTTTCTCCCCAAACTTGCAGCAATAAGGAACACAGGAGGTCCCTGACAATTGAGAACAGTATCACTTCACAAATTCACCAATTCAGTGAAGAGATTTGAAAAGTAAACATGTATCCTCAAGTTGTGCAGCAAATGGTCACAACAAATACTTGAGATCTACAACAGCTGACAATTTTTCTTGCGAAGATTAAAAAGTTTCAAACAGGAAGGGGAAGTAATGAGATGGAAGATAGTTATTGCTGCTGAATCCTCTGACAGATCAGATGACAATCCTGATTCAACTTTCATTATTTAAAAAGACAAACAGAGCATCTCTCTGTGCTTTTTCAATCATGACAAAACACAATCACCAAATCACATTATCTTCTTTACTCTGATATCTTGTAGGCAATCTAAAATGATCCCCTCTGGACAACACTTTAGCTGAGGTACAAAGTTAAATTCATTCAGGTACCATCAATGTGACAGTTAAAAATCAAAGAGGACCTGTGAAAGTACTCAAAGCTGGACTGCACATCATTGCCTTTCCCCCGATACACACCTCCCCCACCCCCGTGTAGGAAAAATGAAGGAACATCTCAAAAGCAGTATTTTTTTGGAATATATAGGCACAACAGCAATCCAGCTGTTGCACAGGAGGGACCCTTGCATTTCTACTGGTTGGTCAAAATGTTGTTTTCTTTTTCACTTAGCAGTGTCAGACTCTGTATCCATTTCATATTCATATCAACACACTCATTATTACGCATCCTGTTATTTAATTTAGGAGGATCAAACCCCATTTCCAAATACTTCCCACATATAATTCTCCCAATTCTGGACTAAGGCAGCTACATAAGTATCATCCATTTGATTTGCACACAAAAAAACCGCCTAGTTCTAGCAGTCAATTTTACAGATTATCCTCTACTCTGCAAGCATTGTGACATAGATGAAAGAGCAGAGAAGTCCATGGGCTTCTCAGAGACCAATGAATGTTGAAAAAAATACAGTCATCAACTAGAATAAAGAATCCAAACTACATGCCAGGGTTAGACTAAAACAAACAAGGCTGCTGTGAATGCTATATGAACTGACTAGGTTTTTCTTGTTTAAAGATGAATAAAACTTGACTCAGACTCTCACCAGAGATTTGGATTAAGTACATTACTCCCATATACAGGGAAAAATAATCTCATCTCAACATCTTGTATCGCTGTAGTTTAAAAATGGGTCAAACAAGTTCAAAATTTACATATAAAAATGTAATAACTGTTACAAAAACAATCACAAGAGACAACTTTACATGCAGGTGAAGGAGCACAGCACAGAGATACACACCTGCACACAGTGCCACAGCCCCTCACTCCCTACATCAAACTCATGATTTCCATACAAGGCATCATCAGGGGCTAACCCAAGCCTGATATGGTTTCTAGCAAAGTTAAATTTGCTGTCTCCACAGTGCTCCAGTTTGAATAAAATCTGCACCAACTCCATTATTGTTAATGACTGTAACTGAACTACATTTTCTCCAACTTTTAACTGCGTAAAAATATCAAGAAAATGAAGCAACAGATGACTAGCTGACCTATGTGACAAAAACCAGGCTAGATTAAGGAAAGCCATTCAGTTTAGTTCAGAATTCTATTCCATTTTTCTCTTTCAATTGAATACATAAATGCTACTGGAAGCTGTTTCTTGGTTTTTGCTTTCTGCAAACATCCGCTTGCATCAGATCCTTTCAGTTTAGGTATTAACTTCATGTAAGAAGCATGTTTCTCCACATTTAAAAAAGATGGTTCAATACTATGCGGTATTTATAAGCAAGTCATAATCAATATTAAATGCATTGCACTTTATTTCCTTAAGGAACTGGGCAGGAAAAGGGGATACTTTCACAGTTTGCTAAGATAAAACAACCTCAGCAAAATACTACGCTAAGTCAGCAATGTTCCATTAACGTCACTGTTTTCAAATTAAGATAAAAATAGAATTATACACCTCCACAATATTTTTGTGTTGAACTTTCTCTAGGTCAAATTCAGAATTTTTTTTGAAAGACAGGCAAGTATAACTTCTTTTATTAATATTAATAGGGTCATAGTAGGGGAACATTAATTGAGAGATATGTCATTAGTATCCTTCCACATGACTGGATACTAATTAGGTGGATTTTTTTTTTTCAGATCTTCCCACTAGCTAAGGACAGCAATTCCATGTTTTACATTTATTCAAAATGACTGCAGGAAAAAAAAACAAAAAAACAAACATAAAGAACACCCAAAACATAAAAGCCTACTTGCAATACTCTACTAGTTCCTTTACAACTCAGTGTAAACAGTCACATCTGAAGTTTCTCGCTAAATTTTTTTTAAGCAGTCATTTGAAAAATACATTGATCCCATTTCAAAGTGCTCATAAAGTTTTCACTCCAAACATAATTTCCCTCCACCACAGGGGAGCTATGCAAAATGGAGTATATTAAAAAGTTTGCTTTCTTTTTGTCTTTCATTTGCACTACCCAGAGCTAAAGTAATTGGGGTGGAGGAGAGATGGGGAACATGCAACTTCATTTTGCAAACATGATAGGTGGACTTCCTACCAAAAATTTCAATAGAACATTGAGAAATAAGGCATTCAGCTCTAACAAGTGTAAGACTTTTCAACATTGCTGGTTGTCCTTGCACCCAAACATTCAACAGGCAGAGATATCCTGCTATGTTCTCATGAATAACACAAAATGAAAATCTCAAACATCAGTCTTTTTTTCAGATGCAGTTCAAATTAATTCAATTTTGCTATACGTAGATTAGAACTTCTGTGAGTTGTATTCCATGTCATACATTCTTTCCCTGCAACCAGGCAAATTCAGAAATTACAGAACCACACAATGACACATTTATAAAATACATTCCTAAATAGTTACATTTTCACATACACATCAGAGCAAAACCTATTATTCAGCTACATGAAGTCCATCAGGTCAGACTGCACAGAAAAGCAGAATTTCCAAATGTACCCATTTAAACTCATATTCGTTGCACACAATTTTCAATTTTATGAAAAAACAGCAATAATATCATCTCAATGAATTCACAATTAGTAATTGAAAACAATAATAAATCATGACCTAAAACTAACTTCTCTTAGGTAGCTTCAGTAGAGAGGTCACCCATCTGAATGCAGTATGATGTTAAACTGAAGAGTATCGGTAGGGGAATTTTCAACTTTTATTGTACAACATGAACATCTGCTCAAGAGAGCTCACTCAGAGGTGCTGAGGTTTATATGTTTTGATCAGAAACAGTAGAAGTCAGCAGGTTACAAGGAAAAGCAAGAAGTAAAATACATTAGCAAATGAATAGCAGACTGTACACACTTGTGCAACCTTAGAAATCTAGATACAGTGTGAGTGATAAAGTGAAATACATCTGTATTAGGCACTCCATTTGAATTAGGCACTCCATTTCCTACTGTAGACTCATTTTACAACAAAGTCTCCATTGTCTACTATGTTCATATCTAACTTTACACAAGACAACTTATTAAAACATAACTTACCCAATTACCTCGCTCAGAGAAGGTGCTTGACCCTCAGCTGAAGCTCTGCAAAGCAATTATAGGGCCATTTGGAATCACTGTCTTTGATATTCTCACATGCCAGCTCAAACTCACAGAAGAAAACATTTCCTAAACAAATGAAGGAGCACAATTGAGCAGCTCTAAGCACACAGCAAAGTGGGATAGACAGTATGTGCTACTTTCCTGAGCAGGCAATGGAGGAAAGCATGAGTTAACCATGCTACAGGGGTGAAGAGGAAGAAGAGAGGGAGGGAATGACTTAGTCCTACCTAAAAAACAAATCCCAGGAGGGGTGAAGTCCAACTGAGCTGGGGCCTTGCATCTCAAAATTCAATTATTTTGCACAGGTATCCAGAAGTCTAGTACTGCTTCAGAGAAAAGTAATTGTGTTCAAAATATTCCTTTTGTGAACAGTTTTCCTTAGGTTGCCTCTGAAGAAATCCATATCGGTGACTGGATTCTATATAAGACCTCTATGTCTGCATTCACAGAGGGAATACAGTAAATTGGATTTACCCTCAAAGGGTTGACATCTGCACTAGGTATTCTGAAGAGATTAGGTTATGGCATTATTTATCCCTCTCTATGCCCCTGAGAAGGTACTAGGATTGTACAACACAGTGCACTATTCCTTCATTTCTGCATCTTTAGAGTGCATTCCTGTTTATTTTGCATGTACATGGCATGACCTTTCCCTTCTTAACTGTTGAAGGTTGTATTGGTTTTGTCTGGGATAGAGTTCATTTTCTTCACAGTAGCTTGTAGAGGGCTATGTTCTGAATTTGTGCTGAGAATAGTGTTGGTAACACAGGGATGTTTTTGTTACTGCTAAGCAGTGCGTACACAGCGCCAAGGCCTTTTCTGCTTCTCATCCCATCCCACCAGTGAGCAGGCTGGGGGTGCACAAGAAGCTGTGAGGGGACACAGTCAAGACAGCTGGCCCCAACTGACCAAAGGGATATTCCATACCATATGATGTCATGCTCAGCAATAAAAGCTGAGGGAAGAAGGAGGAGGGGGACACTTGGAATTATGGCATTTGTCTTCTCAAGTGACCATTGCACATGATGGAGCCCTACTTTCCTGGAGACAGCTGAACACGTGCCTGCTGATGGGAAGCAGTGAATGAATTTTTCATTTTGCTTTGCTTACACATGCACCTTTTGCTTTGCCCATTAAACTGCCTTTATCTCAACCCCTAAGTTTTCTAACTTTTACCCTTTTGATTCTCTCCACCACCCCACCAAGGGGGAGTGAGCGAGTGGCTGTCTGATGCTCAGCTGCCAACTGGGGTTAAACCACGACAGAGGTCCTTTAAATACAAAGAGAACAAGATGAATACTTGTGAAATTATGAGATATTTAATTTAGATTATAATTATGGTACACCAAGGAATATTTTTGTGTGTTTCAACAGAAAAATATTGCTCTTCACAGCAAACATTCTAGATTCAGAAAACGCAAGAGATGACAGTTTAACATTGTACCATTAGATCTAGATCTCCTCTTAGGAGCTGCAACAGGAAATTCATGTCAGATGCCTCTCAAAAATACGTACTTGAAGAAAACACATAGTTGTATTACACTGAACAGCACAAAATATTCCAATATGCTAGAAACAATAAGCAACAAATGAAATTTCCAATTGACTTTCCAGCAAATCTATTTTCATTACAAATGGAAATTTTGCATGTATTTCATTACTTATGGTAATTGTGTGACATCTATTATGAATAACCATGTATTCCAATCATCTCTTTTAATTATATTCTGCCATAAGAGCAAGCCATGCAATACCTGGCCCAGATTCAGTTAACTGTGTGTGTGCTGCATATCACATTCTGATGGCTATGTTGAGGACAAAAGGTCCTAGACATGCATAAACTGTAATGGGAATGGCTTGTAACTGTCACCTTCATTAGTCAGAAACTACTTTAAATAAAAAAAGCTGAATTTAAATCCAGTTTAAAAACAGAAAATAATTCTTTTTATTCCTTTCTTTTATAAAGTACATGGTAACTGGTACCTGAATGCAAAGCACGTGGTTATCTGCTGTTGATGTAGGTACTTAAATTTTCTGTAGTGGCAAAACTGGAATGATAGCAAACACACCCTTTGTATTTGTTATCTATTGCCCATTTATAGCCATTGAGTTTGTTTGGTTTTACTGCTATGATAAAAGGATAAATTACAGGTTTGTTCAATAACCACACCAATTACAAATTTGGTCTCTACTAGACTACAAAATAACTGCTGGACTAAAAGTATTCATTATTTACAAATAGGACTTCACAGTTTTTTAAACAAGAATGCCAATTATTGTGTTAAGCCTCAAAGGAAAGACTCACTTTACCTTTTCTAAATCCTACCTGTTTCCCCACCACTTTTCATACAGAAGTTTGCTGCCTCTTAATTTTACTTCCTTCTACATAGCTTTGCTCCTGTCTTTTAAACTTCACTTCTTCCAGCTCCTTAGGATGAGACTTTTCTCACTGAATATTTAGCCAGGTTTCTTGCTGTGTTAAAATACAAATAGGTAAACTCTTTTTTTTGCAGATGATCTCTGGCACCCCAAACGACAGAAACCTCAGTTACTACAAAACTATAGCTGTAAGTTGATGTGAAAGAAGTGCTAATATGCTTTGTAAATTGTTAATGAGGATAAACACGACAAAATGGCAGGCTGTAACTAACCTAACACACAGTGAAATACTTTTAAATATGAATGGAAGTTTAATTAAATATTTTCAACTTCAAATAATAAGCTGCTTTCACATAAAACAGAGTCTCAGTAAAAATAAAAATTACAACATTGGGAAGACAGCAGGCATCCTCCATTAAATTTGATGTTCCATAGCAATTATCAGCCAATGGATCTAAAATTTAGATGTGTTACATTTTTTCATGACGACAAGAACAGGGTTTCTAAATTGTTCTTTACTTTTTGGGCATGGTGTACGTATGCATAATAGGTACCAGAATGGTGGCACTCACAGACTAGGTTTCAAAAATTCCTCTCCATGCTCCTGGAGCTTCTGAAGACAGGTAATTCCACTTTTAGAGGACAAACATTCATAACATGTCTTCAAAACTGTACAGTGAGTGCCCCCAAAACCACACAAAGCAGTAGAGAGGCTCATGCATAATGTGGTTTTCTTGAAGACATGTGTAAGTTCCAAACAATGATGACAAACAGTTGAATAAAATGGATTAGACCAAATTGGAATTGGAATTTTTTAGCTAGATTCCAGTATATGTTAGCAATGTAGCCAAGAAATTTAATTGCACAGATCCAATCTGTTATGACACAGAGCTTACAAGCCCATTTTTCAGACATGTCATTACTCTCCATACAGCAAGGTTTGAAGGTCAGTTGAACACATCACTAATAAGAGACTGTTCATTCCTTCATGGCATCTGGTAAGATGCACCAGGCTCCAATCTAGAAGCTACTGCCTCTCCCAGATGTGGCCTTAAGACAGCTTTTTTTAATACATCTTCCAGGTTGTGCTACACCCTGAGAAATTCTTATCATCAATCTGCTGAATGTAAGTAAACGAGTTATTTAGTTGGTAACTTAATTCATTTGCAAATCAGCAAAAAATACTTTCGATTTAATTACTTCCATTTTTTCTTTTTATTTGAAATACAAGCACAAAGCATTTAGAGTGGGATTTTCATCAATACTATTATATTAATGCAACTATAACAATGCAAACAGAATAGATAAACCCTTATGGTGAAGTACATTCTCTTTCAACAGTGAGCACCTTTCAAGCAAGACAGGATTTGAAGGGAGAGAAAGTATTTTTATCAGACCAAATGATACGGTTGAACTCCAACCCCTCAAATAAGACAGACAGACAAGCTTTTGTGCACAGAGCCCTGAATCTATTATCTTCTGAAGCAGCATTTCCTAATGTGAGGCAAACGCCATCCCTTTGTTTGTAGACTGCAAACAAAATTACTCCAGCCCTGAGATAATTAACTGGCCTCTCTATCACCACTAAATTCAAGTGGTTTGCATACACAAAGTGGAGCACTCATTCTTTGGGCTGTTTGAGGAGAACCTTTTTCCCAGAAGGTAGCTTGAGAATACAGTGAAGCTGATCTACTAGCTGGCTGCTGCCAAGGGTGCAGTCCCACTCCTTACCCTCTGCACAACAGAGTTTAATTTAGCTAAAAGTTATTAGCATAGGAACTGTTTTTCTTACTCTCATTTGTGCAAATAAATATTGCAGCATTAAGTCTTACTTGAGGGATCATGACTGCTCATATAAGGAAGAGTCATGAAACAGCTTTATTTGGGATTTGAGGAAAAGCACAAACATAGGATTTTCCACTGATGCTCAACAGCTTCAGTACAGTATCTCAAAAAGAATTTATCTAATACTAATGATACAGAAAGTAAGTCTGAATTTCTTCTGCATTCCTGCTGAAGAAATATACTCTATACTTCGCCCACATTTTCACACAAGATTCGTCATTTATACCTGTTCTTCCCATTCAGGAAGTTTTTCTACACCAGCAAAGGTACTTCATCCTCTTCCTCATACTAGACATTTTGAGAAATTTGTATAAGTAATTCACTCCTTATTGTACAAAAAAACATTTTCTGTCTCCGTGTGATTACCATTGCAATTTCCAGGATCATATTTAGGTTATGACGTTTTTACCAAAACCCCTTATTTTTACCTCTTGCTAAAGCACATGACTGGCTCCTTAGCATTGTGCTAAAGCAAACTAATAATACTAGTAATGCACATGAAGTTTCTGTAACAAGCACTGAAGAGTACTTTCCCACAGGGTTCGATATATACAATGTGTAGTTGCAACAGTGCAGTGTAATGTACATTATTGCAATATGTAAATGTAAATTTACATATTCTGCAATATCACTGAATTTTATTTTCTAAATCTTAGTTTTATGGCAAATATTAACACTTATTTAGGCTTAAAAACATAAAATTCATTATTACGTAGCATAAATACATATGTGATAAATGTGCAATATGCAAACTAACTAAATCACAATAAACAGCAGCTCTGTAACTTCATGAAGAATTTAAATTTTATATACATGCTAAACATCATGATTTTCAACCAAACTTGTGAAAGAATATTACTGTTCTTTCCAGAGGAAGTGCGTTATGTTCAATGGAAATTCTGTCAGGACTGTAACTAAATTAAAAATTACTTTGTATTTAATGATATATTTGTTAATATATTAACAAATACTATAAATAAAAGGATTATTTCTTTCTAACTGCAAATCTTTTAAGAAAAGTAGCAATCATTTGTGACAATACAGAATATGTCAGTCTCAAGCAATATGGCACTTCTGACTGCTTATGACAGCTCACAGACAAATCGTACAGCAAGGCAGATGTTATTCTTACATTGCATGATCCTGAATCCCATCCCACCCATGCAACAGACCCAAAACAATTACAATGCAGCTTAGGGTGTTATCAAGTCTTTGAGGAAGCATCTGGTTCAACTAATGTTTTCTCTACTCATTAATAAAAGGAACAAGCTGCAGTAACTCACAGAACAGCACACTGTCTCGGAAACAAATAATGACCATTAACTTCACATAGCGATGAAGTTGACAGAAAATATCACATGCCTTGGGTTATTATATATGGTGTCTTCCCCACAATCAGAATACTTTCTGGTGGAAAAAACTAGATCTCTATGGAAATAACAATATCAAATAACCCACCAAAATTCAGTACGTAACTGTTATACTGTGTCATTTTTTTTCTCTCCTTTTTTTTTTTTTAATGGAAAAACCTTTTCATAATCAAATACAGATGAAAAGTTATTGTAAAGTGTTCATTCTAATCTATTACACTCACACATACATGTGCACTTACTGAAGGAGCCACACTGTCCACCACAAATTTCTATAAAATTGCTTGGTCCTGATAACCCTCAGCTCATTGTTCGCAGCTGGAAAGCCTGTTCTTTTAATAACCAATTCAATAAACTGCTGAAAAATGCTTTGTATAATATAGTATTGCCATAGATCTGATGTTTGTCTCTGTCATTACATATTGCATTCAATCAATTTACAAATGTTGCTGTGTTCCTTTTGTGCTAGTTCTTATGGCATCCTGAACACAAATCTGAAGATCAATACTTTGTCTGCTGAATAAAAATTGGACATAACAAATGAATAATTTTATTTATAATAAAAGTCCTAGTCCCCAAATGGATCCTACTAATGTTCAAATTCATTTTTCATTTTTAACACAAGATGAAAGCAAGTACCCTGCACAATACAATCAGAAAGGCAGTGATAAAAAACCAGTTCCTTTTTATTGAAGGTGTGAGCAAAACCATGTAAAGCCATGGCGTATGGCTAGGAAAACATCAATAAAATGGTAAGTCATTCAACAAGTATTTGTTACCATATTAAAGAGCAAAAAGGTCCCTGTCACACAGCAGATGGATTTTCTTTAAAAAGACACTACAGTTCTGTTCTGAATTACAGAAGCAGTAAGGCTCTGAATGAAATCATTTAAGAAGACAAGTAGAAGTTCAGCTCATGCTAGTTGCATGAGCTGATTCAGTTCATTTTGTGCCTTTTGTGTGACAGAAACAATGCATTTGCTGACTATAGACACATCCCTCCACTATTGCAGCTATTGAATAGCTACCTCCTCTAGAACAACGATATAGTTGCTCAAGGGAGCCACAAATGACTTTTCACAATCACTCTCTGCAGAGCAGCAAGCTAACAGAGGAAATAGGAACTCTACTTTTCATAGAAAACGGTATTGGTAATTGTAAAAGCATACAAATCCCAGCAAGCTTACACAATAACCAGCTCACCTCCTCCCCACTCCCAAGCTAACTGCTAAGATGTGCTCTGCATACAGGATTCCCACCTAGGCTCTTGGCTCCACAACAATTCACAGGCATCAGAAAAACAAAATCATACTGCTTCTGTGCAAACCAGAAAACCATCAAAAAACACATACCCAAACCCAGCATCTCTTTAATCAAGACGGTCCCCAGCATCATGTGTCTGGCTGCTCTGAAATAAGACAGACAAAAGGGGCAGGGAAGACCTATCTTCCCCTTCCAACTATATTCAAGAACAGAGCAGGTAACATACTCCTCATTTTATCATGGGAGTTGAGTGACTTGATGTTTTCAGACAGTGGTCAGACACTTCTGAGCTTTAACTATTTCCCTGTTGGGTGACAGCAACATGACGGGCTGTCCTGAGGGGAACACACACTAATCCTGCAGAACTGATCACGTGTAGCCCTGCTTCACCTCTTTTGGCACAGCCAAATGGAGAGGGACTTTGCACTGCTACTGTCAGACACATGAGCATATTTTAGCCTACACAGTAAAGATTCCAGTTGAATGCCAGATATCCCATAATAGTAAGATTCCAGTTACTTCCTATTTAAGAATCTGCAATAAGCACATCTTCACTCAAAGGGATGCTATTACAAACAGGTTCCTGAGTCCATGAACTAGCATTGACTCATCAGACAGAATTCTAATGCTGGCACAATTGAGGCAGCTTTCTCCAGCAAAAGGGGAACTCCTTCCTTACCATGAATATTATGTTCTTGCTATTCTTTCTCTTGGTTACTATTAGCACAGTTTGACTTTCAAGTGTCAAGCTGAATTCATAGGATTGGCAACTGGAAATAAACAAAACAGAACTCTGTAATGTGTTAACTGAACAATGATGCTTTGGCATTGCTCAGATCATGAACACTGAACTCCATGACACTATTCTGACTGGGTTTTTTTCAGACTATAGTTTTATTTTAAAACTATTACAGCAAATTCACAACTCCAATCCTACGTTCTGTTTCAAGATGGAATTTCAACTTTACTAGTTAATTAAAGCCACCACCTGGAGTGAGCTGGCTTTCAAACTGATTTCCTTTGTCTCTCTAATTCATATACATAAATATTTTATTTTCTACTGAGAAAAAAAAAAAGAAAAGAAAAGAAAAGGAGTGTAGTAAGTGTGCCAAAGAAGGCAGATAAAATTATTGCAATAATACAAAGAAAATACACTTGTTACTGCCAGGTCTTGAGATGAATGCTGCATTATACAGACATTTTTGAGGCTTACAACTGTAAATTGCTCTATTTTAGATACTGTATTCTAGCCTTTGCATCAAGATCTTTCCTAATTTTTTCTTATTGTAATGGTAAAGGGAAAGGGTTAGGTTTTTATTACCTGAGCATTTATTCAACGGAGAAACTAAGACTACATTATATATTACAACACGAGCTATTAAAACAATGTGACACTATAAAATATGCTGCGATACTCATTAAGGGCTAACAAAGCTAGACCTAAGCAAATAAATGTATCTGCCAAACAGCAATAACTATACAACTAGAGTTTATATTCTTTAATTATTTAAGAAGGAAAGAAGCTTGTAATAATTAAGTTTTATAGGCTGCTTAAATTGTCATTACTAGATGCTTTCAAAACTTTAAAACAAGTATCTGAAATAACTCTTCTTTAACAACAGATACAATTGCTCAATTAACTGATTAATTGAAAAAAATAATTATCTATTGTTTTTAAAACTTACACGCACAGTACAGATAATGTTTTATTTACTCTCTGATCTGGACAATGCATATACTAACGTAACAAGCGCTAGAACGAGAGGAAATGTCCTCAAGTTGTGACAGGGGAGGTGTAGATTGGATATTAGGAAAAGTTTCTTCACATAAAGGGTCATCAGGCACTGGAATAGGCCTATATAGAGAAGATCTATATTGAAGAATTATAATCTACAGAAATGACAGCAGAATAATCTGAATTTTAAAAAATTCATTAAAGGTTACTAAATTTTAAATTATACATTAAATCATGAAAGAAACAACATAAAAGTACAGAAGACCAAGAAAGCTTTCAGTTAATTCCAGATTACTTTCTTCTTTTCCCAAAACACATTCAGCCATTGCCTGAGTTCCTACTAAAATTTTACCATGGACCTCTAGTGAAATGAAGTAATCAGCCTTGAGTATTTCTGAAAAGTTCCACCTCCAGCCACTGAAATCAGCCCAAGTTACACAGCAGTAGAGTATTGACTGGAAAATTATATGCCACACTACAAAAATACACTAAATAGGTACATTTAGCATCTTGCAGAATCAAGTTCCTACACAGTTTCTAAACTGAGAATTTTACTTACAACATGGGGCTTCATTTTTAACTCGGGAAATGTGTGCACTACACAGATGGTTTATTTAATCCATTCCTACCTAAATTAATCAAAGCAATCTGTCCCAAAAAAATAGTCTTCATACAGGATTCTGTTGCTATTTGACAAATTGTGCACATTTAGCTAGAAGAATTTGAAAATCCTCCATAAAGAAGTTACCACATCTAAAAATAAGTGACATTATTAAAAGGGAAGCAGGATGTGTTATTTAGCATAATATGAAATTTAAACAGTACCACCTCAGATACACTTTCGAACACTTTTAGTAGCACCTGGTTGTTTATACATCTTCTGTGGTGAAAAGGTCAATAGAAATTCACCTCTAAGGTCACAGTTGCTAAGCAACTGTTTTTGGTAGGTCTGCAACACCGCTCAAGCGTATGATGTTCCACTGCCTGGTTTCAGAATAAACCCGTGTAGCATCCTACCTGGCCCTTGAAGCACACCGAGTTCCTCCTGCTTTCCCCAAGAGTGTAGGTGCCCATCATTGAGGCGCTGCTCAAAAGGATACGCCCTGGTACCACTGGCTTCCAGTTCACGAGAGCAAAGGAGAGTTCAGTCTTCAGGAAGACCACAGAGGGTTTGATAAGGTGCTGCCCAAATCTCAGCATGATAAATGTTAATCTTCAGGGTCTGAAAGAGACAATAGTTAAGATGATAAAGGGACTGACTCTGCCTTTCCAATCAACAGAAATAAGACAACCAAATTATCTAAGCAGCTTCTGAAAGAAAGTGCCTCCTGGGCTCACCAAGGCACTGGGTGTTTCACTTCTTTGAAGGGGTGGCTGAAAGGTCTTATTTTCAAAGCAAAAATTTTACATATAAATTCTTAAACCCAGAGGTATAAAATTCTAGTCAGAGAATGTAATTTCTCCTTCCCATTTTCATTTGTTCTGCATTGCATACACTTGAGTCATACGTGCTTGTATGAAGCACAAATAGTATGCCTTTTGCCACCCTGCAAACCAATGCACACAGGACCTAGGAAGAAACCACGTTTTCTAAATCAGTCTCTACTAACTATCTCAATTGGAGAAATACTGACAAATTAAGGAAAGCACACTTCATCATTTTCCATCCATGCTTTCTAGTGTGAGCAACTGAAATGTGAAGATGATCAACAGGCATGTGCAACATTCTCTCTTATGCAAAGAAAGCCAATGATTTCCACTTTCATTCACTAAAATTCTCTCTCCTGGTGAGAATGAAAATCCTTCTTAAATAACTAAGGCGCAATCCTAACTGTGTCTATTTTAGGTCTTTAAGCCCTAGGGTATTTAATGTATGTAATTCAGTCAAAAATATTGAAGGTGCTGCAGGGTAAAATACAAAGTAATGAAGAATTTCTCGCGACACAATACTTCAGACACACCGAAAGCGTTACACTAACATTACATTGCTTGCACCAGTGACTAATCAGAAAATTCAGTTCTATGAGTTGTTTCCGATGGGGAAAGATACTGTTAAGAGTCATGTAGGGTCTTTTGCTGCAGATCTTTTCTTGCTAGCCTACTGTGTTTAGTACATATAACAGCAGAATTCCCCAGGTCCAAAAAACTCATTCACAACTGGAAACCAAGGCCATGACTCTACAAATCTCTCCAGCATCATAGGCAGTTTGTGCAACCTCCAATGAACCTGTGTAGAATATATCTGCAATCCACATTAACACTATAAAGGAGAAGGGTCTCTTCAGGGTATTCACCATCATCTAGACCCTACCAGTTACTGACCATAACTGCACCACTGGAATGATTAAAATTAGCTGTTCAACATCCTGTATAAATACACTCAACATTTGCCAAAATAAACACATGCAACATTATTAGCCACAGAGTTTGGCTCACCATTGCTCTCTAATATTGATGGGTATTTTCAATGCTTTAAAAACAATTAAAAATGCATTTTTCAGAAAATGCAAGATGGATCCACACATAGAATCTGTGGACCACAGAAATTAGGCTGACTATACCATGTATTCATAATTCACCTATCAGGTGCATCTGTACTTATTTCACTGCCATTTTGTTAAAAAAAAAAAAAAGTCCAGAAAGGACCAGTAAAGTAAAAGCACTGGTTTCACACCTCCCTAAGCAATAGTTTGAAGAATCAGGTTACAGCCCAACTGGGTTGACTCAGAATTATTAGAACATTTTTAAATCTCATGCATAGAATTAACACATGTATTAAAATATTTTCTGTTTGTTTACTAAACAATAATATATCTGAACAATGTATTTCTATTTCTTGATTCAGATTAAATAAATACAGCATGTGTTTCAAACTTGTGTGTCAGTTGTATTGGTTGTGCTATGTAACACTGCAGACTTCCCAGTGCTGTTCTGTCCAATTCTGAAAGGAAATCATGGGATTTTTTGTTTCTTAAACAATTATTCACAACCTATTATATATTACTTGAGCTGTTTTCTGCCCTAGTGGTCCTCTGTGTTTTTCTGTAAAGCATGATCATCTGTGCTCAGAACCAATACAAATGCTAAAAAATACATTCAGGAAATGAGTAACGGGTACAACTGAAAAATCTGTGGCTGCACAGCAACACACTGCAGCAAGGCTGGAATATTCCAGAGTGCAGCGAGGCAGGAAACTGCTACAAGCAGAGCAAGTTTTCAGACATCTGAATTTCACCTGCTTATTGCTTGAATGGCCTGTAAACAAGCAGAAATCAATACAGTACAGGTGCACGCATGCAGGTCATGAGATGCAAATAGTGTGTGCACAGCATTTCCCAGCTGATTGGAATCACCCCACTAAGTCTGTTCCTCTGAGGATTTCCATTTTTCACATAATGAATAGGTCATTGCCAGGTAAAACAGAAACTAAATATAATTGGTGAAAGATTTTTCTTCTTTAATGATAGTAGTCTTTCTAATCCCAGTAATAAGGAGAACAATTACATAGTAATGTTAGAAAATGAAAGAAATCCATTTGTGATAAAAGAAAATTTCAGGCCAGTTTAACACAGGTTCTATTCTGACTATTCAGATGAAAAGTGTATTTACTCTTCTTCATATTGCATGTATACATTACATTGCCTATTTCATCTGCCTCATTCTCCTAATTAAATTTCCTCCAAGCTGCGTTCCTGCAGTTGTAGGTGTGAATATAGTATTAAAGGCTAACATAGCAAGCAGACTAATCTTACAGCCACAACAGATCTCAAATCTGTATAACACATCCTAGAAAAATAAAATATACACTGTCATTCTACATTACACCTTAAAAAATAAGAGTGCTAAAATAAAAAAAGAATGTTGAGACACATAGAAATATTTTCAAATATTACTACAATTTTGTAAAATTTCAAGAATAGGCACATTGCATTTGCCCAGCCTATATAAATACTGCTCGTACATTTAATGTATTTTTGAAAGGAAATCTAAACACAGGTCTCAATTCTACAGGTTTATTTGGGTTTGAGGGCTAGGGGTTTTGCTTTGTGCTTCATTTTTTAAATAGCAGAAGCTGTAGAACCGTTCATGCCAAATACACAGGGAGAACTTAAAACAGAAGCTTCACCTAATGATAGGTCCCTTGAACATCACAATAGGGATCTGCTTGCACCATGTCGTCTCTAGAGGCAGAGACCAATAGCCTGGAATATCATTGGAAATTACTTTCTCTGTGGCTGACTCTAAGGAGCGATGGCACTAATTCTTTCAGGCTGTCTTCCTGCCTTCCACAGACTTCCCCCTTGGATGCTTAATTGAGGTGGTGATGGTACTCAGAAATGCCCCTTTATTTTATAATACGTTACTCATCCTTAACGACAAGGTGTTGACATCACCATCCTCTGGGAATGAAGCTCAAGGCTTTTGCTAAGCAATCACGTGAGCACTGTTTGAGTAAAGCTACAAATCTGGTTGTAATGAGAGAACACAAGATAATACAAAATGGCCTGCTAACTTAAAATGTGTATATTTAAGAAAACCAATTACAATGCCATCATATCTCTGTGCTAACGTAAATTAGTATTTTAGACACAATCCAAGGATATTTCTTAAATTTTAAAGTCTGTCATTTTATCATATTAATATCACCTGTTTGTTAATTTTGACACTCCTGATTCTGCTGCTTGGTTTCACTGTAAAAGCACTGCATATTTATATGACAAAATGAAAACAACTTAGTTTTGTGTTTGGTTTTGTTTTTCTTAAGGTCTTACAAAAACACTTCTTTTTAATTCAGCAACATAAGACAAGTGTCACACACTGTAGTTAAGGGAACAAAGTAACTCTCTAGTAAATAATGTTTATGGCTAACTTCAGATTTTTCCATGGCATTTTCTAAGCTGCCATTTATTCTACAAAACCAGAACCTTAAATGTGTATTTGGCATTTTTCCCTCTAAAAGGATTATATGGAAAGTAATATTCCTACTTAGACATCTGAATTCTGTACCATGTTCAAGAATTGATCTACAATGAAGAACTGCCCTGCATGCTATCTCCTCTCTCCATGCTTTATTATTTTTCACTCATTCCCACCCCTCGTTGCCACTTTGTGAGGATGAAATCCATACAATTCAGAATATTACTTATCTAACCCAAGCACATAGCAATGGATGTCCTTGTTCCTAGCAGCCAGGATTTGCCATTTTGATCAAAGGAGACTTAAAAATGCTAATGAAAAGAAACCATTTTATTGTAAAATCACTCAGTTTTTCTACTAGCCTTTTGTCCCTAGAGCAGCTTTATCTCTCAGCATCCTCCACTCCCACCCTTGTACAAGATTTAACTACATATTTTGAGTTCTTCCAGTTTCAGAAAATGGCCTCTAATTAAAAACCCTCTCTCTTAGTGAGCCAAAATCTAGCACACTACTGCTATTTCTGTTCTGAAAAAGCCAAGCAGAATTACAAAACCAGAAAAGGTGCTCAAGTGCCTTTGACAGCCATAGCCTAGATTCTCTCCGTGGGGATGGTATTTAATGCTCTACATGGGGTTGAAGAGAAAGCTTGTGTGGATTATTTTCCATTTTCACCACCCACAGAAGCTACTGAACAGAAAGCCCATTAGATGTGATGCATACAACCAATCCTGGCAGTGTTGACAAGGACCGATTTCTCCTGTCATATGCAGATTACGATGGACTTGAATCCACTACACGTGACTTCCCCTGCTTAATCTAGCAGCAAAGAAAACATCAAAATTATTACTGTTTAAATATATTGCCATTTTCTTAGCACGGTCAGTCAAGCTAAATTATCTACACTTAAAATAGACTGTAGTCTGTTGCATAGTACCTAAGCACCTTAATGTGTATAATGGGCCATCGATTTGCAATCCCACAGCTTGCCTTCCCCTTGCAGCTCTGTTCCCTTTCATCTGAGCTGTAGCAGCATTTTCCAGCCCATCTGGGACAGTATTTTTCTGTTCTGCTCTCACAGTGTTGATCCCACTGTCTTGCATTTGGAAGCCCTTGGTATTGCTGTTATAGCAGATTCACCTATGGCATGAATGTGATCACCATGAGAATCGTCCCTTCTTCTGTCCTTTTCTCCTTCTGCCTGTTTGTAGCTTCTGGGTTACACCAGTGGACCCAAGAAGGTGCCTACACAACCCTGAGCACAGCACTCCAATTAACATTAATAGCATTAAGAGTAGGAACCTGAGGGAGGCATGATGAGCAGGTTCTGATGAAAACTAGATAGTTCCTGGTTGTACTGGGTCTGACTGGGATGGGGCTAACTTTTGTCCCAGGAGACTTTACAGTACTGTGTTTTGGATTTATGAATAAAACAGTGCTGATAACACAATGTTTTGACTATTGCCAAAGAAGTCTCTTTTTCCCACTCTGCCCACCACCAGCAAGTTGTATGTCTTCACCTGTGGCTCCTGATAGCAAACTGCATGCCTCTAGATCTGCCACAACATGCTTTGCACAACATAATATATATAAAATAGAAGATGAACAGAATTCAAACAAAACACTGTTAGCCTATTTAAAAGCTACAGAACAAATACAATACTAGCATACACTAGATGTATTGAGGTATGAACTTACAGCCCCCAAAATAAAGCAAAACTCAGATCCATTCTAAATGCCAGTATAGACAAGTTAAGTTTTAAGGGGAGCCTTACATGCTACTAAAACATCTTCCTGCTTCCTCCTTTAGGTCTTCATCTATTTTTGTTCTTTTTTCCTTTTAATTATTTATTTTTAAAGTAAACTTCATACAGTTTTTCAAAATTGTTCCTCTTCAGGCATTAAACAGCTTGTTTACTGCACCCGATATACTAATGTGGAGGTACACACAGGCACACACATGTAAGTCTTTCCTCACTTTCCTCTCTCCTAGTTGTCTGGTCCATCATTGCCATGACTTACAGAGTCTTCATCTAAAAAACAAAACCAAACCCAAACCCCAAACAAAACAAAACCACAAAACCCAGCCTGTCTCCATTAAAAAAGAAAAAACAAAAACAAAAAACAATTCAAACCTCCAGACACTCAAGTCTCTGTTGACCAAGAATACAGACATTTAAAAGGAAGTGAACAGCTCTGTAACAACACTGTAAAGCAATCACAACATTGACATGTTAATTAACACATGCAGAATCAAGCTAGATATCAAAAGCTATATACCATCCATAATACATGTAGAGGGCATAATATTTTTAAATGATGTAGAAGTAGTTGTCAAATTCATTTCTATAGCAAGCATTTTGGAATACAAATTAGGCCAACTTGTTTGTTTCATATAATTCAGGTAAAGAGTGCAAAGTTATATAGTTATGTATAGGCAAAAGAACTGTACAATCCATTAAACTTAAAGAAAAATGAAGGCTTAGAGTCACAAAAGCACTAAACAAGCATTACATCCTTCAACTGTTCACATGTATACCATGTTCACTAGAAGATTACTCATACAACATTTAACCACCCTGAGAAAATAATTCTGGCAGCAGAAGCTCTGTGCTTGCCTCTGTGCTCAGCTGAATTTTTCCATATACTAAGACCTGTTTCTAAATACCACACTAAATTATTTATTTATTTATTTATTTTGCTATTTTGAAACCCTAGCTATACCTGCAGTTTAAAAAAAAAATTAAAAAAAAATATGATGACTAACATAAAATAAAATTTCTGTCTTGTATTATACTATAGTTGGTTTCTGTCCCTTTTAGGCCAGAACATATAAGCATGAATTTAACACACAAGCATGAATTTAACACACTGCAATATTACAAAAGATATATTTCAAACAGAATCCAAATTCTAAGACTTGATCTAGAGCTTCACAATATTCTCTGCTAGACATCTGTGCCCACTTTTCCTCATATTAGCAGAGATGATCCAAGATTATGAAACCTCTTTCAATTGTCATCCAAGAAGATGACCTAAATCCAAATAAAAGTGTGATACCTAAGAACTTTTCAAAATCCATGTACTACATCAGTGATTTTAAGAAAGATGTTTTATGAAATGGGATACAATCAACAGCTTCACCTCCTCATTGACTTCTACTGTAAGAGCAAAATACGTACAAGCATACATATACAATAAAATAAATGATGCTCACGAATCTTTCCTTAGTGGTAATCTCCTAGGAAAAAAAACCACACCCACAAAACACATATTATATTTTAATCATTGTTTAATAACTTGCATCCACCAGAGCTATTATACTGATGCACAGAGAAATCAGGGGTTTGGTTTTGCCTCTGAGAGCCATTATGATGAACGAGACCTTTAGTGTGGTAATAACTATTGTGAGTAATGGAACAACTAATGGCTTTTATTAAGAAGGAACACTGAATAATGTATTACCAACACTAAGATCAAGGGAAAGCGTATTTTTTTCAAGGAAAAATATTAATATCAATCATGCCATTTTTTTAAAGCAGAAAGGTGAAAGGCAGAAAAGGAAAAATTTAAGAAAATGTTACCCAGTATGCAGTAAATGGCAGAAATTCTACTGTGAAAATCCTTTTTTCTAGGGTGGCCACCTAGGACTCCATTACACACTAGAGGAACAATGAAAGATTGTGACATTTCTTGAGGCATGTAAATGTAAGGGAAACTCTACCCTGGAGAAGGTAGATCTGGGGGAGGAAGGTCGCTATAGAGACTAGCACACTGCCCATCGAAACATTTGAGTTTAAGCTCATTTCTTCTGAGGCTACAAACTAAGAGAGCTGACGTGATGAAACAACTAGGAATGTTCTTTTGCTATACCCTTCAGTGGAAAAAGGTGGCTTTAAAAATGCAGAGAGGAGAAAAAGCTGTCGTGTTTTAGCATTCTTATTTATTGTTTATATAGCACTACATAAAGTCACTTTATTGGCTTTAGAAATACACACCAAGTCTAAGCCTTCCCCTGAAGTGGCTTACTATTTCCTTTGAACAAATGTAATTTGGACACCTATAGTATTGGATAGAAAGATGGGGCAAATAGAGTTGCAGAAGAAAAGCTGCGGGGAGCTAAGCGAAAAGATTCAAGGAGTAAAAGTCTGTGAAGAGGAGAAACGGCTCTTCCCAAAATTCAGTGATGGTATAAACCAAAGAGCAGTCAGAAAGAGAGTGTGCACAGGGTGTGCTATGGCAAATGGATGGTCCACACAACTCAGGGCCAGCACAGGACTACAAAAAGTCCAGACAAAAATAAGCGTGCCGTGGGCAAGAGATGTTGCATGGTGAGTTTCCAGATAGTCCAGAATTTTTTATGCCACTGAGAAACCAGTTACATCACTTCAAAAAACCCTACTGATTTAGTATCCACTGTTCAAGATTTATTTTCTGTATTTCGTTCTTTTGTCCTTTAAACTTCTTGATACTTAGCACCAGAGAAACTAAAAGATGCAAAAAGTTTCACATTCCTCAGATGAAACTGCTTTAGTTAAAGGACTGCAGAATTAAAGTAAATCCAGCCTTTCTACAAAGACAATTATCAACAGAAAGATTGAAGCAATAGAGACTTCTGAAAACTCAAAGAAAAAAAAAACTACATGTATACAGTGAGTTCTGACCATACCTTTCGCCCACAGAAAGAAAAATTAGACACCAAACCATAAGAAAAAGTCTGGGATTAGTGTTATCATACTTCATTTCATTCTGAATGCAATGTATTAATATTAGACCATGGTTTTGCATCTGTAATACTACAAAATTGTTATATTTGGGGCAACTGCTGCAATACCCAAGTGTCTCCCTCCACAAGCATTTTAACTTGCTGAATTAATAAACATAAACATTTAGAGGAAAATGCAGACACTGTACTTTACCTAACCATTCCTCAGGCACCTAGATTAAAAGAGTAATTTAATGATAATTCATTGTCAGATTTACATTTATATATAGATAGTACTACTAGGTGGTGGTTCAAACCAGCATTAAAGCATGATGGGAACTTCTAGATTATTGTAGTTGGTTGGATAATTCTGAACCTGATGACAGGTTAATTCAGGCAAAAATAGGCTAGTCTTATGTAATTATTTTTCATGAGATGTTGCATATGACCCGACTACTTTCCCTCTCCTTCACTACCGAAAGAGTCAAATTTCCTTGTTTAAAGCCAACATGAGGTTTGTCAGAGCCTTTACTGGACACAGACCTTGAAACATAGGTGATAGATGCTTGCAAAAAAAAGGGTCAATGCAATGTTTGTCCATTTCAGCCTAAATCTTGTTTGGAACATGGCCATGGACACAGTCATGCTGGGGATAATTTGTTTTTCATGTTTTCTAGAGAACATTGATACAGCAAGAGACCTCTGAGAGAATCCATCTCCTCCTATTTAACTGTCCAGACTTCAGAGAATAGGTTGTAGTGCGGTGTCCTGACATAACAGTAGTGAAATTTAAGCTCTCAAATTGGAGTAACAGGATAATAATTTCTGAGCAATGTCTTAATGCTACAGTAAACTTTATCTAGACTAGGGTAATGACTACCATGCTGCCTTGCTGAAACAGCCATCATTGTTGCATTCATCTCCCAAGCACATTTTATATTTAAAGATGTTCACCTTAAACTGTTTTCTTTATGAGCCTTTTTCCACTGCAGACATGAGCTCTTAGCAAATTAACCACTAAAATGTATCATATAGTTTTCTAGCTTCAGTAGGTTACTTTCAGAATCAGGATTTAAGACAACTCCAGCATTTTCTCCTTTGATAAATTTACACAAGCAAGAGAAGCCAAAGACAATCTTGTCAATACTCTTAGGCTCAAATTTCAACAATATGGGTGTAATAAGGTATTTTCTTCACTATAATACTTGCAGCAGAAATGCAGAGAGGTCAAAACCAGAGAGGAAGATACTGTGGTAAAGAGCCTAAACCTGCTTTTTGAATATGCTGGTCTGCATCTTCTCTGGCAAAAGATGAAGGACTACTTAACATTTTTCTTTAAACACATGAAAATTTTAAGTGCACATAATTTCTATGAGTATATTATTTTAATGGTCTTATGTCATAAGTACATTGTAGCGTGTACTAATGATGATACTTAACTATATACACACACCAACCTCCAGCTTGGTTGCCAAATATCCTGAAAAATATGCATTCTAATCTATCTGTAAGTACCCTAAGATTCCTGATTTTTTTTTTCCTTTTAGGCAATACTCTAAGATTATTTTTTACCTATTCTCACCATAAAGAATTGCATGAGCCATAAACCAAGCAAATAATTTTTTATCTTTTTGCTGTATTTCTGGGCTTCCTTTCCAACTCTACATCACTCCAGGCATCAACAAATAATGTTTTAGTGTTACTCCCTCAACTTTTCAAGATTTAAAAAAAACATTTATGGTCTCACAGTAAATTGGAATAATTGAGACAGTATTATGTTCTCATTTGTCAGTAAATCTGATAACATTTTAAACAAGAATTGAGTGCCAGATGACTGTTCTCTGCAACTAATTTTGGAACAAATTTCTGTATAATCTACTGAAAGTGCTCTGAAGTTCCTTGCCAGCAAGGCTTTCTAATAAGATATTCATGAGTAATTAGGAATCTACAGACATGATTAAATCTTAATCTACAATCTGCAGGATGAATGTTTAGGCTGAGCACAGCAAACTGGCAGAGAATTCAACTGGAGATCCCTCTGCAGGTTCAATAATTTGGCTGCCATTTGTCAAAGCTGAAGCTCTGATTTCTTTGTGAATTCTTCAAACTGCACTGGTTTCCACTGGACAGATAACTCTTAAAACAGAGTGCATACTAGCTCAGTTCCAAAGCCTTCCACTTACAGCCCTGTTCAAGTACCAGTGTCAAATATTTTACAGAAGGTGGGCATAAAGAGGTTATTTCTCAAGAAAACTTTGGACTTTCATTGCATTTCTTAAATAATGGATGTAATTTGCCTGGTCTTTATTATTTAAAAGGTAACTTACATGATACATATGTACTACACAAGCTACCCAGTAGGCAATTATCCCTAGTCAAGCAAATGTTCTCACTAACTTTCATTTTATTGTCAATAGCAAGAAGTTGTGCTGTAAGTAACGCCACAGCAATACTATAAAGCTCTGGGAATAGCTGCTTATAAGCAGCCTGGAAATAGTTACAACTGTAAACAAAAGAGACCTTGACTGAAACTCCTGAAAAAATAATATTCTTCTGTTATAAGAGATTTAGTGGCTTTTGCAATTGCACTTCACAGGACAAAACTTTCCAACTCCCTACACGGAGAATAGCCTCCCAGTTCCACATAAGCTATGCACTTGGCACAATAGGAGGAATGTGGTCTAACAACCAGCTAAACATAGGCTAACACTAAAAAGGTGTTTAAAAAAACTGCTTCTTTAACTAGTTAGGCAATTACAACATACACAGCCACTGCTCTGACAGGTAGAGCCACACTGAACACAAGATACATTTCACTTCTCTAATCATTGTCAGGTAGATTTCAAGGAGCTTTGGAAAAATATATAGAAATATCACCTTATGGATAAGAAAACAAAGCACAGATAGACTTAGGAGAGCACAAATTGCCAGAAAAAGATACAGTAAAGTCTTTTTTCCTTGGTCAGTCTAATAAAATTTAAATTCTTCAGAATTAACAGAAAGACTCACAAATCACTATACTTAGCCTTGGTTCAAATACATAGTGCTGGCTTTAAAGGACTATGAAGTAAGATGTTATCTTGAATTATCTATGCTACTCTTTTAGCAGCCAGCATGCCTAAAAGAACTGGCATAAAGCAGACTGTCAACAGAGAAAATACAAGTAAAATCAGGTACATACAAACGTACTTGCTATACAAAATGTGGTCATAACACATGCAAATCACCAATTAAAGCTTTCCTAAACAGAGGAATAGAATTTTGTTAGACTTGCTTGTGGATCTTCTGGTATTTAGAATATCTTCACAGAGGAAAGAAATCCGAATATACTATGAAAATAAATGAAAATACATTTGGAAAGATACTCCTAATATTTATAATAGAACAAATAAAAATAACTTTTAGGTGATAAGAGTTCTCAACTAATATTTGATCCCCAAATTAAGTGGATCACAGATTTCAATATTTCAAATTAATCTTTCTCCATTGCAAAAAAAACAAAAAATCAAATTGACAAGGATGAGAATTCAGATGGGTTGTGTAATCCCAATTTATATAAAAGCATGAAGAACCAGTCTTTAATAATAAAATCATATATTAGAGTTTTCAACAGGACCCACTGCCTATTCTCTGCAGGTGATTCACTGAAGTTTTGCCTCTTTTAGAGAAAGCTTCAAGTTCCTGTGTGATACTACACAAAGTACCAAATCAAACTTTCCCTTAGCAATCAATAGTACCATGTAAATTTTCAGTTTACACGATTGAGATGCTGGGCAAGATATCTAGACATAAGAAAAACACACCTGAAGCTGAAGTATTGAGTGCTATTTTCCAAACACAGTACGCACTATATGATCTGAAGGGCTGTAAAAAAATCCAATCTTAAGTCTTAAAATGTGCATCCAAATTTGGTGAATTTTTCTGACCTTAATCTCTGCCAGTTCCCCATCTGTAAAATAGAGATAATACTGCATCCCTCGCTGGGGTTTTGTGTAGTTAAATTTAATTTAAAACCTGTGAAGCACTTAGATACAGTAGTGATGAGCAGCACTGAAAATCTTTTAAGGAAATTAATAATTCTGACTTCTGAGCTGGGTCTGAATGAGGCACTGTAAATAAAGCTTAGGGACACATATAAAACACTTAGGATAAAACATCTTGAATAGATAATCATTAATCGAGAACTGTCCATCTTGTGTACCAAGGAAGGAAGAAGTCTTCTGGAAAAGTATTATGCATTCTTATAGTTAATTACTTCATCATAATACATATGTATAAGAGAAGCTGAATTTAGGTTGCAATGTCAGCCTTAATGTTAACACTCTCTTTTCTCAACTGCTTGCTTTTGCATTCTTAATAATGTTCTCTCCATGAAGTTCGTACGTGTAACATTCATATACAAAGAATGAATTATGATCTCATTGTGAAGCTCTGATTTCCACACACAAGTGGTAATGAACAAAGCTTGTTTAAAAAATTGCATTAGAAAAATAAAATATCAAGCTTGCCTAGGCTTGGTAAATTCAGCAGGGCTTCTACTGAATTTTCAATTCAATTGCTTGAAATGGTCCAAGTGCTACTTCTGTTAACACTTTCTATGCATTAACATAAGGGACTTGGGAAGGGAAAAATATATCAAGGGACTGTCCTTTCAATTTTTATCAAAGGCATTCAATTTTAATTCTCAACAATAACAGCAGCTGACACGTTCCCTTTGCTAGTTCCTGTGAAAAATAAATCAGGCAGAAATTAAACTGGAAGCACACATAAGAATCTAAGAGAAACAGCATCTCCCCAACACCCTCTCCAGTGTCTTACTTCTCTTTCAAAATAAATCCCTCTCCACCTTGTAGAAGCAGGTAATGACCCATCTTGTGAGGGTTTACATGTGAGCCCTTTTCCAGTGACAAACACTTCTTTCTCCAGACTGCATATGCATGCTCTCAAGGCAACAGATACCATTGCAAGAGTCCTGAGAGCACAGCTCTTACAGAAAGAACCCTAAGCAAACAGTCCTGACATCTGACCCAAGGCAGTATATGCCAGGAAGCTGGACAGTTTCCAGTCCTGATTTCTTTTACATGACACGTAAATTGCGCATTAAACACAAGAAAAGTAACACCTAGCACTAGGTGTTACCTACTAACTACCTACAGAACCAGACCCCACAAGTTTCAGCTCAAGGAGTTTCCTACAACTCAAATACTAAAATAGTATAATGTATTCAAGTTAAAATGAAATTTTTGAATATCAAATCATTAGAAAATGATGATGTATTTATAATTGTTTTAAAAAAATAGATTTCCTAGAGACTAGTTGTATAAAATCTTAAGAAAATAATATTCTCTTAACTAATTTCAACTGTGTAAAATTATGAATGGTCTTAAATTTCACCAAGATAAATGAAATCTATTATCTATTATAATCCAACTAAAACATCTATCTTCATAGAATACTTAGAAGACATTCCTGGTTTAAATTGACATAAAATTTATACTTTGTCAACAGATCTTACATATTTATAACAATTTTTATAGTATATGAAGCCAGAAGATGCTGTACCTAAAATATTCCATCTTTTCAAAAGGGCAACAGAAAGCAAGCATCTTTTAAATATTTAATTAGGGCTAAAATCAAATTTACATAGTGATATGCCACATTTTCAGCTAATGATGAAGACAAACATCTCTGCATATTATCAGTACTTGAAAGGGTAGTAATTTCTATTTCACTTAGCTTACAGAATGTCTCCAGAGATTTTCACACTATTGTGCATGATTTCAGATGCTTCTCTCCGTTTTTTGTTTAACTAGTTCATTGTTGATACAAGTTGGGACATTACAGTTTCAACAGTAAAATATTTGGTACTTGATCAAAGTTTGAGATATGCCCTAAAATAGTTGTATTATTTGCCTCTAGCAAACATTTTATTTGAGTTTTGAACAAAACTGCTGATGGAAGCTGATGAAAATTACTACAGCTTGAAATGCACAGACAGATGTACTATCTAGCAAGGGAGTTCCCTGGAAATTTTCTGATTTTCTTTCAGTAATTTAGAAAAGGTTTATTTAAAATCTGTTAGAATGTACTGAAGTACAGGGTCATGTAAGATCTGGTCACGGGAAGAAAGGGAAAACATAGCTGTGAAACCTATGCTCTGGCAACTTGAAATGGTGAAAAGGTATCCAGAACCCAGAAATCTTTTAAATGATCTAACGTTAAAAAAATCAAATGTGTTTTTCCTCTCCTCTCCCCATCTCTTTCCACTGCTTCCTTGAATTAGCACAAGCAGAAGTATCCACATCCCCTCCACTGAAATCACTTTCAAGGGCACTGAAGAAATCTCCTTTCATATTGTTGTAATCAAGTTCTCTCATTTTGCCTTTTACAATGATCTTGGAAAAACTTTTTTCTGCAGTAGAAATAGGTAAACCAGCTCATATTTTGCTATTTGATTAAACAAGATGTTTGTACACATGTCTATGTAGCAAAATATGCAAATTGCCAGACACATAGACTTCTGTGTCATGTATCAGTTAAATCTTCAAAAATCTAAAACTTCATAATTTAATGCAGTTTAATAGGTGATCACTTTCTTATTCTTGTGTTCACTCTGAAGTTATGGTATTAACGATCTAACCTGAGTTAATCCAGGTCTATTTAGTATTAATTTTGATAATTGATCCTTATTTTTACACATGTTCATTAACTTCTCATTGCACAAGTTGAGTGCAGCTTCTATCTTCTAGAAACCCAACATGTTCTCTATAGGTTCCCCCTTGACCTGTTTAACCGCCCTTGAATGAGTGATATAACATAGATCACTTTCTAGTATGACACTGTTATAGTGTTGAAGCACAGAAACATCCACAAAAGTGAACATTTCCTGAACACAAGTGGCTGAAACACTTGGATATTTCCTTTTGTTTTGCTTGCATGTAACATACACTTAATGCATTTAGTTAAATGGAAAAAGAAACTCAACTGCTACATAGCAACATGCAACAAAATATCCCAGTTCTGCACGCAGCAGGTATGTTCCAAGCTGTGATTTACCATGTGTTAACTTCAAAGAATGGAATTTTGGGCCTTGCTGTTGAAGATTTAGGACTGATATTTTGTAATTCATTGTTTTAACTGAAGAATGTATACAGGTTGCTATAGCAATAGCTAATCTGTATTTCCACAGCTGAATACTTTACTCAACATTCTTTACAAAGTCCTTTGATATGCATCTCTTCAGAATGTACAGCACAGGATACTACTTCTCTAGATTCGCTCAGATGCAGCTTCTCAGTTTGTGTCTGCCCTGGACATTTGCACTATTAAAGCAGGCAAGTACGCCTTCAGAATCTTTGCACTACTGATAAGGAAACTCCTCTGCAGAATTAGCAATTTGGGATGAGTAAACTCAGATGAAAGAGTTGTATAATCTCACAAGAAGTTCCTGAACCAATTAAATCTCTAGAAATGTGATTCTAAACTCAAAAGCAGTGTGGGGACCAGCCACATTCCCCCATGGTGAACACTTGTAGCTCTGTGCACACCATTTTACAGATTTACTTTCTGAAAGGCACAATGAGGGAATCGTGCTTGTGCCTACCCTACTCAGATATACAGTAACATTATTTACTGGGCAGGGTAAATTTTTTTCTCCCATTTCTACATGTCCATAGAGACAAGCTGGCTGAATTTGCAAAACAGCTTTTTATTTAAAGAAGAACTATGTGTACAATGAATTATTAGGAGCATTGTACATCATGGGAGATTCTGAAGACAAATCAGAGCATATTATTGTTATGACATTTATTTTACTAACATTTGGTGCACACATGTATATGCCTATACCCACTCAACAACACCAGGAAAAAAGGCAGTTCTATTGTACACATTTTGTCATTATTTCTGTGTTGGAGAAAAACTTCCATGTTTCTCCAGTGAGTTACAATCCCCTTTATCTTTCCCATACACTGGTATTCCCTATCCTTACTGAGCACAAACATACACAGTCAAACGTTTATTGAGTACATAGGAAACAAGCCAAGGCACTGGGAGCCAGAGCTATTACTTTCTCAAGTTCAGAATGTAGAATTCCCCCACCCTGGTGCAGGGTGCTCAGGGAAAAGACCAAAGAAAACAGGATGATAGATGGATCTGGACTGAGCAATCCTTTATTTCACAAATAGATCTTGCTAATACAGTAACATATGAACGATCAGCTCTTCCCCAGAGGCAACCCTGTCCTCCAGCAAATGAAGGTATGGAATCCGACATGACAAATATTGACTCCCCCAGAGGAATTTGTTTTCTAAACACAAGTGAAGTATTATCTCAAATCAGCAATCAAACCTCAGTAGCAATTTGCATTTAAAGACATTTAAAACTGTTCTATTGTAGTGCATATAATACATAAATAACCAAGTAAGGCTAAGAGCAGTATGTATTTACATACAATTCTTGTATGCATTAAATAGAAGTGTTGTCATGCTTTATTATTTCTGAATCAACACTGTTCTAAATTAATTTCTCAGTTTATTTAGGTTGAATTTATTAAAGGCATAAGCCAAAGCCTTTTCAACAGGAAGGAAAAATTCCCATCACACTAGAATCGACTTAAGATATGATCTCAGAATCCCTGCTTATCACATCAATATTTTAAGACTTAGTCTTCTCTGCTATCATTTAATGCTGCTTCACTTACATGAAGTTAAACTAAGTAAATTGACCATAATTTATTTTAATATTTGAAAGAATTTATAGCCTATTTGCCTGTTTCTGCAGTCAATGGTATGGATCTCCAGATGTGAGACTAGTACTCCACTCAGATTTAGCCAATTTTAACAACATAAAATTCCCCCAAATTGAAGAGGAATAAAAAGTGGATTATAAATTGATATACTTATTCCATTCAAGAAGACACACTCAAGATACACCCTATTCTTTCAATGTGTATACATCAAAACAACAATGACATAACATGGAAGCAGGAAGCTTTAGTTCTTAAGTGGTATGTACAGCTTCCTGACATTCCTCTCATGAATAAAGGACATCTACTACTAATCCCCTCCTAATTTATTCCATTAACTCATTGTCTATTTACACAATTTATTTGAACTGTCTTCAGGGCAAAGAGCAGTTTCTACAATCAGAAGTAACCCTAAGATGATACTAGTTAATTTTCTGTCATCCAATTAACTTTCAGCAGTATGTATGCACTTTCACTGTTATAGCTAGCACATCTTACATTAGTTTTATAGCAGGAAATGTTCATATATGAGAAGCACGAGACCAGACCAAAGCAGAATTTTTGTATTTGCATCAGTTGTAAAAAAATAAATAAAAATGCTCTAAACCAAAAACCCTCTACTCAGCCCTGGTGAGGCCACACTTGGAGTACTGTGTGCAGTTCTGGGCACCACAGTTCAAGAGAGACATGGAGCTCCTCCTGGAGCAGGTCCAACAGAGAGCCACGAAGTTGGTCAACAGTCTGGAGAATCTCTCCTATGAAGAAAGGCTGAGGGAGCTGGGCCTGTTCATCCTCAAGAAGAGGAAACTAAAAAGGGACCTCATTAACATGTATAAATACCTAAAGAGTCGGTGTCAAGAGGATGGAGCCAGGCTCTTTTCAGTGATGTGAATCGACAATGCAACAGGCAGAAACTGAGGCACAGGAAGTTCTACCTGAACTTGAGGAAGAACTTCTTTACAGTGCAAATTCTCACACACCGGAACAGGTTGCCCAGAGAGGTTTTGGAGTCTCCTTCACTGGAGATATTCAAGAAATATCTGGATGCAGTCCTGTGCCATGTGCTCTAGGATGACCCTACAGGGGCAGGGAGGTTAAACCAGATGACCACTGTGGTCCATTCCAACCTTACCAATTCTGTGATTCAGTAATTGTTCAAGTGAGGAACAACAGTAAGATGATTGTGCGTATCAAGTTTACACTCAAACTCACAATCCATGGATAGCATTGTCTCAGTATTCAATCTGTCTGCCAACTTCTACCTCAGAATCTCTCTATTCCAAAACAGACCACTTGAATACTTTATTTAACAGTCAAAGTACCTTGGTTTTATTAAGTGTTCATCACGTGAATCAGGTCTATATTCTTCTGTCTTCTCACAAATTATAAATAAATTTCTAGATTTATTTACAGTGTCAAAAATACGTAGGACAAATTAATATTTCCTTTAAACCTTCCAACCAGACTCCATTCACCTGTCAAACTCAAATGAACAATTTATAACAGAAACAAGCTAGACTATATCAGACTAGTTTCCTGCTAATTCCCAAATAAAATCTGCTTTTTTCTAGGGAATATATACAAATATTTTCTCTAAGCACTTCCCAGCAATACATATGAGTCAGGACTAAGAAATTTCATTACTGGACAGGCTAAAAAAGAGAAATGCAGAAAAATGAATGGCCAGCAGAGTTTAGGACATTAAGAAAGGTTCCATTAAGAACACAGAATTTATAAGTGCACCATGTATCTGCACTGTTCGTGACAGAAGTATTATTGGAAATAATAATACAGAAAAAACCCCAGAAGTATTCACCAAGTATTAGTCTTCAGGAAGAAGCCAGATGATGCAATGCTTTCAACAACAATAATTAGGGGGAAATAAAATAATTGACAGTTGCTGAAATTAAATAGATTTGGATAACTTGCATCCCAGAATTTTGAGACAGCTAGCCAAGCAGCATCAAGAGTGGCAGAAAAAGGCATCAAGAGTGGCAGAAAAAGACTACATTGCTAAGCTTTAAAAAACAAGCAAGCAAAAGCAAAATCCACAAATTGGACAAGTCAGGTAATTATCTTCTTGTTAGTATGATATCTGCTAATGGCGAAATACCAGAATGGTTGATACATGACTTTACTAATAAGCAATTAAAACCAAGTAAAACTAATGCCATTCAAGATGGATTCATGGGAAATAAAGTTAGCTATCTGGAATCTAGCTTTTTAAAAAACAAAACAAAACAAAACGCTTTTGAAAGCTTGACTGATAAAAAAGGCTGCATCTTCAAAATCACACACATTTCCACAAAACAACTTAGCAGCGTTGCTTAACACGACTTTTTCATTCAACCTATGGAAATACGTAAAGTCAACATGAAATATACAGAAATCGTTTCATAAAAAATCATTAATAGACACCAACTGTAAATAAGAATCAGCTGGTTTTAGCTTAACACTGAAGAATTTGGCATTCAACCTCATACTAACATCTTTACTGGTATTTAAAAGGAAATTTACATTGGTACAGATAAGGCTAGTGCATAATGGACTGAAGAATGCTCTAAAATACAGTAAGACACCAATATTAAGAAAATGAGGTGACTGGGAAAGCTGAGCAGAGAAGTGTAGAGGCTGTGCTAAACATCAAGTTTTACAAGTATGTTGTCATATTTGGATATCAAGAAACTACACTGAGAATGAGCAGTTTAGAAGAGACCTAGAGTTGTTGGAATCAATCTCACAGATCTTGCAGCAAAGGTTTAGCATCATCACTGGAGGAGCACACAGGGAAATCCCAAGCACAGAAATGGATGTTAAACTACTTTTTGTATTTGGCACGGGTACAGAGACAGCTGGAAGAGGGCCTCATTCAAGGATTTGTAATTTTTTTAATCAGGTGGAGAATATTCATAATACTAATTCTAATACTGGAGAATATTCAAGCGAGACAAACACAACAAATCATTAGAAAACACTGCAAAAGGGCAGAGAACTCCATCTATTTCGCTTATTAAAGAGAAGCTTGAGGAGTGCCTTGAGACCAAAAGCAGCTACAAGCCACAGACATCTTCACAATCTAGAAACACAAAGGTATAAAAGCTTCTATTGATGGAAAATGGTAACTATAAAAAAAGATCAGATTAGAAATTAAGTGCATGTTTTGTTCAGTGTATTTCTCTTAAGGATACATTATTACTTGAATAAATTACCAAGAGCAGTGATTTTCCATTCAGAGTAATTTTTAACAAATCAAGAAAAGATCTTCTTTTGAAAGATCTATTTCAACTATGAATTAATTTGGTGAAGTTGTACAGCTTTGTCCAGTGTCTGTGGAAGCCAGACTAAGGTGACCACATTGGTGCCTGCCTCTCTAAACTAGGAAACAGTTCCCATAAGCAATCTTTCTGCTGTACATAGCAGGTTCACCAATATTTCAGTGTTTTTAGTGTCACAATAATGATCACTGAGCAGACAGGTGTGGTAGGGGACTGAATAAATGAGGTAATTTGTAATTAAAATTAAATGCAAGTTTAATTTCTGTTGCACCTTTGATTCTGTTATGAATGCTAGCCCAGTACTTACATAATAACCCACATTAATCAAAATTATCTTTGCACCTTTTTAAAAACCTGGTATGCAGCCTCTTCTCTCAGTGCCAAAAGTCTGCCACCACAAGCAAAAAACCAGTGACTTCCATTTATTTTCAAAGTATAACTTAAAGAGTTTAGGGTGACTACTGGAAGGCTGGTCATCACTAATCATACATGTGTCTTTATTTGCAATCAGCTATAAAAGTAAATTTTAAAAGCTGATTACAGTGTAAACAATACTTAAAACTAAGTACAACATTTTGTTTTGTAAATAAGTAAACAAACATTTGGCTTTTTCTCTCTTCACTCTCTTCTTCCAAAATTACTTAGTTTGAACTGGGCAAAGCTTATTCAACAAACAAGGCAGATGGTATTGTCTGTATTGTCTGGAATTCCATCAAATTGCCAGCTACCAAATTACCATTAAGTACAATTGCTCATCACCAGTACCAGAAAAATTCATTAATCCTGGGAGAGTTGTATAAACCAGCACATAGAGCAGTGGCCTTTCATCTCCAGTGGTCTTTTTCAGGATTAGATTCCCAAAGAGATTCATAAAACATAGATCTAAATTTTCACAAAGATTCAGCTGCTACCGCCACCACCATATATCACAGTGTCTCTCTAGGCAGAAGAAAGTGACGTTTCTGGAGTTTGGAGAATTTAAAATTGAAATTTATTAGCCTCCCACTCGAATGATTCCAGAGTTCTGAATAGGAAAGAACCTTATTTAAAATGTCCCACTCTGCTCAATGAGAACCATTATAATGTTTACAATGTTGTATAAATATGGCTGCTCAGAGCATATCTTTATTTGTTCAAAAACAGAATTCTTGTTAAAATGCAGCTTACTTTTATTACAAGATAGAGTATAAAAAACCCTGTCTTAGCAGGAGGCTCTATACTCTTTAGGGAGTGACAAGTAAAGAAAAGAACAACCCAGAAATCTACCAGCCTTAGAGTCAGTATTCTGGCCTCTTGGAACAGGTATAGAGATCAGGAGTGAACAGATTAGCAGCCCTTTAGGCAAAACTTAAATTTTGATCTTCTCTATTACAAGGCAAGAACAAAAAACAATAAGAAAAGCTAGAGTGAGCTCTGTTTAATTCATATTTCCGCATTACTAAAAATTAGAAAGGCACAACATTCCCTAAGGGAGAGGATAAATTGCTCATTATTCAAATTTTTAAATTTAAGCGTATCAGACCTCAGCTCTGGATCCAGAACTGCATTTGAGACTAATCCTCAAATGTATCTATTCCCTATTCATATAATTTTCAGATATTTATCTTCCAATCCATGCTTATGTGTTATTCTAAGACATGAGTGAATTAATTTTCTATAATAAAGGAAATAGTTACTAAAAGATACATAAATCAAATTGATTTTTCTGTATTTCAAGATTATTTTAAGAAAAATTGAGGAAATTTTTGTTCTGGATATTCACCCCAATGCATGGGAAACACAGACCAACTACAGTAGCACTCAAAATACATGATTTTTTTATTTTTTAATATGATGCTGTGGGTAGGGGGATGAGGTACACTAAGATGTGTGTACTTCTTAGCTTTCCTATATGTGATCTAACCACAAATCGCAGCAAATACTCTCTGGAGACTGGCAATAGCTGACACCTAAAGATTTAGACTCAGTGGTTTTCACTCGATTACCTGTTCAGTGACGCTCAAACACAACCTCCATGGAAACCATCCCTTTGCACCCACTGTATGGAGGAGTCTCACACAAGATTGCTACTGGTTTACTTCTTCCCCTAAAGTTATGAAATAATGATAATGAATGCCACACAAGAAGTCACAACATAGGTGAGATTAACATATGAAACAAAAAACAAAACAAACACACAGAGAAAAGCTTTGGGAAACTCAGTAAGCCCAGCGAAGGGGGGAATTCACCCTGACACAAATCAGTTAAGGGCAAAGAGACAAACTGTGCTGGTGGGGCTACTCAGTTCCCACAATTTATTCTTTAATACCTTCTGTAATATTTTTGGGGCACATCAAAGAACAGTACAGACTGATGTTGGTAATCCCTCTCACATATAAAAACTTTCATTACAGAGTGTTAAAGGCATCATTCTGTCTGAGAAACAGGAATTGATAGGGGCTGGCTTTTTTCTATCCTGGGGAAATATCTAAGGCTCTTTCTCATGGTGACACTGAGTACTCTTGCCAGAATCTGTTCTGAAGGCTGCAGATGTGCAATATGATGAAAAATCTCTTTGATAAATGGGAAAAAGAGAAAAAAAAAGTTCAGCAGACCACTTTTCTGTGTCAGACCTAGAAACTGCTTTCCATTCTAATTAGTTTTAAAATGTTTCTTGTAAACACTTTACTATTTCTTCCTGCAAAGTTGTCAGCACTAATTTTTACAGAGGTGCCTGTACTCAACATCTTCTCTTACAGAAGCACAGTGAAACAAGCTTTATTTTTCATCCATGAGAATTGCAGCGTTCCTTTCCCTATTGTACTTAAAGTAGTCAAATACCCTGAGTTGGCTAAGGTGCACCCTCATAATTTCCATTTCAATACAGTGTGATTTTTTTGCTTGTTTCCCAAGCTAAACTGCTGCACTCTGTGGCTGTCTTAATTATGCAGTTGCCAAGGTCTACCTCAGGAAGGACTGCATCTTGGAAGCCCAGCTTATGCATTTAGTACACAACATAAACTTCAGAGGTTCGAAAGGATGGCACTGTATTTCCCAGCCTTGTGCAAAACCAAGCAATCTCACTTATTGGTAACATACACGTTATTCCAAAATAAGAACATGTAATAAATCCTAGAGACTAAATTATCCTCTCATTCCTTAAACAAGCAAATTGAATTAGAGCCATATCTGATTTACTGAAATAAATTTACATAGACTTCGACCCAAAACTTGTATCAAAGATAACATGTGCCCTAGAGCCAGCCAGGAAAAGCTGCCAAAGGTGCATCAAGAGTTTTAAATGGAAGTCACCACCTACTGCTGACTTTTTCAACCTAGGAAAAGAAACTGCTTACCAGATGCTGAAACCTTCAGAGAGAATCTATTGTTCTCTTCTGATTACTGTAGCGTACATGAAAAACATCTTCCTTGACTTCAGTGCAGTTAGATGACTAGAGACCAGAAAGAGGAGAAACAGTCTCTATGCTTTATTAAACGCTTTAAAAATTGATACAAGCTCCAGTAAGAAGAGCTAACAGCTTTAACGTAGCCATATTTCCTTTCTATCTCTATATAATATCCATTGTAATTTAAAAAAATAAATAAAAACTCATTCTGCTTCATAAAATTCATGAAACGTCTAAAAAACACCTATCTGTAAATTCAAAGCAAACAGAAAATAAACCTAAAACTTCACTCCCCACAAGTCATGCTACATAAAGTCATACTGTCTATACCTAGGAAGAAGACCCTGCCTGTACTGTGTGATTAAATATTACTACATTAAGTACTCAAGCAGGTGCCTAGAGTCCCTAGATTACATCCAGACAGAAAAAGCAGCATGATCTCTGCCCCAGACCATCTCTAATCTGAATAGATAGAACAAACAGACAAGGTGAATACACAGACAAGTGGAAGAAAACTCAAAACATTAGTCAACATGATAATTTATTTACCTTAAAAGGCTACAGACAGAAAGAGCATTCCCAAGAGTCCCATGTGACATGAAACAAGGTTTCTCATGTGGTAACACTATCATCCTGCCTTAAGATCATTCAGGCCTATTTTAGTCACATTTTCTGTTGCTATTTTTCTTTTTTATTAAAGTAGGCAAGAGCAAACAGCTTTAAAATCATATTACCTTGTCTCAGCCAATTGCTTGCCAATGTAACAATATAGCATTGTAGTTTATATTAAGGTTCAAAAGTTAGACTTCAAAGCAAAAGTTATTGAGGAGAATTATTTATAACCTACAAATTAAGCTGCAAGAAAAGCACTGGTAAGGGTTTCTGGTTGACTGTTGGGGCACTGAGGCACAAAAGGAGAAGGTATCAGTTAAATCCTTAACTTTATATCTTAACTTCTAAAATGTTTGTCTTTAAGACAAATAAAACTACTGCTTTCATGTGTATATAAATGCTGAACGTGACAGCACTAGTTGTTGAGTCCAGCTACCAGGGCATGTGCCTGTATGCATATGTGTGCATGCTTCCAGCATTGGAAATGTTCTGCTTTTGAGGACAGAGATTTCCTCTATCACTTAGTGTCAACTATTAGTAGTCAAATTCATTTCAGTAGGATGACTTCCAGGCTTACTGATACCGACTGTGTGCACAAAGTCAAACCTTTGTCTACTAGCTACACCATCTTGGTATTACCAGAATACAACCAAGTTGTGATTTTCCTGGGCTCTTCTGGAAGCAATTTGGGAAAGAATTGTTAACAATTAGAACTGCCACACAAATTACCACAAAACCTATGCAAAAACTGAAAAGGCTTAGGGAGATCCTACAAATGCATTTTTTTCCATTTTCTGCCCAAACTGACTTGGAGTTATGGTATTTCTTTAATTCATGCTTCTGTCTTTGATGTAGCTATTAACTGAATGTGCCACTGACCTTGGCTGGATGACAAAGGTAATCGTTTCCCCAGGATGAACTGCTCTTGAACAGTTCTTTATTATCAGGCAGGTCTGTGGGTTCTTTTAAACATTAGCCATGCCTCTATCTATTCTTCTGTTTATTTTTATGAAGCAAGTGTATCTCATTACTAAAGAACATGCTAAAAACCTATTTTCTTTCCATCTTGATGTATTCCAGACTACAGATTACCTTTTGTGTTTTCTTGAGAAACCTGTAAGAACATCAGTGAGAATCATTGGATGCTGAACACTTCTGAAAATTACATTCAGCTCATAGAAGCATACAGGAGGTTTAATTTTCAGTTATTTTAAAAAAATCTGTCCCCCAAATCAAAGCATTAAGCAATCAAAACCATCTTATTCCAGTGCCTAGAAAACGGATGCGGTAGACCTTATAAAAAATCTGATCTTTTATATTCAGGCAAAACTTACTTTTGGTGCCAATTAGTCCTCTGGATGCCTCAAAAATGGGAAGAATCTCCCTGCAGAAATAGTGTCCTTTGCTCACAGAGGAAGACAGGACTTCTCAGTCTTACTGCTGCACGTTTGCCACCTTCTTTCCCCCCTCCACAGCCTTACTTGTTTCCTTTAACACACAATGAGGAATAGTTTTTAAGGAGCCTAATTGTTTCAATTTATCTATTGCCATCTCTTCTTAGAAATGAATCTGCTTTTTCCCATCTCTATGATTTTACTCATTTTCCCCACGTTGTTCAGTAATATCAAGGGAGGGGAAGGAAAAATTTACATTAGTCTTCAAAGCTCTAGTATGCACATTGCTCAATATTATATGCAAATACTTCATAATATATTGATACACTCCCTTGAAAGCTCCCTAGTCTCAAAGGGGCTGAGAAAAAAGGTTCTTTAAAAACAATTACTGATATCAAGTATTTACAGTTCTTAGTATTGAAATTAGAACACCATAAAGGAGAAAGATTTTTACTGATGATAATTTTACTAAGTGATCTTTACCCAAAAACCTTTCAACTGGCTCATCACCTATTTCAAAGCAAAGCTCCATGTGTTCTGACCACTCCTCTCCAAAGACCACATGCCACCTGCTCCCCCTTCCCAGTCTGTTCATCCCATATCCATACATTCCACCCCTTCAGGCAGGAGACTACCCCCCGACATCTCTGTCCTACCAACAAGGCCAAACTCATGCAAGTCTGAACATCCAATTCTTCCAGTTTGCTTCCTGTGCTGCATGTTTTCATGTATCAGTAATTAAAATGAAGCAAGTCCAATCTTTAGTCATGGACAGTTGCTTTAAAGTATGTGTTGCTCAGACATCCAAATCAAACTTACTGAGCTGAAAAAGTTACTTATTTTAAAAATGGAACATTTTTATTGTGTAACCCTCTGGGGTCACAGTCAATTGATGATATTGTAGAACATTCCTTAAGAGTATGTATTTTATAAGAGAACACCTAAGACACAAATAGTTGATGATGCCTAATGCAAGAAGAAATAATCTAGAACACAAATAGTCAATTTATTTTAAAATTGCCATTCCTTGAACAGTAAAATACCAAATCAAAGACTAGCAGGAAGTCCTTGCCATACTTCTGAAATATTCTTATAAAATCTCATTTTTTAAAAACAAACCAAGTTATTCGGGCCGAAGATCCTGTATTAAAAGATTAGCAGTATTTTGTAAATTGGGCTACAAATTTTGCCCCAAATAAAGTGGATATTCTTCTGAGATCATGTTTTAAGAGTACAGTCATTACTTCCAAGTACATTATGAACTAAATGTTGTAAATCTACTACTTAACAGAGAGAACAGATGCTCAGCACTTCAGAAAATGCTTTATTAAAATGGATTAAATGCTTTTGCTTCTAACATAGTTTAGGGTTACAATTCTGTTCAGCCCCTGATAGAACTGGACCACCTCCTGCATCATTCAGTGTCTAGTTTTCAGAAATATAGTAGTCCTGCCAATGTGAGTAGGCTTCAGCACCACAAAAAACTTGGCCATTGCACACACAGCAAAATGAAAAGTCACATTAATGCAAAGATAAAATATCAGTTGAGCTTAAAGAGCAAGGACACAAACACCAACAATATCAGCAAATGGGAATGTTAGAACAAGAATATCGACCTGCTTGTATTTCACAAATCCTGCATACTTTTCAGATTACTAAAAAAAAACCCAAACAGCAACAGAATTTTCTATTGGCATTTTCAGAGGACTTTGAGAATGCCAGATTTCCACCTGTAGGGTAAAATGCTTAGGAAAAATAAGAGCAAGTTAAGAGATTAAGAAGAACTTTAAAACATTTACTTTTCGTCATTTCTTTCATCCATATTATAATGTCAAATCCATTCTTTGGAACTGAAGTTAAATCTCACAGATTTACTGAGCAGCCCAAGTAGAAATATCAGAGTATTTCAATATTGGAATAATTCAGTTAATAAATGTTTAGTATTAATAACTTCTAGTGTGTCCATTTAAAACTTTCATTTCAAAGACTCATTTCTTAAGGACAGCCTAATGCGGGACAGCTTTGATGAAACTGAAATAGCTCTTGCTTTCCAAGTGGTCATCTCTATTTCCTGGCCAAATCCTCAAAAGATAAATTGGGCAAAATTGCCTTTGATGTCTGCCAAAGGAAAAGGAAGTTTTGTTTGAGTAGTTAGCAGAGGACTAGCAACAGGGACACTGAAAAGCATCAGTCTTCAGAAGCAGTTTCTAAGCTCTCCAGAGGCCAGAACTGCTGGACTGAGCGTTTTTCAACATGAAGTTTCATATTCCCTAGGAAACTAAGTGCAAAACCACCTCACAATCTTAATGAAATGCTAAGATGAAATACCAAGTAGTCAGATGTAGCTAATATCAATCTTCCTTTTATGTCAACTGCCATTGGTCTAAGACAGTACAAGAACCCTGGGCCTAAGCAGTTAATTCTTACATTGTTGCAACCTTGGGCTAAAAATATACAAACCTCCCATCTCACCCCAAACCCTGTTCACAAAGTGGGACTCTGTAGATATTATCCATTCATGGAAGCCACCAAGAAGTGTGGATGAAAATTTTGCCCTCCACTACGATCTGTTTGGAAATCAGGAAAATGATGAAACATAAGGAGACATGCACTTCTGGAAATAGGGAAACAAAACAACATAAAAACACCAAAAATACAGTAAAATAACAGCAAAGTTAAACTTGCTTTGGGCAATCTATGATTTACCAACTTCACTGCAGAACTTCTGCACGTAGAAAAAATAATTTACACTGTGAATGCTAACAGCCAGAAGACAGCTAAATGTATATGTTTGTAGAGAGGGAATGTCCAAAATTGAACTTCTAAACTGTCAAGCAGAAGCCTGACACTTGCAACTTGCAACTAGTATGAACTGGTTGGAAATTTTATTAAACCCTGGAATAGAAGTGGCATGTCCTGAATCCTCCAATTAAGCAAGTTGCATGGGACAGAACTACCAATGAGGAGGCTGAAGACATGGTGTGCTTTTGCACCTAGACTTTAGATTGGGAAAACCAGACAGCTTCAAGGTCTGTTAGCTAGAGGGAGCTGAAGAGAAGGGTTCCCCAAAAGAAGCAGTGGTCTGAGAAGTGGGCCAGGAAAAAAGAAGCTCGAGATCCTGGCTGGAGGAATGGTTCTAGAGGCAAAGGAAAATCCTGGAGATCAGACAGATGCATGGATATGAATGCCAGGGGATGCCCAGGGACCTAGGCCAGTAATGCCCAAGATCAGTAGTGCAGGCAGTAGTGCAACATAAACTGACACAACTTTCAGTCCAGACTCCCCAGAAAAGCAGAGATGTTCCATCTGGGAAGCCAAGACCAAGTGAACACAATGCTAGAAGGCAACAAGTGTGATAAGTAAGGAGGAGGAAAAAGCTCTAGTGTTGTTTGTCCTTAAATAAATCCCAATGTCCAGATCAACTACAGGTTTATTATCTGTCTTCCTCATGACAGGAACTTTCCTTCAAGAGAAACCCTTCACTGCAAAATGCTGGTACTACCAGTATTTTTAAAGAAAAAACAGGCAGACCAGGAAAAAAAGCCAGAGTAAATAAGACAAAGGAATCATATGACACGATTAAATATTTCCTGAAGGCAACAAAAGAAAATTATGAAGCTTGGCAAACCTATTAGGATTCCCCCTAACAATGGTCATAGTAACATACTATTATTTTCATAGATGCATTTGCAGACATATATATATATTCACTCACACAAATGTGTATTTGGATCAGATGGAAGATACGCAATGGACAAATGAAGGCAAGTTGTGCTAAGAGAGATATGAAGACACACGTAGTAACTTTAAAAAAAAAAATCTGTATTAGACTTGTAAACTGAAGACAGACCATTTTCTTGGTTAATGCACGTATTCTGAGCCTACAGTCACAGCAGACAAAATGAAATTGCAGTATCTGTTTTGAACAAAGCAGACACAAAGCCTAACAAGCCTAACCAGGAGACTGAATTGGATGAACTTTCTGTTGACCAGCCAGTACCCTTTCTCTGATTTCCCTTAATATCTGACTTCTCAAATCTTTGCAAAAAGATTTGCAGGTTAATGTGGCTTAACAGAAAGTGTACATATTTCAACAGCAACAATCATCATTCTGCTTATTAGAGTAGAAAAAACAGGGTGGAAAAACAAAGCAATTTCAGACAAGTTAACTAAATTCTGAGTCAAGTGAAGTACAACTCAGCACAATTACATGTTAGATTCAGTAAGACTCAAGAGCAAAGCAGGGGCAGAGTTTTCTGCATCTTGTTCATCTCTTCCTCAAATACACACTTTTTATGTGAAGAAACCGAAATCCCCAGGCTACCAAAACTCTTCTCTAAGATGACAAATAAGGAGAAAAAAATTATTAGTAAGTGATCAAGGAGCAAGAATACAAAGTATTAAAATATCTGATGCTGTTGCTTGCTAACTCCATTGAGAGGGAGCTAACGTCAGGAGCAAACTGATGACTGACGCCGGGGAAAGGACTATTAAGACTAAGTTCCTACCCGTGCCACTGCTTATTTTTCTTGATAGAAGATGTAAGGCATTATGGACACAGATAGTATACATATCATGACAAAACATGAATGCAACCATGCAACTAATAGCTCGCAGTAGTTTCAGGCATAATAAATCTCCAAACAAAAACACAGCTTGTTACAAAACAAAGGAGAATCCTTAGATCAGAAAAGAAGTATGGCATTTTAGAATAGTTAAAGCACAGGGAATAGTAGCCAAGGTAAGCTGAATTTGTCCCTTACATTGAGGTTGATGCATGCTGACTTATCTACAGTTCTGTTCTATTCCTATTTCCACTAACAGTTTATGTTGGGGTTTTTATACTCTTTTTTTCTAGCTATCAAAAGAGAACTGCAGTGAGCAATATCTCATCAGACCTTCTAAGTACGGCTTATAGTAAAATTCCTGTATCCCTAGGAGCAGCTATAACACAAGAATCAAATGATGCCTATTTAAGGCCAGGATAGGTGGAGACTGAAAGTTTAACAGGCTGCAGCTGTTCAATCCATAGACAACAGCAGTGAGAGAAATGCAGGCAGCCCATCCTGACGTGTCCCACTATGAGAAATTTTCCACAAAAGAATTATAACCAATGTCAACAAATAAATACAGCAGCAACATAGGCTAATATGCAAATGATGTTTGTAATTAACCACTTGTTCTGAAAATACTAATATAATTCTATTTCGTAGATTCATTAATAGCAAATTAAACATTATTTTTATTGCTGTACCATAGTTTGAGCTGTGTGCATTATGCAGCTAAATAGCATTGATAAAACTACTACCCTGTTAAACAGAAACGCAGAATGTAATTAGTATTTCACTTTGCATATGCAATTGCTGCCATAGTATAATAAAGAATTAACTGATAAACAAGATTCAGGATACGGTCATTTGCCCTCTTTCCAATCATTATATTTCGTAATGAAATAGTATTGCTCAATTTAGCTTCTAAATATCCTAACAGAGAATAATGTACTTGAGATGTTCTGGAAAGAAGACTAGGGAATGCTGCATTGATAGCAGCATCGTGTTCCCATGACAAAAACGAACCAGTAAAGTCTAGGACATAAAAAAAAGTTAACTGTGTGATGGGGATAACATTTTGCTTATGCTATATTAAGTTTGCTCGTTCTCCTTCCTGTACATGTACCCTTTATTTCCGACACATAATAGTTGAGTACTTGGGTTTTCCTTAGTTATTTCATAAACTAGGGAAAAACAAGACCTAACTGTACTGCAGAACAACTCATTCCTGAGTTTCTGCTTTCTGTTCTTTTAATTTATTCTAATAGTTTGCCTGCAGGCATTGAGCACAAGTACAAACACTGTGAAATACTCAAGATTGCAGAAGCTTGGTAGTTCACCACCATTTCATTTTCTCAACAAAAAAGAGTACAAATTAGGAGGGCCAGCTCCTAATGTCTATGTCTATGGCCCCATATACCTGGGATGTGAGAATGCCTTCTTTGAAAAACAAGCTACAATACTGAGACTGGTAGCATGAAATATAAAACAGAAAAGATTACTCAAAGGACAACCTATACATAATAGTACCATATGAATTATGCTCTGATAATTTTTTGGTTTTGGTTTTTCTTTTTTTAAGAAAAATCACTACATCAATACACCTACTTGGATTCCATTTCTACCACTTCAGGAATCACTAAAGAACAATATCAAACTCCCTGATGCATCCAAAGATGACATTATGTAGTGGCTGTGTCTTTTCTTTTTTTCCCATTTTCTGTTAATGCTTGGGATAATATTTTACAGAAGTACGCTACTTCTTAGGGTGGGTGTATTCACCTTACCAAGTGACACACTTTAAATGTTTTTATATTTTATGCTTCTATTTCACACTCCTCTCCAAGTATAATATCTAAACAATGTGTATAGGGGAAAAGCCAAGTCACAGAAGAAAGTACTTGAATGGCTCAAACACCTCAAATACACACAGAATTTTGCTACCTTACCTCAAATCAGAGTCCTCAACTACCACAGCCTGATCTACATCAGGATCTACAATAGCACTGAGCAAGCATTTCAATAATTTCGTCATGGCATCTAACCATATTTATTCAGATGTTGCTGTTAAAATGGAACTAACAGTTGTGGATCAGTACCATCCACCCATTCTCTTCACCTCACAGGTGAAGCATTTCTCTATATGATTATCCATGAAATTAAAGGACAGTCCCATTTCCAGAGTATACCGCTTGGCATTAAAACCAAAAGCTTACATCACTGCTTAACCAGGAAACAGAATGGCAGAGAAAAACAAGTCCAGGAGTAACCACCAACAGCTACCTTCACTTACATTTTAAATTCCTTTATTTTCTACTTAAACAAACTATAACCCTGCGTGATTAATTAATTCAAGACTTTTCAACTTGAATAACTCCATATAAAGATGAGCTTCTCAAAATCTTTAACCTATCACTAAAAATTAGATAGCATTATAAAAAAAAATGGAGCAGTCACTAATTCACTGTGATATGGTTAGAGATCACCCTCTGCTCTTGTGGTACCAGCACTTTTTAAACAGGGCTCTCATTAAACCTCCCAAAGCACAGTCATTCCTCAAGTCTTGCATTCAGGATACAGATTGAGAAAAGATCCAAGTTGTTTTCAAAACTGAGGTTTACCACTAATGCATTTAGAAAAGCAATGCCACCACATTAAGTTTTTCTTATCTTGAAAACACTTTACAATATTAAGCTGGCATCATTATCCCTTTTTTGCCGAACAAGGCACAAAAGGCAAAGTAACATGGCAAAAGTCTTAACAGTGACAAAGCTGGAGACAGAATTTAGATATGACACCCTGTTCTTTATCCTACTTCCAAGGCTACACAGCCTCACATTTATCCTATTATTTACATGAAAATCCAATAGCATTAGAGTATCTTTGTGCCAAAGGAAAGTTAAAATGTATTAAAAATACCATGACAGCAGACTGCAAAACCTTCACTGAACAGGTTCTAGTATATGCCAGTGAGAATGTCTCAAGCTGGCTTGTAAAATTGATTCCTTGTTCTTTTTAGATGAACTTATCTGGAACCAGACCTAGTGTTAACACATTTGAAAAGAAGAATCATGGTGTCCTATTTTATACCTCATCTGACATCAAATCTGTGCTGAATATAAGCCTCAAATATTGACTAGCTCCCAGCGTAGAAGCTTGTAACATCTAAATTCTAACTGCTACTAAAACATTTTAGAAGGAAAACAGATGTATCTTCCAAGGGAAGTGCAATAGCAATTGTTTTCTCTTAACACTTTCATTTTACATTAAGACAGGTTAGTCTCTAGAGTAATTTCATTCATTAAAATGTGTCTGGCTGATTACATTTCACCTAAGCTCTACTAGTACCACACTAGCGCTTGTTGACTTGTTAATTAAAAATGTAGGTCCATCAAGCTAGTCAGAGAATGAAAAACCTCCTCAGAAATGGTAGTGTCTATAGCTGCTAATTTTTGCATGCCTAAAGCCAGTTTAGTACACGGGAGAGCAAACTATAAAAGATAATTTTTTTCTTTATGCAAGAGCAATGAACAATGAGTAATAAAAGGTATCAATTATTCACATTGCTTCCCAGCAGTTTAGAGTTTCAATAAGAAAGCAAAGCTGTACTGCTTTTGAGTAAAGAGTAAAAAATTATTTGATGAAATGCAGATATCTTTGAACAGAGAATTTGGATAAATATATTACTATTAATTTGAATCAAGAAAACATACCCAGCTTGGGTTTTTTCTCTATTTCTTAATAATATGGACTCACTGACAGCATAATTTCCAGAATTGAACACTAAGATCAGAGAAGCCACTGAACAGCTCACATTTGGCATTACCAAGCCAAAAACTATTGCCTTGCAAGAGCTGATGCTTCTGGGAATGTTGGAAAACCACAGTTGGCCCTTTGCCTCCTTGGCTTCAACCAGATGTACTTATGCAACAGCAGCTGAATATTTGAAGCAGCGCTGCTTCTAGAGACATAGGGCTTGTCTCCAACTTGATGTTGGAAACATGATGTATATTGGTCAAAGTCAGGTCCCCTTTGGTTTTGGAGACTTTTTGATGGGTTTTCTTGGCGTTTTTCTTTGGTGGTTTTTTTTTTTTGTTGTTGGGTTTGTTGTTTGGTTTTGTTTGGTTTTTCTTTTTTAAAGAGATAAGGAACATTAATGAAAGGAACGTGGAAATTGGACGTGTCAAAAATGTTTCAAAATGTTCACTCTTACTCACAAGTTAGTAAATATCATCTGCCAATGAAGTAACATTTTTCCACAGGAATGCAGATTATGCATTCTATGGTTAACAAGTTTTTATCTTGGTCTACCTTAAAGTGAATAATTAACTTGAACATTTCTTCCTGCCATTTTTTCCTATTTCATTATTCATTCATTCCCTCTCACTTATACACATCGAAAAAGCATTCATTTATATTGAGGTTTGTTGGCCATACTTTAACCCTATTGCATTATTTATTATCTGAAAGAGTAGGAAGCAGCCTGGAAGTGAGCAGACAGCACAGACTGATAAAACCAAATTCACAGAGGACTAATCAGCAGAAAAGTTGTATGTTGCCATTGAGAAGTCATAGCACCAAAAGATCTGGAAAGAGTGAAGTTGTATTAGAATTTGCAAATAAAATTTTTAAAATATTAGCAAGTGCTTTAATTATTTCAAGGATCAGAACTGGGTCTGCTAGGCAAAGATCAAAGATGACTACTATGGATGCTAGGAGGACAAGAAGTATGTACTACAGATAGGGACCAGGTACTTTGCGTATAAAGCATCTCAGATTCCTGCTATGAGACAGAATGCAGTCCTAGATGTGCCACTGCTCTCCCAAAGGAGGGCATTTCATATAATCTAAGCCAACTGAATTTAAATAGAAATGTTGAATATGACAACAAAGGACTAACAAAGGGCATAGAAAAGGATACCACTGCAATGGGAAGTGAGCAGAATTCTTTGTGAATACAATGATTCAGAGTCACTCATAAATCTCGAGACAACAGTTGATGCCAGGAAACATGGACAGACTAGATGTGTGCAGCTCAAAATACTGCAATCACAGTTTTCATAGAGCACATTTTAGAAATAGGCTTATCATTAGAAGAATTAATGAAAGAAATTAGAGAAAAAAAACAAACAATGGTTGTCCTGTATCGTGTTCAGGCATCTGCTTGAATACAATAGTTACTACCCATAGTAACAGTATTACACCATTTGTGAGAGCTGCAAAGGAAAGGCATATTAGCTTTCTAGCCTTAAAAAGGTAACGATCCTATCCGTAAGGCATTTGATAAATTTGTCCATTTTAGCTCTTCTTAACAGAAGAGACTCGACAGAAGACTGATTTCTGTTTTCTTCCTTTGCCAAAGTCCTTAAATTACTACATTACAGTGGTTTAGAATATTGATATAACCATGCATTTTTCTAAATAATAAAATATGAAGAAAAGGAAAGGCTAGTTTTCCTTTATGGTATTTTCTTAATGAATTCAAGAGAGGAAGAAAGGATATCAAGAGTTTATGAACTGTTTAAACATAAAGCCAAAGAATTATAGATAAAGTTCCAAACCATTAATCCATTATATAGTGTGAATTGGACAACCCCAGTGAGATATCATTTCCAGAAATGAATTGAGCAGAGCCATCAGCAAATAGTTAACACTCTGAACCTCTGAAACACTCTTTGACTCAATTCAAGCTGCAAACCTCTATGTTTAGAAGCTAATTTACACTGGAATCTGGAATTTAATCATCTCTTCTCATGCATTTGAAAAAGGATGACTTTACTTCACATAGTCTAAATTAACTTTGAAATTTTGCTACACATAGTAATATAATATCTAGTCAGATATGCTGATCTTACCTTGAAAAAAATTAATTGCTTGATTCCTCCTCTTAATATTATCCTGACGCTGATAAAATTTCCCTAGGCAGCACTATGAGATGCTCTGGACTTTGCTTAAATAGAGTAGGATGTATATGAAACCACATCAAGATCATCACTGATGGGGAAAGAAACACTTTTTAGACAGGAGGAAAGGAGAGATGTAAGGGAAATCATTTTTGTTTGATCCAAAGTTGACCGATTTCAAAATAAATCACCCAAAGGTCACTGAAACAAATAAAAAAGAAGTTGCATTTGCAAAGCGAGTATAACGCTGAATTTTCTTTTTTTGTTGCCATTGTTAACTTTAAGTCAATAAAACTCCTACCATTATTTACATTATGCTTACTTCAAGAACACTACCAAAGTGATTAGCTACAGATTTCCAGAAGTGCTCTGAAGAATTCTCTGGAAGGGGAAGTTCTGAGAAGTCTAGATGTACAGGCGGTAAATAAAGGGGAAAGCTTACGATTTTCTCTTCCTCAAGAAAGAAATTCTGCAATCAATAACAAGGAAGAAAAAAACCATAATCAGTATGAAGAGTCTTCCTATGCTTCAGACTGTATGAAGGCAGATGTGTTTTCTGATAAGAGTCCTCTAGCTCAGGAAGAAAAATGTCAAGTATTAGTATGATCTAGTGGGTTTATTCTTGTTCAACATTTGAAGAGAATAGCAAGTTCTTTGATCCTTCTAAGTCAAAATCCCAACCTTCACAGAAGCACAATGCAGTCAGGTCCTCTTTTAATAAAGTGAAACAGTGTGATATTAGTGTAAGTCATTATTTGTTAATATACTAAACATTAAAACTGGTTTATTATCACAATGTTGGGCTCTACTGATCCTCAGGAGTTCATACCGATCATTTTACCACAGAACAGGATATGAAAGCAGCCTTTTTAAGGAGACTAAGAAATTTTCCAAGAGGAAACTCTATAGATCAATATTTTAAAAAGAAATTGCTGTAAGGGGATGGGAATTGTTAATTTAAAGGTATACAAAAAACTTAAATGCAAACATTTATTCTTGAAGACACATTTATCGAACACACCTCAAGCTTTTATTTAAAAACAGGTTTCTCTTTTTTTGGCCCTGAATATAGGCAAACTGCAAGGTACCATCTTCTCTACTTGGAAAAGAATCAGTGGCTCAGCAGACAGCCTTAGTACACGTCCATCCTGTGTTCCAACCCAGAAACTAACACCAAGGTTCAATCCATGATAGGAGTAATGCTCCAAGGTGATGATCAAACATTGTGCTGAAAACTTGGCTCCTCAGTCAAAACACCATCCTGCATCAGCATTATTCAGCTAATACAGAAATTACAATCCATTCACCTATGAGCCACAGCCACCAGCAGTTAACCAGGCAGATAAATAACAGAACAAGAAGTCAGGTTAACCTTTAACAGCAGCATGTAGGAGAAACACACAGCACTTGGTTCCAGCCAAGAATGAATGTATTAAAGACCACCCTGCACCTTTCTTAAGAATAGCAAAGTTGTGTTTAATTAGCTTTAACCTTACTCAAAACATCAGAATCTATAACCATTTGTGCAATCGACAAACTGACCTCCATGGCTTTGTTGTTATTATTAATAATACAGTAATGATAGTAAATTATAAGTTTCCATGCACGCAGCTCCTTTTAGTTACTAAGTAAGTAATGTCTAATTTCATTTGAGAAAAAATACATTCCTGCCTTCAAAAAAAAAAAACAAATGAGAGCTGATTCAAATAAGCAGATATATGTCTATCTGGTTTACGGTCTAAGAAAAATAAAAGGTTCTAAGGTAATTCTTCAGGAAAAATGTGCAACCAGAAAACTAAAAGAGTTTGAAGGAAAAACGATTGTAAAAATAGAAGGAATATAAATTGTGGGAGATGTTTATGACAACACCAGTTCTCAAAACAAATGGTATGAATAACAGATGCAGAAAGTTCAAATGTATGTGAACTATTTTGACTTAGTATTCTTTTCAATTTGCATTTGGCAAGTCACAGGAAGGGAAAGGCTAATCTGATTTTTTTTTTCCAAAATGGATTCTTACCCCCAGTCTTTCCTGTATGCAGAAATTGAGCTTTATAGGTATAACAATAAAAATTACTAATGACCCTTGACATTAGAATTTAAAATCTTCTTCATGCAGATACAGTGGTTCCTTGATTTGCAATATGAGAGCAAGCAGGTATTAGAAATGGAAAAAAAAGCAAAAGGAGATTCATGGAAATTACACAATGAAGTAGTTTCATTGTGATACTGAGAGGAGTACAAAATGAATACAAGATAACACTGATAGAAGAGTCTGGCAAGCCTTTTCCCCTCAAACTATCCATTAACTTGGATTGCCCTCATTGTAAAGAAAGATTTTTTTTTTTTTAAAATCAAATTACATGATTTAATCTACTCAGCAACAGCTTCAATAGCAGGAAACAATAATTAATTTTAAGAAGAAAATGAGAGAATTCTTCTTAAAGGGATAGTGTCAAATGAAATTGACCCACAACTTGCATACAATCACACCAGCTTTTTGAAAAACTTAGTAACAGATTTTCCATTAAAAAAAACCAAACCGATGGAAATTAACATTTAATATAAGAAGTCCTTTGCCTTTCAGTGTTTTTAGCACAAACACGGCTGCACTCCATCACTACATGAACGTCTAAGGAGTGAAGGATAAAGGATAGCTGCCTCTAAAAGGCAAATCTCCAAATCTCCTAACTACATGTAATGCAGAATGGTATTACCCAGTAACATTAGGTATTTTTGGGATAAGACTGAAATAGTACCAAGTTATCTGTATTAGACTAGTCTGACAGGTTTTCTTCCGCAGCAAAGCCAGCATGGCCTGCAGGAATGATTAAAAGATGCTGCAGCACAAACGAAAGATGGAAATAACTAAATGGAGATATAAAGAAGTAAATATTCGATTGTTCTTCATTTCCACAAAGAAAAAAAGCTGAACTTAAGACTCAGACAAGGATATGTCTCATTGCTAAAGTTCTACACACAGTGAGAATTAGCCCAAAACTAGCTACTATATCTAAACTATAAAATAGACTGCACATGGGAAGAACAAGTGACCCTTAAACTTTAGTTTAACTACATATTACACAAGACAAATTGGACAAACAAAACAATTTGCTTTACAGAATTTACAAAAGTAAATGCTATTTGCAGAAAGCTAAAACTGTTCTGCCGATATTGCATGGTATTTGAATTATCAATTATATCAAGAGGCAAAAAAATTAAACATCTTGAAAAACAGATCCACTACTCCTGAAAAAGTTTCTGAAGAACAATAAAAGAGGCTCCAATTTATGAAAGTTCTGAGAATGTTTCTTGCAAATTAGAAAGATCAACTTTCATGAGTATCTTTCCGAATATTTGTAGACAGCAAGGACCAGAACATCAGTCATCAAACATAGGGACTGTAAAGAATTGTTAAAATTCATAGTTATGATAACACAGCTCACTTGCCTAGATTTAACTAAACCTTCTACATATGCCAAAGCACCACACTGCTGAATGCCTAGGTGATGCAACAGTGTGTGATCATTCCTTTCCTCTAAGAATACATTTCTTTTTTTATTAGTGTATCACTATAGTAATAGGGTGAAACTCCAGCCATGGAAATTACAGTGGGGATAATGGTCATTCATCTGTCTTTACAGAAAGGGCCCCAATTCTCCTTGTAACATGTGTAACTCTCATAAAACATAAGCAGACTAACACAGCACATTAAAGTTGGTGAACTGGAACATCTTCTATGAAGGCAAGTCCCGTTATCTGTTCGGTGGGCAGGAATTCATGCTATCCTGCATGCACACAGCACAATCACAGAAGAAAGCTTCCTACATGCCACCAGGAGGTAAATGCAGCCCTACCTCAGTTTACGATATTGGGGGTATCAGCACAGGAGTCTGAGAAAAACTGGAAAGGAGCAAAGTACATAATCTCATACATCCCTTTACATATTCTTTTTCTATGTTTACATCCAGTTGAAGAACACTTCAGCACTAATGCAGTCATCAAACTCTCTCCTTGACACATGAATTCACAGGTTTTCCAAGGTGTGTCCACTGAATCATGTCAGAATTTAGTCATTGAATGCCAGTTGCCTCACTTTTTGTTAATCCCTTTGTTCCTTTAGCCCAAGGCTAGTACTGCTTTTGATCAATATAAATCTTTTCTGTCATTTTATTTTTGCTGTCACTCTGTGAAGGATTATGTTGCTGAGCCAATATCTTCATTTATCCCTGGTGTTGCAGCCCTGTCCCTCCTGACAGTTACCCTGTGAATATATCATTATCAATCTCTGATCCTCCCAGGTTTGTACATAAATTCACCTCTCAGGAATTAACTTCCATAAAGTCGTAAGTCCCACTCCATTAAATGCTACCTGCTGCAACAGAGGCTTTACTTGAAAGTAGCACTGTTGAGACATGTTTGTTGTATTTGATGGTGAAGAGAACCATTCAACAACAGTCAAGTGGGGCCGCAAGGAGTTCAAACCATGGATACTGGAAGCACCAGCTAATTTTTCACATCTATTCAAAGTGGTATTTAATTTAATACTTAGTGCAGCACCACTTCCCACCTTACACTGGAACACCTCTTTATACTTATATAGAAATAGCAATTGTTATAGAAATTGTTATAGAAAAAACCCAAGTTCTTAATTTTATATACTTAGCACACAGTAAACATAATAACTTTCCAAGTCTCATCAAAATGCCAATTTCCTTTTCCACCAAGTATGTTCTGCCAGTGTTTCTGCACATTTAATTATGTAAAATACAACTTCTTTTGATCCTTATAAGTCAAGATAACACTATTTAGGCATGGTAACTAAATGCTTGATCAGTATTTCAGAAAAAAACCCTATATCCAGTAGCATCATATAGTTTACTAACAGTAGGAAATCTTCATAAGCCAAGATAGGATATAATTAAAAATTATGGCAAAAACAGCAGGCAAGTAGATAATTTAATTATTAATAATGCCTGACAGGAAGTGTTCTTGTTTCCAGCACCCATTTCTGTTCTGTGGTTTTATCATATCTTTTTCTTTAAACAAACAACCTATATCATCCTGCAAACAATGGAAGATAGGTGGGCTTGGGGCTTTTTTGGGGGCGTTTGTTAACAGCAAATAATAAAATACCACTTCTGATGCCATCTTGTTCCCATTCTTCTGAACAAAATCTCCTAAGTCAACAGAGAGCAGACAGGTCTGTCCTTCCACAAAGACCATTAATATTCATTTATCCTGATATGACTGTAAAAGTATATGATAATTATAGACACAGGCCAGTTTGGAGCTCATTATCTCTACATTTTTCTGTTTCTGTTACTGCATTTTTCTGTGACTGTATGTAACTTGGCAAAGCATTATTCCTTCATTATAACAGTGTAAAGTATTCTATGTCTTCTCCTGTGAAGCATGCAACACAAAAATAATCTTCACTTATTGTACAATAATAATGCACCGTCTGGTATACTTCATTTCCTAAATGGATTTTAAAAGGCAGATTTTGTTTTTCCTTCATCCAAAAATTCATCATATCTGAACTAAAATACATTTTCAGAACATCACATCATTTCTTGTCTTATTGATGACTATGCAAGTAGGCAACAATCTTTAATGTTAGGTCTTTGTACCATTTTTCTTCAAAAGCTTTAATTGATGAAAAAAAATATTTGAAAAGAGAAGTCTGAAACAAAAATAGCATTTATTTTCTTCAACATCATATACTAGCAATAAACAACTGCAGTAATTGAGCAGAATTATTATGGAGTCTCCCAGTAATAACCTGCCACAGTGAGAAAATAGTAAATAATAGACTGCCCATCAAGCCAGCTGAGCCTTCACTCTCTTCAGTGAAATGCAGCAGCAGATGTACACCAAGAGTCATTTTCTGAAGCATGAATGGATGAAAACATAAATTTATAATCCCTGATATATAATAATCCCAGTTTTGTACCACTCTTCTGCAAAGGGAAGCATTTCACCTTTACTGTAGGAAACAGAAGTAGTCAGCTTTAGCATATTTGTTCTATCAGATCTTGAAATTCTGGCAAATAATAAATATTGAATGTTTTATGAAATTTACAATCTTTGGAGACTGTCATTTAAGACCTAGATTATACTACTATTTATTATTCAAGGGGCATAATCAATGAACACTTTAATTGTGTTTAATATCTAAAATAAGCAAGAATGTCAACGGGAAATAATCACTGGTTTAAATAGGACCTGCTTTCAACTATAACTGTAACCAAGACAGTTATAATTTTGATAATTCAATGTTGGTTGAAGACCACTCTCTCATGACTGATTTATATAGACTGAAGTAGGGATATGTTATGCCACAGGTAGATGTGAGGTCATGAGAAACCACTTTACACCCTTCCCCGAAGTACAGTGTCAAAAGGTCACCTGTGGTGGTGGATCTTTTGGATTAGTCTTTCAAATCAATGCATGAATTAAAGGCAATTTACATATAAATGGGCTAATACACTGGCTTTGAAATTAGATGAATTTTTAAGAGATTTAAGAAACAGGCACTAAGTAAGTATACATAATGCATTTTTTAAAAACTGCTTGTCTTGGAACTACATGTTTCTGGTTTATTAATATTTTGTATTCACAGCCTGTCCTGCTCATAAAGGTTTTGCCAGCTATTTGTGAGCAAATGCAGAAAAATGATCCATGCTAGGGATATCAAATTCGAGGTAAGTATGGTCTAAGACTTAGAAAGTGAAATTTTCTTGATATTAACATATTTTGAAAGCATTTTTGTTTTCGTAAAGCAAAAGAAGGAAAGGAATGAAAATAAGAAGAAAAAGTTAAAAAAAAGCTTTTGTCAAAGTCAGTGAAGATTATTATATACTGGAAAACAAACAACAGAATCTTAGGGAGACTTTTCATATGACTTTTTAGTTTCTCCCTCATACAAATAAATGTTTCAGTATGGCTAGATTTCTCCCTTTTTAGACTCTTATGACAAAGATGTCATATTCATCCCTATACAGCAGAACCTGCACTGGGTTTTATTGTGCACAACAGCCCAAATGCATGCCACAGACAAAGGAAAGATCTAAGAATTAACCTTTGTTTTTGTGTGCATGCATATGTGTGTATGTTTAAATCACCTTTTTGCAGTCAAGATTTTTCTTCCTCATCTTAAGAATCCTTAAATTTGTTGTATTGTTTAACACAGACATTCTTTCCTTAGACATTTGTTTATCTTCTTGTCTATTTCCATAAAGAAGGCATTACTAACTTGTACATGCTGCAGCTTTTTCACCACAGTAGACCTTGGTGCTTACCCTTTACAGATTTAGGAAATGACAGTGATATGGGATCCAGTGTTGCATAAGAAAAAGAAAGAAGTAAAACACATGATTACCTCCCTTTGGGATATATCTATGTAATTAAATAGTACATTCCACTTCCCATTCATGGGCTGCACAAAAATAAAATATGAAGATATTGTCAAACAACGGACACTGAAATAAAGTACCTTCTCCAAGGCCAAAGTTCAACAGGCCGGGCTTGCTCAAATCATCTAAAACCCAGCAGCATATAAGTACAAACTAACAATGTGGTTCAACGCTGAAGCCATTTTACTAACAGCACTTCTGCGTTCTCAGTATCCATGCCATTGACTTGATGTTTTATCAACACTGAGATGGATCATATGCACTGGATTTATGTTTTTCACAACTGGGCTTGTGACATAAAGAGGGAAGTATTATTACCAGGATTAAATAATAATAATTAAATAAAAAAAATCTCAAAAAAGAAGTAGTGCTAGCAAGATTGCATACAATGCTATATTTTAAAACAGAAGGATTGCTGACTAAAAAGCAACAAAGAATTATAACTTGTGTTGCACCACAAGAATAATCCTTCTGATAATATCCTACAGTATTTAATAAAGACAAAACCAGCATGTGTCACAGACATTAACAATACTATTCTATGAAAAGCTTCAGAACCATTCATAAGAAAGTTCATAAACCTTCCATACAGTTAATTTTACAAATTACAGAAATATAAAGAAAATATTATTATCTAATCAACCTTTAGGATAGTTTCCTTAGAAAGCATGTTTTCTATCATACTGTGCAATGCAAAACTGAATTTTATGTGGCAATTATTAAATTTATACCTTCCCTTACAGGAAGGCAAAAGAAACTAACAGATGCTTGCAATGAGCCCTGGAGCAAGGCACAACCAAAATGAAAAAAAAAAATTATAGTTCGACTAGATTTCAGGAGATAAACAATGAATTTGTACAGATACAGATACAAATAGAATTCTGAGGCACACAAAAGGAGCAATCAAGTAAGGCATAGAAGATATCCACAGTTTGTTAGTTGTTGTGTAAGTGGTAACAGCACTAAGATGATGACTTAATTAAGTGTTCAAGTAACCAGTGAGTGTCAGATGACTTACGTCCTACATAAAGTACATACTTATCAGAAACAGGTAAGTTTTAGCTTATACTACAGAACTCAACCTTCTCAAGGCTCCAGGCAACTTAGCTTTGGAAACAATACTGAAAAACAAACATTTTTATTAAAAGATACCCAAGAGACTCAAAGGAGAAAAGCACTTCCCAGTAATTTGATAAAGACTTCTGATATTACAGCAAGTATTAACCATAAAGGAACCATATGACTAGTTCCTGTGAATATATTATTATTATATATATTATTATAGGAGAGACTTCTTATCACAAGAGCTAACTGGGCCCTCAAATATAAAAGACACTATAAAACAGTTAAAGACATATTTAGTAACAGTTCTAGAAGATTTTTTGTTCCCTTACTATGGTAAATTAAGCCCTACAGAATCAAAAACAGCTTAAACTAATTACTGCAAAGTTGAGAGGAGATTCACACAGATTTACCTTGACAAATTCCCATTCCGTGTGGATATTTTTAAAGCAGGTACAGCATATCGGTTGATAAAAAAAAGCTAGATTGCTTTTGGTATGTAACTGATTTTTTCTAGTGCAGATTATACCCATAAGTGGGGTCATTTCTCTAGTTGCCAATTATGAAGAAATATCTTGTGAGTAAAAGATACCATGAAAAAAAATACTGAAAATTTAATCCCACAGCACCATGGGTTCAAACGCAACAAATATTACTTATTTATACAATTTTGAATGGTTTCATGTATGAACATGAATTAAATCAAAGGAACATTATCTATTGCATATATATGAGGCTCAGAGCACATGTGGAACTGCTCACGTTTCCAACCACTGCTTTATGAGAAGTATGCAAAAATAAAGATACAAAGATATCACTCAATCATGCAGGTACTGGAAGGTCAGGGATAATAAGAATTAAAAAAAAAAAACAAACAAAAAAACAAACAACTTGGAGGAATGAACCCTAGCTTTTGGAAAAAATTAACAGCGAATCTTGCCAACTTACACCCAAATTTTGTAAAAGAAAAATAGGTACCGTTTATGAGGCTACAGGAGCTTGTGTCAAATATAACAACAAAGGGCACGAACGTAAGCTCAGGAAAGGTCATCGTCAAAGAGAATGTTGGAAGGAATGCTTTACACAGAGAATAGTTACGATGGAAAATAAACCACTATGACAACCTTTGCAAAAAGTGATATAAACTTTAAAAGGTGACAAGCATTTGAAAGACAGTTATTGTGCAAATAGAGAAAGAGGGAGAGAGAGATGTCTGGCCTTTTCAAAAATAGGCTTTGCATCCATCCATCTTTAAATCACCAGCATTACATCCCTATCTACTGCCTCGTAAGTCCACCAAAAGAGAAAATTGACACCAAACTAAACTGAAGGAACTAACAAGACAATCTTGACAGTTGAAATGGGTCTTAGAGATTCCATCTCCAAATGTTATTGCCTGATCTTGCTCATTTCAGTGGAGGAATAAATCTTGTCCATCTATTTCAGAGCCTTCATTTCTCTTTTAATGATTCTTCCACTTTAACAAGTTTTGATTCAATAATTTGGGTATTTTAAACCAAATGTATAATCTTACGTGGCTACCCCTCACAATGGTACTGAAGTTGCACATTAAAAAATGTAAATTTATCTTGTGTCATCTGGACATCACCCTGAATCCCACATCTTTATAATCCAGTAAAAGTATCGTATTAGACAACTAATCTAGATGCACCATAGAGGCGATCGGATTATAAAACAAGGAATAGTGCATTTCTTATCTGTCAAGAGTGTTTTGAAGATCAAGGCAGTTGAAGAGAATAATTTCAATTGATTAAACAACTTTAGGCCACTGCATTATATCCACACGTTTGAAACAGAGTCGAAAACCAATATACTTGGCTATCTGGAATTTGCTGTGTATTCTAGGCAAGACAATATTGATGCTCCCTGACAATCAGCTGCTGCTCGTCTTACAGAGAAGCACCTAACCCTTACACATCTCCAATCTAAGCACAGAACTGACATATCAGTTTTGCCTTGTTGCAGCTAGCGAAAACATATACAAGTAGTACTTGTATCGGCTTCCAGCCCCTTTTCAAGGGAAGAGAAAGGGGAAAAGTGGGGGAAAGAGGGGAGGAAAGGAAGTGAAGGGTGCAAAAAAACCAAAACAACCATTCTCAGCATTCACCTCTCTCTTTTTACATTCTTAGGGGAGCAAGCTGGGTCTAACAGACTCAGCCTCTAGTGTCTGTCGCTCATTGCAGTTGTAAAGCTGGAATCAAGACACATGTATTTGTTTCTCTCTGTCACTAAAATGAAAATGTCTCCTGCTATTTTGTCAGCTTTGAGTATCCTTCCACTGGACAAGACCTCATTTCTCTAGAGTAAAGCATACATAGGGGAAAAAGCAGAAGAAAAAAAGATTTATGGAAAAGGAACATATAAGTTTTGTTTCCATTTTTGTTCACAGTTAAGGAAGTAGAAATTCCTCAAATAAAACACAAAATGAAAAAGCAACCTCTCCCCATCACCAAAAAGCAGTAGTTACTTCCAAGAAGAGTTGATAATGACAGATCATCTGCAGCTTTATACAAGGGAAAAGGAATAAATATCAACATATGTGATAGTTGCTGGTTATCAGAGTGAATAATTTATAATTCATTTAGTAAGTATGTGTCTGCCAATAAATCAATCGCTTGAGTTGCTCATTCCACAGCTAAACTACTGCATAAGAAGTGATTTCAAAACAATTTTTACATAGTGCTTAATTAATCAAAGTGTATCCATTGTTTTTCAAATGAACCATTTTTCCTTTCATTTACACATTTAATGAGTTTATTCTTAAACTGACTGATAACTCTTTGTCTTCATAAAAATACAAATAGAAGAGAGAGTTCAATATCCCACCCTACTGCAGCGTGTTCATTTTACGCCACTCAGTGAATCAAAGGGCAAGCAAGTATCTCTAGATATTATCTAGTTCATATTTTCACCTTATGGCAGGATAAACCCAGGTCACTTCTGTATTAGCAATTTTACTCACCCAAGATGATCAAAGAACCTAAGAGCTGCAAGGTAGCCAGACAGAAGTTTTGTCCTAACCTATTCATATTCATAATGAAAAGATTACTGAGTTTCTGATCCATTTGCATGCTTAACTAACCTCGCTGTATTTCTTATTTAACCTTAAATTCTGTTTAAATTTCAGTCTGTTCTGTTCTAGCTGTTCTGTTTAAGCTTAAAAAAAAAAAAAGGAAAAAAAAGAGTATTTCCCCTCTTTGCAGTGGTCATTTGTGTTTTTGAGGACATAAGAGGTTTTTTGCGGGTGTTTCTTTTTTTGCTAAACTACCTCAATTCTTAGGAATTTGGAGCCTGCAAAGTACTCAAGAAATGACAAATCAAGTGAGACTTCTCTTTAACTATATCTAACTTCACTATATATAACTATATTGAAAGGTCTTGATTTCATTACATAATTTCAGGGAATTACTACAGGGAGTTACCAGCTCACTAGCATGACCACTTGGGGTCCCATTATTGCCACATACATTTCGATGGGAAAGCGTGAAGGCTTCAACGTCTAGAGATACTCTGACTTGACTAAACTTTAATTTTAGAATTCATATAGGCACATCAGCTGCCCAAATCTGCTCCCCATTAAATAACATTAGCTTGGTGAAGAACTAGCAGATGCAGAAGGCTACAGGCAGGGAATCAGAAGAGAGAAGGACAAGGTTTATTTTTTGACTGTACCTCACAGCAGCTTTCAACAAAAAGTCAATCTCTCTTCAGAGGTTAGGGTGTAGAGCCGAGTGTTCTGTTTACCAATGTCAAGCCTCTTGGCTTCATAAAAATCTGCTGTTGTGATCAGATTAAAACACTTCTGCAAGAGATACAGAGAAATAAGCTCTATCACAAATCACAAAGTAACCCTTACCCCACCTCTGTCTGCTGGGGGTTGGACTCTCCAGCCTAAACTCTTACTCAAACAAAGAGCCTTACACAGCCTGTGTCCTGAGTACCTAAAGCTCTTTTGCATTACTGGATCTATTGTAATCCCGTTTCTTTCTAATATGTTCTGATGCACAAGATTGTGCTTCCAGTTCCAAGATGAGGCACGTAGATTTAGACACTCACAGTGGTTCCTGTGACATGATTTACCTATTTTGTGGTGCTTTTTTCCCCAGGGACTCAATTTCTATTTGACTTTTTTTTTTTTTACATACAATTAGAAAAGTACACGTTGCTTTACAGTACATACCCCTGCTATAAAGCCATATACAAATTTCCAATAATCATTAACATTTAGAGCATCAATTACCAGCTACCTGTTACAGTACCAGCTGCCAAGATGTCTATTTAGTTAACAGTATCACAACTCAAATGCGTTACCATCAATACCATGCATTTTAGGATAACTACTAAAAACAAGTTTTGCCATAAAGCAAAACCTTGAAAACCTAACGTTTCTTTGGTGAGAAGCTTCAATATCGGGTCTCTTCACTCAGATTTTCATTTAAACCTCAGCCCAAAGATTATGAATTCTGAGATTTAATTAGATCTGCTCTACAGAAGAAATGACAACTCTATCCTTACAGATAGCACAGCTTGAGCTAATTAATCTTCTGAACGGGTTACATGAAATGACATTAACTTCTTACTACCATACAATAAACCAACACATTGTCTGAGGAGAACAGAAAAACAAAAGTATTTCTCATTTCTGTACACTGTTAGGAGCTCCTTGTTAAGGACTTATTTTAACAACATAAGTATTTTATCTCAAAGGATAAGAAAATAAATCCATACCATATAGCACAGTGCAAAGAAAGATTACAGTGATTTTGTAGTGTGTAAGGAAGGGACAATATGACCCTATGCATTTCACTCTCAATTACACTAGTGTATTATAGGAGAATGGAGATTAAACATTCCTGTCATGCACAAGATGTATGCAGCTGCTTCTAACTACTTGGTGAAGGTCATGAGTAAGGCTAAACCTATGACTGCATTCTAGCTAAGTAATTCAGCAGTCCCTTTTCCAAATATGATTTGATAATGAATTATTAGAAAATATGAGCCTGAAGTAAGAGATATGCCAATGTTTATGAGACATGTATATGCAAAAATCCACACTGTTACTGGAAATTAATACCAGGAAGATTTATCTAAGCATAAGTACAAAGCCACCATGAACAGAATTAACCTAACGTGGCATTTTGTTGGTCTACAGAGTATTCAACAATACTGGAAAGTGCTCTAAGTAGTAGTTCATTGGTTTTATTAAACCGTCTTATCCATGTGCACATTTTGTGGGACAACCATTTCCTCATCAGTAACTTGTCTACTGTTTTCTTCCCATCAATATGTTTTACTCTCATCCAATAAAACCCTTTTGGTTCCATAAAAGTAACATAAGCATCTATAAGAGGGAATATTTATTCCAGAAATGTAATTCCAGTGTTTGGGATCAACTGTTCTGAATCAGAAGAATGAAGAATTCATACTTTATTTTGTATTCTTCCAAAACACTTTTCTCGAATGTTAACAAAAAGTTAAGAACAACGTGCACAGCATTAGGTATTATGAAAGTTTATCAATATGGGAAAGAGAGGCTTGAAGAGAATACAAATTCTAGTTAGTAGGGACACAGTATTTTAAAACAAGGACTCCTTAAAACTACACTTGACTGCTAATGATCCCCTTAGGATGCCCATTTTAGTACTGGTATCTGGATTAAAACTGTCAGATGGCAGAGTTGACACCCAGAGTTTGGGTTTGAAGACCTAACCAAAAACACCCTGAAAAGACCAGCTGGGACTGCCCCAATTTCAGCTGCTGGGAACACTGTCAGAGCAACACACTCAGCTGACCAGTTTCAGCAGTTTCTGAGCACCACATCTAAACCAGGATGTGCACCAAAAAAAAAAGAAATAAAAAACAAAAAAATCTTCCTGAGATTGAGAAAGTAATAAAGTATCTCCAAGGTAAAATAAGAATGAACTAATTAATGAATAACTGAATTTGAGTAACTAACAATTCTGGGAAGCCAAGTCTGGAGAGAAGCAGAAATAACAATTCCAGTAGCAGTTCTCAAAAGATCAAAACACTGGGACAGACTCCTTGAGACTGAGAGGTTTCTTCAGAAACACATCTTTAACATTTCCTTTGACAGCATTAACTGTTAAAGCAATTGTTTGCTGGGTTTTGACTCCTACTCTTACTTTTTGATACTTTAAGCAGTTTACTGTGTTAGTGGCTAAGGATCAAGCAAGAATGGATCCTCCAGTTCTAAATATTCTATGAACACAGAATAGTCCATATGCCCTCTCCTGAAGAGTCTCCATGGCCCAACACTAGGAACCACCACTGAGTCACCTGAAGCTTTTAGTATTCACCACTGCCAAGAACAAGGGAAGGAAGATAAATGCCAATTCTCTTTTTCTCAACTAAAAGGTGACATCTAATAAAGCCATTCAAACAGAAGGGGATTACCTTGCAGGGTGCCAGGTCTCTGGAGAGATTACTGTGCACATTCTTTACTGTTTCAAGTGAGAGCAAAGCCTACCTTTGTTACAAAGCGTACAGCCTTCAGCTGATAGAACACTGAAGAATAAAATGTACTGTCACAAGCATTCAGACCAACTTCACTTAAGCTATGAAATATCCATGGCTGCTTTCACTGGTGTTTCAGGAATGAATAGTTTGACTTTTTTTTCTTTTCTATTCACAGCTACCCAATTTAACACTGCTCTTTCAAAAGCCATTTTAATTATAGAATCCAAGCTATTAAAAGAAACCTCCTCATCACATAAAAGGAAACACCAAAATATTTTGTCTTCCTTATTAATTCAACTAAAAACTTTCTAGTCTTTATTCTGCAAAAAAAGCATCCCCATATTTTTCCAGCCGATCAGTTTGACAGCATAAAGGCAACTTTAGAGGCCAACTTAGATATGATATCTGTATTATCTATACAGTGTACACAAACACTAGTTTTCAAGCCAACACTTTGAAGAGACTGACAGACATTAACAAAAAAGTGAGCCATCTTCTAATTAAGAAGCTTTATACCTGAACATAATTCAGGTATGTTTTGGAACTATATTAATATTTCAGTTATTTGACCTTCCTTGACATCATACATTCGTTCCTCAGCTTTATGTGTCAGGATCATTATTAAAGACTAACACAGATAGACACATGAAAGATACTTAAAAATAACTGTCAAAAGTTACATGCAGATTTCAACTCATTATATTAAAACTCCATCAGTTCTCAGTTTCATGAATTTTTATTCTGCGGTGTGGCTTCAAGGTCTAACATTTTGATTGTTTGGAATAAAGAACACAGGATTTAAAACCCAAAGGTATAGGATCAGGTGTACAGGCAGAACACAGGACAGCCTTTTAAACAAGGAGCAGAAAGAAATTGTAATACTTTAGTGGATCTTTCACTATAACCTAAAGCAATAAATTACTAATTACCATTAATTACCATGTCTCTTTGAGGATGAAGAAGGCTCAAAGAAAAAGTACAGAAAAATCAAAGCAGAGTACAAATTTTATATACCTATCAGGAAGCTTTTAGATGGATTTGGCATTTGATATGTTAGAGAGGAGACATTCATTTATCAGGGTGTATGGATATTCTATATTTGTCAGCTCAGCAAGTTGCTAGGACCACCAGAATGAAGTCTGTACCTTCTCTAGGAAGGGTTTCATATATATTTATAGAGCTGTTACATAAGCATGTCCACATAATGGGACTAATCATATTCCATCATTTAAAAAAATGCAGTAACAAGAAGGCTTTGTTTGTTTCAGGTATTGAAGATTTTAAAAATTAACATCTATATTTTCATCCTTGGACACATTCATTAAGATTTATACTCCTGCCAGTTATTTATAGCAAGATATATTCCATACCTAGGATATCTGAATTTCAGTGTGGAACAATTTGCATTAATACTGACATTGGTGCATCCAATTTTATCAAGTTCCAGCAAGAATAAATCCAGCTCCACACAACACTGTGAAACATGTACAGAAGTGTGAGACACAAGCCTAATAGCTAAAAGCAATACTGAAACCCTGTCACACTACCTGCCACAGATAAATATTTTTTTACTGATTTATGAACTATTTCCTAACAAATTCCAGTCTTTTGAACTTGTCACTAATTTAATACTAAATCTTGCACCAAAAATCTCGACCAAAATACTTCTAGTAACTACAACACAACCTCCTCCCCATCCCATGAGATACTCCCAACTGTGAGGAGGAAGGAAACATAATTGAAACCCATCTAGGACATTTATTCAGTCCACCACCTATATGCACAGAAAAGATGTCAGCTAGAAGGTTTAAATATAGCAACAGAGATCTTCCAGTATTTCATTCCTAAGAGGAAGCTGGCAATTGTAGCCTGCTTGGAGAAAATCAAAAACTAAAGACTTCTTACAGTGGCAGTTTTACTGTACACTTTACTCAGTTAGTCACAGATTTTGCTTTTTTGTGAAGATATGCACAATTAAATTCTTCTAATGAGGCTCTACGAAGTAGAGAACACCTGAAATTGCCTTTACTCTCTTAAGTCAAATGGGAATATTTAACACTTTTCTGTAATTGCTAAACCAAAGGCTAATCGCAGGCAACTGTGACAGCTAATGGGTCTGTATTAGTTAAGCTGGTCAGGCAGCATTTAACCTTCATTTCTGTTCAGGTGATGTCCACAAGTCATTAAAGGGAGAGAATTAGCTGCAGAGTACCCAAGCAATACAGTGCAATTCAGGGATGAGAGCTGCTTAATAGCTCGAAAAAAAAAAATAAATTCTTCTTCAATTTCTTGTAAATTCACATTGTTTCTGTTACACCTACAAGAAGCGTAGCAGCAGACAAGGGTTTGGGCATTTCAGAGGACTGCCCAGAAGCTGACCAACAACTTATTCCTCTGCTTCCATATTCCCCCTTACTTGTCAGTACTAATTGTTTCCAGACTTTCACTCAGGGGCCTTAAGCTCTGTGGATCAGAGAACTTCTCTGTAGGTCTGTAAGGAATCTCTCCAAATGGGTCCTGCTTTGCAGCTTCATTGCTCAGTCCTACAGTAATTCAATTTTTGTGAATGTGGCTTCTCAAACTTCTGATATCTAACATGTGAAATATGAAAATGCATTGAGAAATTAAAATATTTGTAACATGCTACTATTGTGAGAGAGATGAGCTTAGACCAAGTTGAAAACACAGTTGTTCAAAAACTGAAATTCTTATTTTTTTACAATCCTTATGCACAAGCCTTAAAGAGGCAGCTGCTAATAAAAGTAATTTAAGAGCAGACTCTGCTATAGTAGGCTTTAGGATGAATACTTTAACAGCTACAGCCACAGTTTGGTGATATTAAAGAAAACAAAAAACTATAATACACAATTGAGAAAATCATAAAGAAATAAAGTAGCAAGTAATTCTTGTAATATCAAAAGTTTCTAGAGCACTGCCTGGCATTTTTTAAACTGTGTCTCATTCAGTTGAATTCCAGCCTACTACTAAATGGGACTCACTGGGGTAACAAAGTGTGCTGAGTCTACAGAAGGAGAAAAACGCCAAGAGGATGTATAAATACATTGAATGTAATTTACATTCTGCTGAATTTAGTGTCTGCCAAGTCTAGTATACTGCTTGAAATGTTGTGTTTATCAGACAACTGGGTAAAATTTAGGAAAGCTGGGAGATACAGAAATTTCAAAGCCATTTGGAAGAACCTCATAACAGTTTATTGTCATGCTTCAAGATAGGTCTTTTTATAACACAGTGACTATATGGTCACTATGAAACCATCCTAAAATCCTGATTCTTGAGGATAATACAAAAACTTTCAGATCTGAGTGTTTAGGGAATGTCAAAAGGATGGGAGTATCAAAACACTTAAGTTTTGGAAGACAATCTGTGACTTTACACCTAAGACTTGAGATGTCTGCAAGACAATAGCAAAAAAATGTTTTCTGCCTTAACAGTTTTTCCAGTATCACCTTCTTTCCCCTCAGCATTTTTTAAAAGTCTTTCATGGGAAGATAAAGATATCTTGAAAATTGTTGAAGACAAATTTGGGAATTGTTATGATGCTTAACAGTACATTGCTTAAGATACTCAGCTTGTGCTGAACAGCGCATAAACACTGAACACAGCAAATTTGCAAAAACTGCCATCACAAATTGGAAGGACAGTGAACTGGTCTGATCCTTGCCTTGATCGTGACCCAAATATTTTACATTTTCATCTAAAATTCTTACATTTCAGAAGTTTCTGTAAAGAAAAGCCAATAACATAAAAACCCTTACTGAATTTGTTTGTGAGAATGACGTAAAGCATGGCCCATGAAAACAATCAGCTTTCCTCTTGTTTATAGTAAGACAGGACTTAGCTCTTTTCCTAACAGGTAGGATGTCAAACCACCGCATTTACAAGGAGACTGTACTTGGGGATGAACATTTTCTGCAAAAAGTAGACAGATAATTAAAGGAGACATACGTATTTGTATCCCCAGATTTGCTGCAAGTCCAATAGCCAGGAAACATGGTAAACCAAAAAAAAAAAATAAAAAATAAAACCATGAGATTCATCACCTTGAGACATATCCATGTCCCATTTTCTCATCTTCCCCCAGTTTTGGGGACATGCCTTGCTTCTCATGTGAAATGCCTGGTATTCCATTCACCCTCTTTAAAATGGTTCCTCTACTTATTCCTCACCATCTTTATACATCTTTTTCTAAAAAAAGACAAAAAGCACCACCACCAAAAAAACCCCAAACCAAAAAACCCCAATATATTACTGAGCACACGCAATCAATGCAGCTTCCCACTCATAACTTTGTAGGCTGAACTTTGAACCCACAGCTCCCAGGAGTCCTGCTGAGTCTAGCTGAGTAAGAGAAGTACCTGCTATGCCTCAACTGGCAGAAAGAAATGTGAATTTTAGAACAAGACTAATGCCCAGAATCCTGGCCAAATAAGGCAAACAAAGAGTCACTTTCTCCTGTACTTAGGATGGTTTCCAGTAAGACCAAGGCCACGTATTAAAAACAACCAAAAGTGCCGATGGCTTGCATGCACCTCAAGGCAAACTGCGATTAGAATCGGCTAAAAGGAATCAGGCTAAGCCAAACAAAACATTTATGTTTCAACAAATATTTGCCCAAACAACTGAAGTGTTCAGTTAATACCTTGAGTTGATAATCCCACAGACACAAATCTTATGTCAACCTGTGGTCCCACACCCACTATGCTAGCCCCATTCCTGAACTACCAGGATTTTTACTTTCATGCTTCTTTTTTTTCCCCAAATAAGCCTTTCTTTAGCTAAAAGCATGTCTTGGCAACATCCAAGACTTCAGACTGTATTCTGCTACACACTATAAAGTAGCGAACACACTTTTTGCCTGTATGTAAAATCTAAGGCTGTACGGAAACTCCAAGGTCTCAAATACACTGATCAGCCAGTTCCCTCCCAGAGCAGCCCTCTGCTGCCCTGGTAGTTTGCAATTTCACTTGGGAATAAGCCATAAAATGTTCAGAAAAGATGCATCTAGAAGTGTCCATTATATTTTTCATGCACATCTGGGGACATTTCTTCTCTGGTTAAGAGAATAATTTCAAGCAAAGGTTAATTATGCACCACCTTTCTAAGAGCCTATAAAAGGATTTACAACAGGCTGTTGGCAGCATGTGGTAGCACTTATCACCTCCCCGCACGCCTGCAAAAAACTTCAGATTGATAGCTGCCTTATGCAGACTTATTTTTTCCTTATTCCCCTTATAATTGGGAAATAAAAATAAAAAAGTAAAAGCAGAAAACCTAGCATTCTCCAATCTAAATTCATGAACAAAACCATACATGACAACGAATTGCAGATCTCCTAGAATCAGTGGCAAAGCTTCTGTTAACTTCACAGCAGCCCAGATTTGTCCAAAAGGAATGCAATAAAAGAATGACATCTAAAGTTCTCAAGGTTAGGCAGAAAATATGAACAGGGGAAGTTCTTTTACCAGCGGCTCTCTGCAGCTTCCCTTCAGAACTGTTGCTACCACCTGCGTTCACTCACCCAAGAACCTGAAGCAGTGACCTGCTGACAGCCATACACAGAATTTGCTTCAACCCTAAAAGCAATCTCACGCAACTCAAGTAGTCAATACTAGTGATTGATAGGTGAACACACAGCCCAAACACCATTTTCTTCTTAAGTCTGTGAATTTTCAGTATTTCAGAACAAATATTAGTAGAGGTTATCAAAGGCCTGCTTCATTACTGGCAACAATCTAAAACTTCTCAAGGGATAAATTATTCTTTTTTTATAAATATTCACAGCATGACGACAAAAAAAGTTACTGATAAACAAGATAACACCACAGGTATCTTCCACCTACCATATATACCACATACATATTTTTAAATGTCATAGATGCATAATAATGTTACAAACCATAATGGCACTACAGAGGCAGTTGGCTACAAATCACAAATAAAAACATGGTTCAAAACTGCATTAATACAAGAATTGCTCCAGCAGAGCTCCCAGTAACCTGCATGCACAGAAGTTCAAAACCAAGTAGGCAGATTAATATCTGTATGCACATTAAAAATCTGTAACATTAGTTAAGCATTTATGAGCTAAATAACAGGTCGATGCTTTGAGTTTGGATTAACAATAAAGCAAACCCCATGCAACATAAATGTTACCAAAAAAGCAGCCAATGTAAAATCCACGTTTTGTCTTTTTGCCAGATGATAAAAATTATTCCCCACATGGAAATTAGATTTTTCAAAGCTACCATACTGAATCATTTAATTTGTCTAAGTACTTCTAATGCTGCTGCACACTGCAATGAGCATTTGAATTTTAGATTAAGTAAATGAAGGGCAAGGTATTTCTTCATACACAGTTAGAAAGGTTACTTAATAGTAGGATGCCACACAGCTCACAGAGACAGACTAACCCAGTGCAATTTCATCAGGATAGATGCACCTTTTACCAATACTGTTTTTCCTTAAATACTAAAATTGTATTCCCTTTACATCCATCCCTTCTACGTGTAACAGCGTCTCATACCTAATGCATGAAACTACTCTGGTGTAGGATAACTACAATTTCTACTTTGACTCACTGCCATTTAAAATTTTACCACCTTACCATCATTCTAACTTCTAAAACTCTGTTTAAATAAGTTTGTTTTGCTGATTAATCAGGACAAGCCTTCCAACTGCAAAGTCTAAAGTTTGAACAGAGTCTTTAGAGAGAAGCTAAGCAGACTTGAAGTCTCCTTGTCCCTTACCAATCCCTTCTCTCTCCCTCAATTTCACACTATTTATTGCATATTTACTAAGCATAAGCAGCTCAGGCATGGCTGCAATAATTCTATCTGTACCTTTTATTTTATTTTAAAAAATAATAGAAGAACAGAAGTAAAGTCTAGGGAAAAGGTTTCTAAATTATATCATAAAGCACTTATTAATAGTCTGAGTTCTTGTTACCCTTTGTTGCCAACAATTAAAAGTAAAATAGCCCACTAGTACTACTAATCATAGATCATGAAGGCACTCATCTCTGACCTGGAGACATAATAATACAAAAAAGTACTGCCACCTTCAGTACTTCATCTAATTAGGAGTGAATGCAGAGATCAGTTTAGTGAGAACTGAGTACTCTATCTCTTTCTGGAGAAAGAGAGATCACCAATTAGATTTAAGTGGCCAGAAGTATTTTATCAGCAAAAGGAAATAAATTGAAAACATCACTGGACAGATGAAAGGGTGGTATGCAGGTGAGACAAATTTCTAACACAAGGAGTTGAGTAGAATATACTTAAAATCCATTTGACTTCTTTCCTCAACCGCATCCCCACTACCAACAGCTGCTTCATGCAGTTTTAATGTAAATTCGTCATTTCTCATGTTGCTGTAAGAATGATCTTCTTAAATTTAAGCAAAGAATTCAGTCCTGGTTTCATTATCTACAGCCTGGCAGATTTGTAGGCACTTTGTGATCCTCATGTGGTAATGCACACTCATGTTCGGTAATGCCACCCCAATCATTAGGCAGATGGGGGTTTCAATGACAGTTTTCCATAGGCATCAGAAGCATGCATGTGGTTATCACAGAGATTCAACTCTACAGTCCTGCAGAACAGGCTAGAACAGCTCTAATCCATGAAAAGGATGAGAAACAGCTAAACAGAGATTAAACATCTGCTTGCTATCCAAGAACACTTTGTCCCAGGTACAGTTACATATCTCAGAAAAAACTCGGGGAACAGGCTAGGCTAGCATTAAATATTTTAGTCTTAAATCTTTCAGAAGTAGTCTAGTGTTTGAATGACTGTATTGTGTCCTACTGGACTATTTAAGAACTGCATAAATTTACCAAGCTGCCTGATTTTCCCAGCAAAACAGAGCTGTTTGCTGGCACCACCAATACTTGACAGGAAAAGGTTTAAGAATCTGTGATGCACCTGAAGAGCCCACACTGCCTAATACAGGGTTTCAAGTATACTATCAGTAAGCTTCAGTCAGAGAAAACTGAAATTATATTTGCTAGCACTATAAGACAAGTTGTCACTTTGTTAAATGATTACTTACTAAATCTGACTGTAAGCATAAAGCATTAACATAATTTATTAGAACAATTAGGATGCATCCTTGTTGTCTTCTAATTAGATTATTCCTCGTACTGGTAATTACATTAGTCAATAAAAGAATAATAGCTTCAGATTTCTAAAATCATCTGTAGAGTACGTGAGGAGAGAATGATCAATAATGCTAATCTACTGGAACACAAACTCCCAGCAAGATATTTTATCATGAGAGATTCTTTAAATAATCAGTGTTATTTCTCCAAGTCCATGTTAGTCTCACTCATACTTAAAAAAGCACAAACACAGGACAATAGACACTAAAATAATCATCAAAACCACTAAATGATAACTGTACTTTGAAGGCTTCTAATTGAAGGGCACGTTACTATCTTCTCCCATTGACCACAAACCCAGAAGTGAGTGTTGCCATTACGTTATCTTTATATAAAGGGAAGAAGAAACTCATGCAGAATAGACCTCCTTCCCCACACTTCTGATACCAGAGATGTACCAAAACACCAGATTACTTCTAATATTTAAAAAGCATTAATAGCGTATCGTTTAAATTACTTTCTCAGTGGAAATGCCATCAACTGTAACAGAAAACTGTTCACCCACAGTCTTTTCTTTCCCATTCCCAAATTCCTTGGACTTTGTTAGCACTCTGCATTGACTATGTCAATCAAAGTTGCCCTGAACTTTTAGAATCATTAAATATTTTACAGCTAGCAAAAAAGAGCAGGAAGGAAAGCAAAAACAAAGAATGAAAACCAGAAAAGATATGAGAACAAATACTACTAAATCATAAAAGTAGAAAGGCAAGATCTAATCTATCCCTAAGTCTCAAAAGCTGAAAATACCGTTATTTTTGTGGCAGAGTAACCAAGGAAAGTGCAAATCAGAAAGTGGTCCCTAAAACAGCGTGTTACCTTAGAAGTAAAATTATTATTTTCCATTATCAAAAATAAATGCCCTCAGCAGCCCTCATTATCATTTCAGCAAAGAAGATCTGGAGAAAATATGCAGTAGTTTTTTCAGTGCTCACTCTGGAACAACTGCAGCTGTTAAATTCAAGTAGAAATTCAGCCTTTCGCATTCTTTACTTTCAAGGATACCTCAGACAAGCAAAGACCTGACTTATCTATTGATAGCTCAGCCAGCTCCCCTACATGACCTGCAAATAATTTGCTGAAAGCTTTGTAAAAGTCTAGGTATTTTTCAATGCAGTAAAAAGACAACAATCTTGAATTTCTTTCCATCACACATTTCCACATCAGTGAAACTGTGCAGCAGTAAGCAAAAAGGAGATGATACAGTACAGGTGATTCCACATATCTTCAGTAAAGAAGATATTGAGAATAAGTTTTTCTAAGATTCATCCAAAATCTGAAGTCCTTTTATCTTTTTGAAAGTTTAGAGACTGTTTGGGGTGTTTTTATGTTTTTTTGAGAGGGCTACAGGGACAGGGTTGGAAAGGAGAAAGTGGAATTATATGCATTTCAGAATGCAACAAAAACAAACAAACAAACAAAATCATAGCTAATTGCATCTTATGCATTTAACAGAGATGTGGAATTAAAGATATAAATAATCTGCAAAGAGTTACTTACTGTTTAGAAAATGAACTTAAATCTAATCCCAATAGACTCTTCCCAGCCTACTAACAGGAAGGCATCCTACAGTGAGCCAACATGGTTAACTGCTGATGAAAAGTTCACGTTTTATGAATCCAATGGATTTGTAACTGAAGCAAAAAACATTATTACACCTAGGAATTTACATCTACAAAAAAAAGAATTTACAATGTTTCACTCAACCATACAAAAGATCTAGGTGTTATACCAGTCAACTGGCAGCACACGAACAAAAGCACAAACGCCAATGAACTGAAGCTATAGAATTACACAAATAAGTGAGACCACAAAGACACAAACATATACAAAGGAAGGAAAGAAATACGTGAAGTCAAACAAAAAACTAACTTAATAGTCCACATACAAAGACAGCATTGCTGCCAGGGCCAAGTAGCACCATTATTCGTTTGAGGCCATGTGTTATTCTTGTCTCCATCATCCAAAAAGTACAGGAATTTCCAGTTGAAGTACAAGGTGCAGTAAAATGAAATTCACTTGAGAAAGAAACTTATTTTAAAAAATACCCAAGGATTTTGGATATTCTTGCCACATCATCTATTTCCCACTCACCCATAGGAGTATAGAGGTGTCATTTAGAGACAAAAGTATGAAAGAAATTTGTTGAACAGATTTTTATTAAGGATTCATTTTAAGTATTTTAAGTTTAGAAAGTCAGTATATTCCTTTAAGTCTGTTTGTTCACGAAGCACAGATACAGATATGCTACCATTTGGTTTGTTCATACATTATTTATAAATAGCTTTAAAACTCTTATAATAAAAGCTACAACCAATAATCTCAATGAAGCAGCTGTCATCAGCAGTCAGCAGGAAGTCTAAGAAAACAGGCAGTCACACTGAATCTTTTAAAACTCTCTTCTACCACCTCCCACAATTATCTTAAATATAAATGATAGTCTCCCCAGTGACCGCTCCAAGGCATGCTTTTAAATTTTCTTCTTTTCCTTCCCCCCCCCTTTTAATTCCTTTATTTAATGACAAAAAAATAAAGATATCATTTTTTCAGAAACAGAGGAAAAAAAACCACCAAAAACTTCATACTTTTCTTTAATAGTATCCCTGGAGAGGTTTGCTGCCTGAACTGCCCCTTTCCCAGAAGGAAGTTTGAATTATACTACAGATAACGAAGTTCTGAAATTGCTTAGAAATAAATGAATTGTTAAAAAAATAGAAACTTTGTTTACACTTCACAAAATTCCTTTCCAGACCTTATTCAGCAAACTTAAATTTATGATCTAGTCACTAGACTGAGATGCACATTACACGGTTTCAGTACTTTGCTCTGTCACAGACTTCAAGACTCGTTTTTCACACATCACATCTTTCTGTGGCTCTAACGAGGGGCAGTTCATTGATGTCTGTGAAGTTTTCAGATGTTAAGAGCAGGAAAAAAGGAAAAATGTAAACCCAGATATGTTCCCAGATCACTACTACCTGGGGACATTCCAGCAGCTTGCAAACTCGGAACATTATTGCAGTCCAAATAAGCAACCACTATTTTTCAGAACACTATTAACATAAAAAATACAAGTTTACACTGATGCCAGCAACCCTAAAGGTTATTTTTAAAAATAAGGCTTGAACGTATGGTTGAGACCTTATGTGGCTTTGGACATGAAAAAGCCTACTCCCTCCACAAACACCAGTGTAAGAATAAACAGCCTAAGATTAACCAAAAAAGATCTGCCAGTGTGTGTTGCGTAGGTCACAAATTAGAAGCACAAATTTTAACTGAATCCAACTTCTGCATGTATGTTTCAGCTGGTCATTGCTGAGAATCAATGTCGTAAGTTGTAAGCTTCTTGTATGTGTAAATTATATTAAATGAACCAGTAACAATACTGTCACTTCTTTTGGAAACAGGTTCAGAAATGTCCAGTGGTAAGATACTGTTCAAGGGTCAAGGCAACGGGTCTGATTTTGAGTCTTTATAGATATAAGTGCTGTACATAAGTGCTGTAAAAGACATTGAAAACATGATTTAGCATTCAGGATCCTTTACAAACATATATTCCCTCCTCAACTCAGAAGTACCATAGTTTCTCATTGGTTACCACATCCATCCTCTGCATATACCAGAGGTTTCTGGCTTGTTACTCAGCTCATGGAAGGGGTTGCAACTCCTCACACCCTTTTCCCTTTATATCAGCTAAAGCCACCACTCTTCCTCACAAGAGGCTGCAGCCGTGGCAGTCACTCTTCCATGCTACACTATCTTCATCTGTTTATTTCCACACCACACATCCCCCAGCAATCCCGCTCCAGTAGTGGGGAGTGGATACACCTCACTAGCTCTGACACAGGCAGCACAGAACTGGCCACACTTACTCATTAGGGCCTTACTCCAGGTCTCACTTGTAACCAACTTGTTCCTTTGTAGTATGGCCCATCTCTCCAAGAAACAAGTTTCCTATATTACAAATTAAAGTGTCATATTATTACACACAACAAATTACCAAAATATTTCAGAGGTCTATATTGCCTGTGAACAAGAGAATGAAAAAGAGAATACTAAAAGCTTGTTCCTAAGTCAGACATCCTGTAAAGGACTGAGCTCCTCCACTAATAGCACAATGTATAAAAGGGATCATTTGAAAACAGAAAGAATTGGGCTGCTGGAAAAGTCGTGGTGAGACATATTAAACATGGCTCATATTAATTAAAATACAGAAGAAAAACTTGTAATTTACTCAAGACTCCTACCTAGTTTTAGATGAAAATTACATTCTGCAGGTAGCAAATCAGCATGATCTGGTGTTACACATTTTCAAACTATTTAATGAATCTTTTTATTGCTGTTATTTGTAGTTTGAAAAGTAACAAAAAAAGTGTTTGAAAGCATGATATTTAGCCAAAAAAAAGAAAAGCTTAAAGGCTGGCAATAACTCTGAACTCCTTGCACATCCATCATATCTGTCATCCCAGAATAAAAGCAGAGAGATCATATGATAAGCAAAGATGAGATGGGAGAAGATGCCCATCCTGGGGGAGAGGGAGCAGAGGCGGAGGGAACTGGATTAAACTAGTACACTTAGGGTTTTTTTCATAGAAATTGCTAAACGCTGCAGGTTAAAGTAACAGCTGTTCTTTAGTAACTATTCTACACAAGATACTGTAAACAGTTCAGATTTTCTGATTTGTTTAAGAAGCTTTACTATTATCATATCAGAAGAAGCTTTACCATTATCATAAATAACAGCAACACTGCTAAAGCATCACCTTACTCTTACGCTAAAAATACTTTGCACTAACCTTGAACAAAGGGGAAATGTAGATCCTACAGTTCACATAAACAAACTAATGAACCAGGAGAACAGGTAGGTAAGAAGTAGTAGTATTTTTTCTATCTGAACTGGCTCTCTAAAGCCACCTCAGAATCTCTCCTGAAGCAGGTCTGAAGGGTTTCCTTAGGGAGAAGCTCCAATCCATCCCAAAACTGAAGGAAACCAAAACCACTCAAAACCGCTGAAGCTCTTCAGACGCAAGTGCAGAAGTAGAAAGTCTAAAACTGGAACTTCATTATTTTACTCTCCATAAAAATTACACAGTAATTTTTTTTACATGTTTAATTATTTTTAACTGTTCTGCTTGTTGAACATGCCCTCTGTATCTTCTGTGGGAATAACACAGCAGGTAAAAGTGCTTGAAAAGTAATGCTAGACACTTCTAATTCTTGCCAGTCTGGTTCTCCATTAATCTTCACCTACATCCTATGCATCAACAACTGTGAACAGATTTCACAGAAATCTGATAAACATCTTTGAAGTGTTTTCATGTCATGCAAGGTTAAACCAATGTCTAATTAGCTTTTCTGAGAACAAAAAATACTGTGTGAACCTGTGCAAGACTTCAAGTGGTGTGGTTGGAAAGAAGAATGTCGATTTTGCCTTGATTATTTTGTAATTGGCATTTTGGACCGAGATCTGCAAAAACAAGGATCACACACTTAAAAGAAACAACATATGACATCTTTAGGTGAGATGAATAGTTATCTTGGAACACTTCATGCATGAATTCCTAGCAAGATCTTTGGAAGCCTGTATGTGCCAGTTCCCGCACATCACTATGACACCAAGAACATTACACAACATCATTAAATATACAAATGTCTAAGCCATATATCTGTATTTCTACACACTCAAGAGCAGTGTGCTCTAATCACTTTTAAAAAGTATATGCCTGATAACTCTCTAAAGCTAACCCATTTGCCTTGCAATCCTAAAACAAGCACAAAACCTTCAATAAAGGAAAGTCTGCTTTCAGAATTTCTCATTCAAATTGTCAAGAAGGAAATATCATTAATTAAGATGAGACAAAAAGGTGATACCCATTTGGCATGGAAGTATCCACTCCCTTAAAACACTGACAGATGTTCATTGAAACGTTACACCATCTACGCAGTCTGCTGTCAAGATCTCCAGCAAACTTCATTACCTCTTCTGGCAGTCCTGCTACTGTACTGAAAGCTTATCTAAATGGCACATAACATCTTGTTCTGCAGTAAGGCCAACACTGCAGCCTTTATTTTCTGTATTTCTGCTTTTATTAGCATCTCTTTCAGTCCAAATGTTTCAACGATAACTATTACATCATGGTTTTCAAGCAGATACTTAAGCACCTATAAGAATTGGATTTGCACAAATAATTTTATGGGTCTCTGGCTGATACGTTTAAGCCAGCTGGATAGTCACAGTTGAAGTATCCTTGGAGATTACATAGGTGCTCTCCTTTTTTCTTGGAACACAATAGCAGAAGGTCTTATTACTTCTCCAGTTCTTGAAGATCTTGTTAAAGGCAGGATCTTGTCCTCCAGAACCTTGGAGCAAATGCAAATTCATCAGATATTTTCACAACTTTGCATAAATTTCAGTAACTCTTCACATAGTGCACAAACTACATTAGGCATAAATGTATTATTATAGGAATAAGACATACAGGCTCAGCAGAGCCAAGCTGAGCAAAAAGGAAATAGCAGGTATTTCACACAAACCAGAATAATCTCAAAAATATTTTAAAAAAAATCTTTTTCCACCTATTCATAAAACACTGTTATACAGAAGGAGAAAGCTTTCAGATACCTTCTCAAAATCAAATTAAACCAATGTTGAGTATTTCTAAATATTAACCTTTATAGCTAAAGTAATTTCTCTCAGCTACCCTCTTTTACCTTAAATATTTTTCTTTATTTCTTAAAGCCACGATACAAGCATTGCCATAGAAGTCTAGCTTAAGAAAGAACACAGATAATTGATTTAATCCTCAGTTTCAGCCAGAATTCAAAGTTAATGTTCAGACAAATTATATAATCTGTATATATGCAAGACAAGTTCTGCATTGGTCCAACTACATCAGTCATGTGAGAAATAAGGTGCAACCACTGATGAGACTACTGAGCACAGAGAATTTCTACGAGGAAAACTGTCTTTTTACAAACACCACACCAAATAAGCTGTAACAGCAACACTAGTTATTAATTGCATTTATCCTAAAGGTGCTACTACAGACAACTTTTCCTTATTCGGACCCACCGACAGAACGATAAGCAATTTAAGAGTTTTCCAAGTTGAAATATGTTAACTAGCGATGTGGTATTAACTTGATTCTATTAATAAAAGCCTTAGAATGGATAAAGACTTTTTACCGATACAAATCGGTATTATACTACAGTAATACCTAAGGATGAATAGCTGTGTCACCGTGAGAACTTTCAGTGCTGTAGCTACATTCAGAAGTAAAGAAAGCATTTTCCTAATAGAAATATGCTGCTATAAGAAAAGCAGAAGTAGTAAAGAACTGCATTTCAATACAGTGGAAGTAATGCTCCCATTTAACAAGGTGCTTCAAGTTTCTCAAGGGAGTTGTCTATTTGTAACACAAAACACTACTGCTTCCTGTTTCCACTCTGTCATGTGTCATTTGTCTTTCTGAAAGAAATCTGTGTTGTCAATATCTATTTTATTGCTCGGTACATTTTCATTAAACATGCCATTAGGTCTACATTCGGTCATTTCCCTGGTACACTTGCCACTTTTTATATTTTTCTAACGGTGATATGTATTTAAATTCACAAACAAAAGAATCCCAGAGAAAGCCATCTCACCTAGGCAGCCTTTTCACCAGCAATTAACATTTCTCTTATTCAACGATAAATAAATTCTTCGCAAAACAAATTACGCCTACATTGGACTTAGTATTTAGGTTTTTTGGAATAGGACTCACAGCTTTGTTTTATTTTAAAGGATGATAAAAGTTCTTAGCCAAGGGCCTGGCAATGGAAATCAGCCAAAATCTCTTAACCTGGAATCACTTACACGCCTCCATCCAAAGCACTGAAATCGATTTACCAAATAGGATTTTAACATATCTGCAGCCATAGGCAGAGTCTAGAATTTATTTCCATCCATTATAAAAAAAACAAACCTCCAAGCCAGCAATCTTACATGATACATAAAGCCACTGCATTAAAATTCAAAGGTGCATCTCTCTTAGGCCTTTAGAATACCACTGATCTCTGAGCTTCAGATAGCTTTTCTCCTATTTCAGATGACAGAAACAGTTTGAATTTATTCAATACTACTTAGCTTTTCAAATTCCTGTGGTGACCTTGTTCGAGCTGATGCTGCAAATCTAGAACTGAAAACCAGTTCTGAAACCATCACATGGTTCATGCCCCTTGGTTGGTCTAGAGGCATCTCAATTTGCGAGGAAAAGCAGCAGTGGCCTAGATCCATCTCTCATACACGGGAATGGTATCTTTACCCATTTGAAACACTGAAAATGAGAGTTTCACAGAAACATTAGCCTAAAAGCATTCCCCACACTCCTTCAGGAAGACAAAAAGACTGATTAGAAAAAAGCTTCTAGTTGCTTCTGCTCATTATATTGTAGAACAAGACAAAACAGCATAAAAATGTATAGATTAAAATATTTTTCAATAGTATTCAAAAGTTACCTGTCTCACAAAAGCCTGAAGAGAACCATTCTAGAATGGTTTGTTGGTACAAAATCTAAAGGTTATTACTAATGTCTGTAATTTTTTTTAGCATCATTTTGCCATTCTTTTAAAACACCACCACCCTCCACGCCCCAAATGATAGAATCCTTCAAAACCTTACCAATGGCCTTGAGGGGAACTATTTTTTAAATAAGTATATATGAAAGTCAATCTTTATATACTATAAATAGAACTAGTCTAAGTAACAGTGCCTTCAGAACACTCCTGCCAATGACATTCCTGTTTCCCATGTTAATATTATGTCAAAGTGAAGAGAATTTCTTTCAGAGAGATTTGGACTAAGGTATTTCTAAGGAGGTATTAAAAAAGTCAAGAATAAGTTATTTCTATAGTTTTGAAGAGTGCTTCAGATCAGTACATGTTTGTGAGCAATCAGATTTCCAGAGATTATTTGTATTTATATATTCAAGTTTGTCAAGGCTTTTGTCTTGCTTGATAAATACTTTCTGTCTATAAACTAGATGCCTTTAAGAACTATATTTACATTCTCTGTTCCTGCCTTCAAGCCTGCTTAAGTACAGGCATCTTGAAAAAACACCTATTTTGTTCCTGTTGAAAAAAGCAGTAGTATTGACACACACTCATCTTTGTAATTCTACACAAAACAAGACAAGTAGAAAGAATCACAAAGAGAAAAGGAACTATTCCTCCAAGGAAGTGCTTTAATGAAGTAGAAAAAAGCATAAACATCTCTGGATACCTTGTGTGGAACAGGGGAAGTCACATGAAGAAAAAAATACAAGGAGCTTGAAAGCTTAGTAAGGTATTCAGTGTCCTGTCAGAAAATGGCTACTACATAAAAGCAAGAGTTATTGCCCTCAGGGAAACCTGCATTTTCTTTGCTGTTTTTTTGTTTTCGATCATGCTTTCCTGCTAGAGTGACACCTTCCAGCAAGGCAGAGTGTAAACAGGTTTCAATGTATGGAGAACAAGCATACAACAAATCTATCCAGGCTGTCAGATGGAAGGTGTACACTGGTTAGAATTAACTGGCAGAACCTATTGTCCACATATCGTAAACTTCTCCTAGAGGCTAATAAACTCTTATCACTAATTAAAAGCACCTATTCTTTATTCACAGTGTATTTGATCCTGAATGGATACAGCTAGTGGGTGAGGTAGCTGCACTGGCATCACGACAACAGCAAAGGAATTTAAAGCTTTTATCACACAGTGCTAGATTAGGAAGGTTTTAGGTGCTTTGGCATGGTCACAAGAGAGACACAGAAGAATTACTATCAGTCCATCTTTTCCTGAATAGCACTGGTGCAACTGAATTCTATATGAAAGAAAAATAAATCAGTCAATGAAAAGAATATGCTTGAAACTATTTGACTATAATGATCAAAGTATGATAGAAACAACTGAAAGGCAGTTTTGAAAAGAAAAAAATAATCTATATTTGATCTAGTTCAGGCTTCTTTTGTGTCAGCACTTTAAATAACACAAAGGTGCTGACAATCGTCCTGTTAACATTACTGTGAAAGATACTAAAACTAAATGAGGTTTGCAGCCTGAATTGCAAACCTAGACTTCACCCATGACATCCCAATTTTCAGTGTATTTGGCCTATGTAAAAACAAAGCAAACTAAACGTAAAAACGAAGTCATTCTTCATGTGAGAGAAGGAAAAAGCCACCAGTGACTCCCAATCTTGCCAAGTTTCTAACTCGAAATTCTTTTCAGAGTATTCCCCATTTCCTATTAATGCAATTAAACAGCAGCTATTAAGGCCTCAAGCACTTTATCTTCTTCATAAATATTGAAGTTCCTTTAGTATGTTACAGTGCAATCTGTAGTACCACAACTGTTACAAAAGCAGGTAGTTGCTGAAAATACCATGCAAGTTGAAATTATTGTTTTAAGTGTTTACAGAACAGTCAGAATAAGAATTATTCTCATAATCAGAGAGAAAACAGTACCAGTAAGTAGAATACCCAGCAGACTAAAAATACTGAATTGTATTATTAACAGTTGTGTGCAATTAACTCTTGCAGCCTTCTAGATAGAACTTGTTTCTTTTCCACTTAGCTTTACTCGTACTCACTGTAGTAGCTCTTACTACTCCTACTGAACTATGGACCTAGTTCAGAGGTCCTGAGAAAAGTCTCACAAGTCTAGATCTCAGCTCAAAGCCTGAGAAACAACTGATACAAGAAGTGCAATATACAGCTTCCTCAGCATAGCATTTCTGTACGTGCATCAGCAGCCAGAGTACCTACCCCTGTGATTAAGCCCCAGCAATGCCACTCATTCCCACAGCTTCTACCATGATCTTTCTCATAGGCTACATTCATAATACATTCTCTGCATTACAGTCAGCAATGTTGGACTGTACTTGCAATAAAAGCTATCTCCTCACTGTACTTGCTTTACTGCCCCTCAAGGAAAGCACAGTGCCATGGCCATCGTTAAACAGCCACTTGCAAGTTTCACAATTCACTATGAAGAAACTGGCACTTTAGGTGGTATTAAGCAGCAACTTATAAATTTTGCTTTTCCTTAAGAAACAAGAAGCACAGAAAAGCACTACTTAGCAGTAACATGTAAATTTAATCCTCTGGTGCAAGAAAATCATCTCTGATTGCAGTACATAGTTCATACAACAAGTCAAGTACCTGTTTTATTATACCTGAAGGTATACTGGAGTTGCTTTCCTTACATAGAGAAAAATTTACAAGTTGTTGCTTAATGTTACCTTTTGGTATTCCCTTATAAAGGGCTGAGAAATTTACAGTGTTTCTGAACACCAACACACTCATTCTGTAATGGAAGGCAAAACAACTTGAAGTTTACCCACAGGTCTCATGGTATAATGCATGATTTTGTCCAATTCTGCAAGGTCATTATTTGCCCTTCTAGAACACCTCAGCATGTTTCTCTCTTCTGAACATTTAATCTGACATTTTATGTTTTCTGTTGATACAATAAAGTGCTAAGGTACTAGAAACACTAGTATTTCCATTCAGTGTAATTATTAAAAATTCAGATTTGGGGGCAGGGGCATACAAAAATGTAAAAACACAAGAAAAGCAGCGTTACAAAATGCAGTAAAATTACTGCTCCTAGAAACCCTGAAGAACAATAATGGGTAAAACTAGCACAAAAACAACCAGAGATACTTTCTCTTAACCAAAAGAAAGACATGTTAATTTTTAAAATGCTATGTAAGACATTGTAGTGTCTTATTAAAACACAGGCAGATAAAACATCATAAAATAAAAAGTGCAAAACTCCACTGTCTCAATAACAAAGAAATGAAGTCCGAGTAACAACTGAAGCCCAGTGACAGAGAACTTTTAACCTAGAAATAAGGCACGCTTTTAGCTGCTTTTTCGCTTTGAATAAATTCCTAAGCAATACATGCTTGTTATCTCAGAGTAAAGTCTGCAAGTTAAGAAAACCCCACCTAGCAGTCACATGAATGGTACACTAAAACACCAAAGTATTTTCTCGTAACCACAAGCAGATTGTAATTGACAGCACAAGAGATTAAAGGGCATTTTATTATTCTCAGTGCCACTCTGCTCTTACAATGCTGTAATTATGACTGGTCAAGTACATCTTTAATTTTCACATCTCTTCCACATGCTGATTATCTGTGTTCTGCGGACATCTGCAAATACATACAGCAGAGCTGCCAGCTTTCATAGAACGTTAACCAGAGTCCATTGTTCTTATATTCTTTTTAGAGTTGAAACCCAATGCTTTAGGTCTATAAACAAGATCACTTAGTCATTTTCTTACAAGTTATTCATGTAGAAACTATAATGTTCTGTTCTCCCCAGAAGCTTATAATACATCATACAGATAATAGCACTTGAAAAGATGAAACATGAACTACAGGAAACCCTGACAAAATTCAAAATATACCTGAGCCTTCACTGGAGAAATTCCATTATTTCTTAAAGAGTAGACAGGAATGTATGTGTGTGGGGGGGAACTAAAACAAGATTTCAAATTACAAAGAACAGATGCATGTAAGCACTGTGCAAGCATACAGCCCTCTCCACTGGGCACTGGCACTTACAAGGTACTTAAAAAAAAATAAATCATTCCATAAAAATACTTTTGTAAGGCAGAAAAGTTTTGCATTCAGAAATAAAGTAATTTTGCTACTTGTAACAGTAATACTTAGAATAAACACAGACTAAGAAAATGGAAGAACATATCTATTAGCTGACAGAAGAATTGAATATGAAACACACTAATGAGTATCAAACAAGGTGTTTAAGCCTTTGAATTATACAAACTGACCTCAGACACAAACAGTCTGCCACAAAGCATTAAACACAAACTACAGTAGAATTAGCCTCATATAGACCCAATAGAGCATAAATCTCCACTTAAGTCTCCTAAAACATGCAAAACACTTATGCAAATGAAGCACTGAAAGAAGATTTTCCCCAGCTGGTGAGACAGTACAATATTCTGAGCTTCTACACCAGCTTGTCCTCTCCTGAAGCTAGAAAGTCGTTCTAACAGGATATTTGAGAACTAGAACATATTTTTTTAGAAGTTGGAAGACTACCCACACAGCTTGGGAATTTCATCACTGGAAGCTTCCGAGAATAAATTCAATAAGAGAAGCAATGGCCACAAATTCTATCTTGGGAGCATGACAGTAGATCAACATCCTTAGAAATGTAACTAAACAAACCCATAGTTGACTTGATCTATTGTTGGCAGTAATCATGATTTAAGCAGATGTTTGGACCAGGTGATGTACAGAATTCCCTTTCAAGCAACACACTGCCCAACCAGGCTGTGAAATCACCCAGTCCTGGAGATTTTTAACATCCAATGGACAAGACCAAGCAATCTGATTTAAAGTCAAAGTCAGCTCTACTTTGAGTAGGAGTTGGACTAAGATCCAAGTATAACATGAAGCTCATTATTTATAATCTTTGATATGCCACTGAACCTGGTCTGTCCCCGGCTATACTTACAGATATGCCAATTCAATACCTGCTACACAAGGTCTACAATGCCTAAGTTTTATGTGAGAGATGAGATGTAGCATAGAGAGCACAAACTTTCTGCCTGAAGTTAAACAGCTCCTCAGCATCAGAGCTCAGAAAGATCTTCCAATGTCCTAAAGCCTCTTTATCATACAGTATACTAATATAAAAGTAGTAAATATAATATTTAACTCTTAATTTGCTATTTCATTAGTTATTAAACAATGTAGAAAGAGAATACAGCAACTTTTAAAATTGCAATAATTGTATTGTAAACTCAGACATTTGAAAAAATAAAATTTACTATTTATACCAAAGGAGACCCAGATCTTCAGCACAGTTTTGAACTTCTTTACTTCAGAAGTCATTCTTTAAGCAAGCAGGGATTAACAGCAATATCACAATTACTTATACTTACAATAAACTCCACTACTTTGACAATTATCTCAACAGTTGCATTGGTGCCAGCATCTGAAGAGAAAATGTCCTCATTGATCAACACCTCTGATACAGCATCTCACCATGCCAGGATAGAGAGCAATAACTGTAATTTAATAATGCTGTCTGCAGTGCCCAGCCAGCAGCTGCAAGTACAGAGAATAAGCAAGAGTTTCAATACAAGCAAAATGGCAATGCTGCAATAACGAATAAAATGTCCTTTCTTTTCTGTTTCTGGTACAATAGTCAGGGTTAATACTGAGGCCCAGAGATGAGAAAGATCATTAAAAACAGTGAGTTAATCCAGCAGTGTGTTTGTAAGATGTTGAAAGAGAGCAAGACCATTAAAAATGCTAGGCACAAAAGATTCATCCTTTCTGCCCACCTGGCTTCTTTAGATAAATCAGTTTAACACTCATGACTAAACACATACACATCACTTTGCACACCAAGTAAACAAGAAATTGAACTAAGTTCTTTTAGCACAGAAGCAAAATTAAAAGCACCCAGAAATCTTCAATACACAAATAAACATTACTCAAACAACTTAGTTTAGAACTCACTTCATTCAAACCCTGAAAGATTGAAAAAAAATGGTTTTCAAGAAAATTTGTGCCTTACTTTTCACTTTTCTAACAGCCCGTGCTGCAACTGCAGTGTACAATCTTCCTAACCAATTTTGTGTCCTTTTAAAATATGAAAAACAGGTTAAAGGTCCTATTAAAATTAATCACATTGTCTTCACTGCAGAACATCAACATCACACTAAATCACCAAGCTCTACAATTTCTGAACTTTCTGTATCTCTAAATAATGACAAACATTAAACCTGTTCAATTAAATGCAGCATTACAGGAGATAGTTTTCTAAAATTGCTACTGACTTTTTTGTATATGTAATTGTTTCATATGAGCCACTGTATTTTGAAGAAATTACCTCTTTTACAGTCATGTTAACCATTATCTGTTCTGACATCCATTTAACTGGCAAGGATTCAGCCACTCATTCTAAGTAATTCTATTTGCTATGTATTAATCATTTAAAAAGTTTTTGCTGTCTCCTATCTGAGCATCTTCAGGATAACTCCAGTTGTTTTTCCCCTTTATACCTGATTTACAACATGACAGAACACAATGCCACCTTTGAAATTAGTAACAAAATGGAACTACAAAAATGTAAACGGTTTATTAAAACAGCAAAATATGCATTGCACCCTCCCTGCCGAGTCAGTATCTACATTATTAAAGACATACTTAAAGACAGTAAATCCAATTTAAATCACAACTTTTAATAAAATTCAAGTGTTAAGTTCTGAATATGGTACCTGATAACATTCATGAAATAGAGGGTGATTTGATCGTCAAACAAATTCAACTAATTAGTTAGATTTAAAATTTATTTTGGTATAGCAACATGCAATTTTTCCAAGTATTACATTACCTCATTTAATGGAAAATACTGTAGTCAAATATTTTGTGAATCCAGTTCAGTAGTCATGTTCATAGACAGATACTCTCACAATCTAGTTGGCACACGTGTACATAACGCATGAACCCAGACTTCATATTGGAAGTTTTTCATCAAAACTTCATCAAAACATTCCATTATGATAAAGAACCAAACTAGATGGCATAAGACAAAATGGGGGGAATATCCCTTTGCCCTTTTATATTCCTCTAGCACAGAGACCTTCTATTCCAGCTTCTTATAATCACTTCTATATGGACTTATTTTTACAAATGAGACTAAGTCCCAACAGCTTTACTCAGAAGGGGCAGGGGAAACTCCAGTATAGGTAAGTAATGGCTCGAGCAAAGCAAACAAGTACTGTTGAAAAGAGATTTATCAGGTTCAAGAAAAGCTAATAAAATTTTTGAAAAATAAATCATTGAATATATCTATTAGTATTGGGTGTGTGCTGATAATGTTTTCTAACATTAGAGTTGGTCAATACCATCAATAACAGAAGTTGATCTGTATACTCAGAGAGAAAATCCAATGATTTTAATGTCAGGAAAAAACAAACAGGCTAAAAACACATAGCAAAATATGTGAAGCTGTACACTTAAGAGCCCGTAAAAAAATAACTTAAGAGCCTATCAATAGCAAACAGCAGAAGACACATAATACCGGGATTTACTACAATACAATGCTGAGCTATTGTGGAACACTCATGAGAAAGTATTTTCTAATCTTAGAATGCATGAAAATCACTAACCCAACGAACAGTGAGTATTGGACTAGGTCCATTGGTGACATGATATCAGGACCTTTCCATCCAGTCCTGAGTTCATAGAAAGGCTATTAAGATAATTGGATGAACACAGGATCTCAACTTCCAGCTTCAGAGTGCAATGTAGAAGTAACTAGTTCATATACAAATGGTTTGTCAAAAGTATATTCATATTTGCAGAGATAATCTCCAGGCTCTGCAACACCTAGTACAGATTATCCTTCAAGGTGATCTACATGTAAAAAGTAACCTACATCTCTGCAGTGTATTTTCTGCCTGTTTTTGTCTTTCCTCCTACTCACAACTTATTTTTTCCCCCCAGAGGGGACTGTGGGGAATGGCAGACAGAGCTCTTAGCAAGAAAACTGATAGAAGAGGAATAACCTAACTCATAATCCAAAATTAACATGTTACCGTAAAGGTTTCCAGATATGTTATTTCCTCTATTAAAATCAATCTACATTATGATTCATTATCTTGGTTTCGCTAATGCAAAATACTTAGTTAAGAGCACTGCTGATAGTGGTGATAATCATTTTGCACAAAATTAATCTCAAGAGGCCTCGGAGTGTTGCAGATTTACCAGAGTGAACACCTACCCCATTACGCCTAGCAGTCTTAATTTAAGCACTTACACAGACAAATCTTACTTGTGACAGGTATTTAAAGTCTGGCATCTTTTCAGAAATTACAAGATATCACACTCAAGCACTGTTTTAAAGTAGAGGTAAGAGCACAAAGTGTACATATGGATCTGACAGTTTTGTAAGTATTCAGAAAATTGTATGGATATGAGTTGGACAGCAAAAAAGTAAACCAGCATTTGTGTTTCTTTTCCTACAGAAAGTAATTTTGAGCCATTCTTTTTTGTCCCTTCCACCGCTTTTTCAGCACAGACTCAATCATGGCTTCTTTGGAGGGACCTATCAGTCTAACGTGTCTGTGTTATAACCCCTAGGTTCCAACCATTACCGTAGGCAGAACCAACCTTATTGATATATGAAAGACTACAGGTATACCTGTTTGAGAGGAGATAAAAAAATCACTCGTGAAGTATACTCAACTTGCCAGAAACAGAAGTGTTTGCATTCTGTCTTACTTACGGTCTGCAATCTCCCCAAACTCCTGGGTAGACACAATTTTGTCTTAATCCCCCGTGTTCTAACAGTACCAGGTTGCAAGTATCTTGCTTCAGAATGTAGATACTACTGCATATAGTTTGTGGTAACTGGCTATACGCCATAACTTCCCTCTGCCTTTTTCAGTGTCACACATTGTAATCAGCTCCAATTTCTCAGTTTTGGCAAAGCTGACAGGTCAGGACTTGGGGATGATGAGCAGACATTGTCAACTCAGGAACGGTGCTTTTCAAGGCTCACTGCCCTACTCCCTGTTTAAGCCTTCCTTGTAAGGAAACCCAAATGCAAGAGCATTCTTCATTAAAATAGTAAAAGCGCAGCAATTCTCAGTTTATTGCATTCACTTCACCATTATCCACCACACAAAGACATTGTTCAGTAAGAACACACAGACTAAACTCATCAATAACATAACGTTAAGGACTTCAAACTCTTTCAAAAAGCTCAAAAAAATATGGTTATTTCTGAGCTACCTCGATTCCTGTTCCAAAAGAAACAGAATGCTCCTTCCTTAGAATGCAGCACAGCCCAATTCTTCTTGGCTCTGTCAGAGTTACTCCTATTTTCCTTTGTTATTCTCCAAATTATTAGAAAAATATCACTGCAGTATCTAGTTATTGACACTAGGGTATTTAAACTCCCACCCTTGCTGTTGTAGCTAAGCATGTCCCATATTCAAATCAACTCTTACACCCATAACACTTATAGAACCTGCACTAGTCATTCTTATCACTTTTATAAAGCTTTTAAACATTGATTGCATTAACTAATTAATTTTATATTAACTCATTTACTGACCAAAGAGAGAGAAACTGGCACTGGGAAATTATTCATTTGGAGGTTAAATTAATTAAAAATAGTACAGTAGTGACAGAATTTAATCTCATACTTCTCATGAGAGCATAGAATCACTCTCATCTGCAGCAATTTGTGATAAATCCTTGGAGAGATTTCATGATGGGAGTGGAATTAATTTGTGTCACCCCCAAGAGAATATGTGCTCACTCAACAGTACCAAAATTAAAAATATTAAAAGCACACAAATTGAACAAACCAAAAGAATTTTTCATTTGAGCTAGCATGTGATATATGCTCTTCAATACCAAGACACAATTATTTGCATCAATAAAATTCAGATGATCACAACAGTGGTCAGGAGGACCAGAACATTCTTTACAGTTTGTCTATCTGTGTGAATACACAGTGTGAGGTGTGAATACATCTCCTTGACTAGTTTAAGTTCATTCTTTATATTCTACTTTTATCCTGATAGCTTTTACTCCAACAACCTGAATACTGGGGAACAACTTTAAAACACTGCCAGGACAAAAATCTACATGTGCTTGAGGAAGAAAGAAAGGGGGAGATAAACAGAGTTGGGGACAGACAGAAAAGAGGCTATCACAATACTCAACCTCACAAATACAACTACTAAGCAACTGAGTTGTAGATAGTTACCCAACTCAACAAGAACGATGGACACCTGAAAGTCATCCTTACTACATAAGTACACAATATACAATGAAGCATACAAATTATACACACATCACACTCAATTATTTTTGACAATTAATAAAAAGCAATTCATTATTTTCTTTCTGATTAACAGAGGAGCTCTTAAATTAACAAGAAAACTGTCCTTCAATAGGAGCTCAGTTATACTAACAAACTCTTATCATGACCTAAATGAGGGTGATAGCTCAAACGATAACCCTCTGCTGAATGGGTCTAAGAAAGACTTATTCAAGTAAGGCACTAACCACCCAAGTACCTGGGCTGTTTTCAATGGAGGATGAGAAAACACGGCTTGGAAGATTCTTTTATCCCTACTTCTTAGTAACACGAGGCTGATAGTAAAACCTGTCACACCTTTGAGGAGCATTGCAGTAGAGTATGCCTACAACTGAAAGTGAGAGATGTTTTTGCAGCTTTCACATATATAATCCAAATGGCTACAAATTTACTATTGCAAGTACTAGTGACAACGTAGTTGTGGCAGCATCGTTTCCAGCACAAATCGTACAATTCTGCCCAGATGCTAAGGTAAATACTCACATTAAGCACGTCATCTGTAAAAGGGAGACAGTATTTTGTCCTGCTTTTGGTATTATTGGCAAGTATCTCATACATGTGAGCAGACACTTACACTACAGCTTATGACAACCACCGCATTCGCTAGGTGGTACTGTCAAACAAAGAATAGTAACATTAATAACAAGAGGAAATTATTATGATGAATCAACACAAAAAAGAGAAATGACAATGCATATGTAAAACATTATTGTCTATTCACAGAAAAATTACAAACCACAGAATACTGATCTGACAACGCAACTAAATTGTTACTGATTCACATTGAGACTTTTTCCCTTTTTCTAGGCATTTCTAGAATTTTTACAAACTGTATTATTATGGCTCATAGTGAAGATGAAATCTATTATAAATTCCACACATCTGCCGAGATATGCCATTCTGAAATTAACTGTCTTGAAACCTACATTTGGAGCACATGAAAGACATTCAATTTCCCAATATTAACTTCTCTTACATTAATACCTGAAATTAAGACAGTTTGTATTCTTGTTCACGTTGTAGAACAAAAACCAGAGTCTTTCCTGTCAGGTCACAAGAAACCAAGCAAAACTAGTATTTTTTTGAGTGGTTGCTCAGAGGAACACATTCAGCTGAGAAGGGTAGCATTGAAGTGACTGAATAAATCTGTCCTAAATTCTAAATAAATGCATGACGCAATCAAAGCTTTTGAAGTTCAAGTCATCAAAATCTGATGATTAAATCCAAGTTTTTATTACCATTAACATCATTCCCTTTTTTATATAAGCAATTTAAGTCTGTTTTAACAAGGATTTTGGCATACAATATGACTTCTAACATCTAGTATAGACTAATGAGCTTATGCATAGCTACAGAGGACCCACATATAGAGCAACGATCAGTTAGAGATACAGGCCAGCATCACTGACAATGAAAACCCTAACATGGATTGCGAGTGTGTAAACATTCAAATATGCACTGATAGAAAGTTACAGTAACAAAGGGACACTAAGTGAATGTTGTGTATACTCAGTTACAATGCAGTTATCAACCACCACGAGATTTGTTTCAAACAAAATCCATTGTGACTTACAAACATCTTACAATTATTTTTCTCCTATACTATATACTCCTATACTGTAATCTCCTGTTGAAATAAATATTGATACCAAGTGATATAAAAATATTTGAGATACATTCTACATGCTACTTGTCTCACAGACACTGTCTTCAGCTTTACGTTAGCTATCCTCAAAACTCAACAGGGATCTAGCAATACTGGATATAAACACAACTATTATTTTTCATGAGAGAGGTAGCACTTAAGCTTCACAAACCAGCAAGCTTCTTCCTGATTACTGTCCTTCAATCCTTATCACTGAATTAATTTATCAGGTCTTTTGTCCTCCATTGTTCATCTCATACTCCAACACAATGAATTAATCTGAGAGCAACAGACTAATATCTATGTTATCTGATATAATATCTAATATAAAATGATACATTTCTTTAGTAACTAAAAAGTCTATTTATCAAAGTTTCAGCTTCAGGTCTTACATGCAACTAGTAGACAGGACAGTTGTGGATACAACTTTAAAAACAGAGGCACAGGGCTCAAAAAACATCTCCTTTGATCATTTTCCGATAATCTTCCTCCTCATCTGAACAATTTTAGACTTGGACTACCATCTAGCCTTGCCATCTATTGGCTCTGTAATACTCTACTCGTTGTAAAACATTTGTTCATTAGTTCAGCCTGGAGATACCTGACTATAAAAATACCCCAAACGACGAGAAGATGAACTAATACACACTACACCAGCACAGAGGCCAAGATCTAGCACAGACAGGACAGAACTTTGCAAGACAGAAAAATTCAATTAACACCACAGAATGAAGTACAAACTGGGTCAAAGCAAACAATGAGTCATTTAAGGGATAGTAAAGCGCAGAATTTTCCAAGTCAAAAATGGCAGGTGGGCTTTGCTGAGAAAGTTGGCTTTTTTTTTAACTAATCAGTATTTTTTGTTAAAATTAGATAGTCTTTTCCTCCAAATTGTTTTCAGTATAAAAGCAAGTCACAGAAAAGCACAAAATTATTATTTCTGATACCCGCCTCTGCAAACTACCTGATGTTAAACCACCGAAATAATTGAATATAATATGCTGCAAGGGTCTTATTTTTATCTTATGCTTCCTTTGATACTCAAGGAGAAAATTATCTGTTATTTTGAAGATGCTCCTAAATTAAGTTTCCTTGTACAATTAGAAACTTTGACATTTAAAATGAATTTTAATAGGGTAATAAACTCAGGAATTTTCATAACTCCATCCAAGATATGAGGCATCTCTGACCTACTGACAGCTTATACCGAATGAAAGTCATCATTAAATTCTGAAGAGGCAGCACACCAACAGATATTTTACAGTGACTTGAGTGATAAAGACAAATATGAAAGAAAACACAGTTCGGTCTATTTTTAGCACTGCATTTACAAGGACTTCAAAAACACTCCACAACATTGCAGGAATTGTATTGTCCCCACAACTGTACTACAGGACGTAATATTCGGTGTTTTTCTCAAATACTGAATGTCAGCGTTTTTTTAATATTTCCATTCTTCAAAAAAAGCTACTTTTTGTCTCCTTTCTTCCAGAGTAAAACTTGAAAGTTGACACCTACAAGACTGAGTTCTCAGAAACCAGGAAGCAAATAACAAGAACATAAAAAATTACTTATTTCCACCTACTGATTCCTGGGACCTTGATTTCTTAAGAGATCTTTTTTGTGTAAGTAATCTGTAAAACATGGAACACCATATTCAGTGCTTCTTGGCAAGCCATACAATATAAATATAAAGCTTTAACATTACTCTTTAAAAAAAGCAGCTGATACTTTTTCTAATTACATTCCTCGTACTAAACCTTAATGCCACCAATGCATTCAAAACCAGGTGCCTGCGCTCTGTTTTTGTCTGGTCTGCTGTTCAAAGAGCTTGATTGAATAAGTTTTCCGGACCCCCCCCCAAAATCTGAACCATCACATGATAAATCACTGCTATTCCCACAGGCTTCAGTAAGACTTATTTGTCCAGCACCTCCGGGCACCAAGCTCTCTTCCTCAGAATCCTGCTGAACAGGGGGCTATAAAACTTCCCTGGATATCCCTCCAGCAAATACAACCTCTGAGTACAAACCAGCCTTAGGTATTCAGATCCCCTATTACTGATAAGAGATTGACATAAAGGCAGTATAAAATGCAGACTGTGATTTTATAGATTGCACATATTCCTAGAGTTAACATTCCCCACCTTTTTATCTTTAATCTACTAGGATTTTACTCAGGATTAAACATGGGAATTTTTCAGTAGCATTTTTACAGAATATTTCCCAATAAAGAATGTGAACGATATAAAGCAATACCATGGAACAAACAATCCAACAAACTGTAGCAGTAACACAATTTTCACAGAAGATATTCCGTAAACAACGCTCAAAAAAAATTTGAAGAAACTCCTTTTTTAGTTCATCTTTTCTCAGATACTGGACTGTCCATCTAATAAAAGCATCACTCTACTCCTTTTATTGCAGTAACAAGCAGTTACACCAACAGCCACAACTTCGGTTTGTATTTTTAGAGGGGTTTTTTTTTGCCCTGGTCGTAATTATAAGTAGTAATTCTATACAGTTACAAGATTTCTAATAAATGTTTGTCATTGACATTTCCTAGTTTTTCTTAACATTTCAGCAGAAGAATAGTCTGCCACATATATCTTTCCTACCATGAGTACTACCAAGTGAAACAAAGAACATTTCTTTCCCTTTGCTAGATAGAAAAGGAACATTCCCCCACTACTAAATTGCGATTCCTAAACTCAGTACAGTTATCTGATACATGTTAAAAATTGGTCCAAAACAACCCATAATTCTGATTTCTGTGTGCCAAGTGGCTATAACGAACATTTACAATCTGTTTCTAGAAATCAGCCAAATATATAGAAGAACCAGACTTACTACAACAAGTAGATACACAAAAAAATGCTAATTCCTATTACAAGAAATTAAGAAGTTCCTCTTTAAAAACTAATGAACTGCTTTAAGTCAAGTAGGAGAGAGGTCTTTATGCTTACTACACACCGCTGCAGCTTGGTTTTATTAGTATTATAATGAGAGAAAAGTCTTGCAATCAACTGTTCCCTAGCCAGACCGCATCCCTGTTGCCTAGCATAGGATCCTACATCTCCATTCCAGCATAAACATGAAGTTGCCTCAACTCCATTGATCTGTACTAGCAATGGAGAAAGATTCCTGAAACTACTAAATCTCTCAAGTGCTCACTGATAAAATGAGACAGGCTGATAGAGATTTAGTCGGTTTAGAAACTGAATTCATTTTCTGCTTTACCAAACGTGGATTTAAATAAACAGTCGCAATAGTTTTAATGGAACACTACAGCTTTATAACAAAATTGGAATTTACTGCACTGTAAAATGGAAAATATTAATTGTGAAACATAAGGTTGTTGTTTAAAACTATTATAATTGAAATCGCAACAGTAGCCTTGGAGGGGATAGGAAGACCACCAGCTGCACTGCTATTCATACACTGCTGGCAAATCCGTGGCATTAGCAAATGGCTTCATAAAGGCCACTTCGGCACCTCTCCAACAATTATAGCTTTCAAAGAAAAAAAAGAGGATTAAGGGAGTGAAAATTGTTTGAAGACTAAAATGTTCTCTACATGACGAGAACAGACCTTCATTAGTAACACACTAATTGTATAAATCAGACTCTGTACACCTTGTCCAGAACATCTATCAGTTTACCAGTACTACTGCAACACTAGGAGAGGAGACAAGTACTCAATGCACAATACACGCTGTATTTTATTAGATTTTTTTAAAAGGACATTTTCTTTATGAAAATGATTCAGTGCTGGTTACTGTGCTATTGCTCAAATGTAAAACTGAGTCACTCCTGCATGCCATAACTCATATTATGAAAGCAAATATGAAAACTATTTGTACCTGACTGTTACCGTGGAAGATATATAATGTACGGTGAGTTTAATTATAGTCAGTAAAGGTCTGGGATAAGACAAGAAATTGAATAAGTATTTCTGTAGACATCAATACAGCAGTTATTACAACAACTGTGTTACAACATTACTTCTTAAAAACTAAGACTCAAAACATGACTTAAAAAAAGGATTAAGCAAACTAATTGTCTGCAAAACATTTCTAGATGCTGGCTCTGTGGGTGACCATAAAAGGGAATGAGTTCTATATACGGAAGCTTTTGACTCAAGTTCAAGCTGTGTATGCTTTCCAACAAATTTCATCTCAGAGATTTGAGCTAAAAGTCAGACTCTTAACCAAATTCCAGACTAAGAACCAAGACTGTATCAAGGAGGGAAATGAAAGCCCTTATTGAGGCTTGAGAACAAGGAGTTCCTAGCAGTTCATGACACTATTAATGCTTTGACTGTCTGTTAACAGAAACTTTCCTCCCTTTCCCCTAAAACAGAGGATAGGCTAAACCAGATTTGAAACAGCTAAACCTACAAACAACCAGGTCACAGATAAATTACAGAAACTTATAAAATCAGCATTAGAGAATGACTGCAATATCCTGGTCAGCTGCAAATAAAGAGTGACTCTATGGATTGCCAGTTCTTACCCTCAGCATACAACCAACAATGCATTCATCAGGCTTGTCAAAAAATTCCCAAAAATCAGAATAACCTTCGTGAGCTTGAATCAAATTCAATACATAGGAAAAGAAATAATCATTTGACATATATCAACCTTTAATCTTTATTCATTTTGCTTTTGCCACCAAGCCAAAACATTCACTGCCTGTTCAGCTGTAGTGGAAGGGAATCCTACAAAAACTTGCATGTATGATTTTCAGGGAAGAAGTACTGTTACTACCTTTTACCTCAGAGAAGTTTAAACTATTGACAGGCAAGTCAGTCTACTTGTGCAAGACTCTACAAATTAATTAGCAGCATTACTCTCATGACCAGTAATATGAAGAGCACTTAAACATCGGAGAAATTCTGGTACAAGTACCACTGCATATTAGTTATTCCACAGCAACTCCACACACATCCTTGGACACAGAATTATTTTTACCATATAACCCTGTACAAAACCAGTCAAATCCTTTGGGTTATAAAACTCTGCTGAAGAAAGGGCTGCCTAAAAGCCAGTCAAGTGAGTTGCACTTAAACAGAGCCTGAAAAGGCAGGAGGATGGGGAACCTACACACCGTTTTCCATCAAGTAATTTCCACTATTCATTAAGGCCTTGATGGCAGGATTCTCACCCTCCTCCCCACTTACTACCACTACGTACATCATCAATTACCATGGGATTTTTATCATTATCCCCTCATCCTCCCAGAGGCTAATTTCTGCACTTTCCCTTTTGACTCTTCTCCCAGCTTCTGCAAAGTCACCTAGATAAGCTCAGAAAAGAAAACCCTATGGGTTTTTTCCTTATTTTTAAACATATACATCATCTGACATTCCATGTTTTGCAAGCGATTTATGAACAAATTCTCTCATATTTATTCTGCTTAAAATGCCAGCTCTTGTCTTCCTCCAATGTTGTATATATTTAATGAAATTAAAAGTGGTTTTGAAAATTGTTGCACATTCTCACACTTAACTATTTCACCTCTCATCTTATTAAAAGATTGCTTTATAGTTGTCCTATAGTCACAGTTGTTTGGGGTTTGTTTACATTATCATAGGGTAAGACTTAATAAAAAAAAAATTTACTTTATTGCATGCCAGGTAGGCTTAGTTTGCAATTACACACCTTCTGGAAAGCCAGCAAATATCCAGTAGGAAGCAGAGAAACATACAGAGACGTAGTACTCATTTTGAATGGAAAATCAGAAAAATTTAGAATACAACACAGATACTGGTGCATTAATATGAATATTAGTTGCAGAACCAAAGCTTTTCTCAAATTTTACAGTGGCTAAATGAAATAAGGTTTTAATGAAAAGTTACTTCTCAATTTTGCATCTTTTAACTGAGTATAAGCACTCCTAATGTATCAATAGCAATGACACTGCAGCATAGCTATTTTCTCAACATTTGACCAAAAAGTAGAACAATATGAAAAGAAATACATATTCAAATGAAGGATAACTAAAAATAGCATTAAGAAGTTTTAGGACAGATGCCCTCATTTCTTGCACACTATGGAAGTTGATTTTTAAGGAAATGACAATTATATGAGACAGAGCTGCAGCAATGCTGCAAAATTCCCACTGCACTGAATGACGATAATGACACAAGGGGCAGAACATCAAAACTACACTTGGGTAAGGTATTTTAAAAGAAACAGGATGATTTGACTTACAAATTAGAATTACAATATGCTTATAAAAAACCAAAATAAACATTGATATGTATTCTTAGAATGAAGAAACAAAAAAACTTAAAACCCCAAATCTTTGCTAAGAAACAAAATTTTATATTTTTTTTATTCATTGATGTTAAACTGGGAAACCAAGTAAGACAACCCCTGATACTCGTTTCTGCGCAGTTTAAATACCTGTTTTAATAGGTATTTAACTGAAAACTGAATCCTGAAGGAGACAAAAGTTGTGCACGTTATGTGTACGTGCAAAGAATAAAGCATGTACATAGAGCGTAATTTTATCAAATCTGTCTCTTTACCTGACTTATCTAGTTAGAGTGTGATTTCAATCTTTGGTATTTCAATTTGTTATTGTCAAATACTACCTGAATTTCAAGAACTGAGAAACAGGCTAAAAGAAATGCTAATTTATAAATCATGCCTGTGGAAATAAACCCGTACTGGTCCTTCACGCGTACATTCAGTGCAACAGCTCTTTTATTTTTACCTGTTTTATTCCACTTTTCAAAGTAGCATGCCATGTTCTCACAGATATTTTCCACCATTCAAAGCAGAACCTTCCTTCCCAACTTCTTTTTCTTTTAAAACAACAATGAATTAACAACAGAGTGCCAGGAGGGCTTGATGGTCAGGGACTAAAGACATGCAGACAAAAATAAAAGACAAGGCAAGTATTGATGTGGGAATTACAGGAGACAACCTGTGCAAACTTCAGGGCATGGAGATGTGAGGAAAGTGCGGCAGCAGAGGAATGAAGTCAAGAAACTTGGGTGATATGTAAGGACAAAGGTCAAAGAAAAAGCATAGTAGGAACACAACTACAAACAACCCTTAGGATCCACAGCCGTTGCTATACAGATGAGCTTCTGTGGAACCAGGTACTGTTTGTTTTGTGATTCTGTGGGCTTGCTGTATTGTTGTGCCATTTTTTAATTAAAATGCCATTAGAAGAAAGCAGAGATTTTACAGACACTTATCTTTTTAAAGTAAAACATACATTTAGAGATGTTATGTGGTCAATACAGAACAAACCATTCATTGGCAAACATGGTTCTTTCTATTTACCATAGAACCACCACCACTTACCAGTATTCAATAAGGAATACTGTGGGGTTTTTTTCATCATTATCACAGTACCAGAGAATGAAATAGACAGAAATAACAGCAGCATACAGTGATCTCCATTTAACTGATCAGTCCTTGGTTGTTAGAAGGTAGCCTGGTTTTCTCACAAGAAAGGAGAATAAAGCATTAGTTATCCTGAAAAAGTACCAGCACAATTTTACAGCACTTTAGGGATTCTAAAGCTTTTAGAGATGCTATAATTATTTGGAAATTTTCCAGTAAGCACTAAATATCAAAAATAGCACCTGTACTCAGCTAAGTTGAATTACCTGTTTACCACTCATGAGAGTAAAATCATTTAATAAAGTATTATGCTAAGTTCACTGGAAAAGCAAACACAAGAGACTAAAGATCCAGAGACCTCTCATACTTTTACCAAGTATTAATTTGACAAGAACAAGGATGAGAAGATTGGTTAGAAAAAGATCCAGATAGTTTTATAAATTAGAAAAAGAAGTTTGTGTTAAATTTTTATTGAAGGAATTAGACTTTAATGGCCAACCTATGTAATATTCTGCAAATCAGCAGTAGAGCCTGGCAACAAGAGCAAAATAGCATGGGATTTAACACCATCATCTTGCTAATTGAAAGGACCTGACCTCATCAGGGTCATGCACTGCAAGTCAGAATGATAACACTGCAAATTATCGCTGCTTTGCAGATGCCAGTGTCTCCTACCTGTAAAGAGAATGTAACTAAGCACATTACATTCTGTTGATTAAAAATTAATTTTTTCCCATCTACGTGGCTTTAGAAATAGAAGAACCTAAGGTAAGGCAGAACGTTGGGGTGCAAAGGTGTTTCTCCCCACAATTCAAAGGTCTCAGTCATTTAGAAAATTAATACTGTTCCACATGTCATTCATATTGATACTCAGGTTAGTCCTGGAGCTTTCTGGAAGACAACAAATGAGAAGTTTGTAAGCAGTGATGTAGATACACAGTATCGACCCGATGTTAAACTTTACTGATGCAGCTTGCCTTTACTTAAAGAAATAGTACCACTGAAGTCAGTAAGACAACTTAAGCTAAAAACTTGATTCATACAAGAAAGGGTAAGAAAAGAATCATATTACATAAGTACTTCAAAATTTAGTTCTTAAGACACTCAATCCCCAAGATTTCCTTCCCATTTCTGAAAAATAGCATTCCAAATATATAAGCAAGAGGAAAGAAAATATGACTGCTGGGAATAAAGTTTCAGTTCCCTGTAGGTACTTTTCCTCTGATAGAGGTATATTCAGCATATGTACATACTGAAAATTCTACATTGCTGTTCTTGGCATTTAATTAGGGGTAAAGGAAAATGTGCAGGACTAGAATTTTAAGTGGTGGTTTAATAACCTTTATCCAGCTCATTTCTGAATTACTTTCTTCCTCTCTGGAGAGGCTTCTAATGTCAAACACTGGTATTAAGGTGAGTCACGGTTACTGAAGAGACACAAAGAAGGCACATGACAAAATTATTAATTATAGGGAGGAAAGGAGTCAGAGTATTCTTTTTACTCCATAAATGTCCTCCTAAAACAGAATATTTAATATTGAATTCAAATACACTTTCAGCAGTCAATAGCCATTCAAGTCTGACTGGTGTCAATAAAAGTTGGAAATTTAAGAATGACATTTAAAAACTGCTGTAAATGAGGTTTTTAGACATTTGAGATTTTGAGAAGGCACAAAACTTTTTTTAGGCTTTTTAAGTACAATAAAAGCAACTGGCAACTATCCTACATCGAAGATATATGGTAAAAGTTAAACAACTTCAGTACAGTAATTTGAAATATACTCATTCAGACTGATGTTTGTTATTGTTCATTTTTCAGATTCCTTTCTTTCACTCCAAATGTTAAGAATTATACCTATGAGACCAACAGCTGGGCAGAGCTATTTCTGCTAAACTGAAATCCAACGTCTTGTATTCTAACACCAAAAGGTATACATTTGGATACACAAAATACCTTAAAAGCAGCAGTACAGGTGGAATTTGGGGTTGGAGTTGGGGTTTTTTTTGTTTATACTTTTTTATTTTGTATCTTGCTTGCAACCAGTTTTCTATGTGATAAAATAAGCACAAAGCAACTCCTTTATAAATGTATTCTTTCAGGCAACATTAAATTATGATGTAGTACCTTATAATGATGACAATATACAAAGTAATCAAAAGCTGAAATTAGTGACAGCTAAAGAACATTAAATTCATGGGCACCATCCAGGCTAAAGCCATTGAGGTCATTTCCTTTCTCTGAAAGCTTTTTAACATTGAGCAGCCTATTTGTGTGTTTATAACGCCAACAGAACATGAGTAGATGAAAGAGTATTTAAAATAAAGACCTTTACAAAAATTCCAATACCTTTTACATTCCAGAACAATTGTTACAAGCACACTGATCTGCTTCAAGACAATTCACCTTGCAGACCCCCAAAATAGATTTCTGAGCATGACAAATACACAACCCTCGATTTGAAGTCATATAGACCCAAAACTTCACCTGCTAGTAGCAGTGTGTAAAGGCCACAATAGTAGTTGCTACTGCTTCGATATTATTACAGGACAAAGCACAAGCTCATAATACATTTCTCTGGAATTATCTATGACAATATCATATATTAATTTAATAATGCTATTATAATCTATTTATAATTAATCTGCTGTAGTCAGTAAGTACCTACATCTGTGTAATAATTCGCTACAAATACCAGTTACTGCAACTTAAAACCAAACAAATTCTGTTCTGCTAAATTGGAGCCAAGAAGCTGCATTTCAGCCTCCAATCTGTTATGCTGAGCAGGCTTCCTTATGAATTGTATCTTTGAACACTCATATCACAATTTAAGCTCATGTAGAAGAAAACACAAAATAATGTTAACATATCAAATATAATTTAGGCTTCCAAAAGGAAATATTTCCATTAAAAGTAAAAAAAATGTGATTATGTTTTTGTCTAGGAAACACTTTATTTGCATTATGGAAAGTCTATATTATCTTGCATTCAATTAATTCTTCAAGTTTGCTTCCCTGATACAATCCTACTTCTTACAAACATCAGAACTCTGCCAATGAATGGCATTTATGAAAAAAGTAAGTTATGAATGCCAAAGGCCATGTTTGTCAATGAGAAAAACAGTATGTGCTTTGAAAGATGACAAACAGTTTTTATGAATGCCATTCCTGCTCTTTCCATTATAGAAAAAGAAATCACAGTGGGAAGATTAAGCTCAGCATGTATTTGGCAGTACTCTAACCAGACATGCTATTAGCTACAGGAAAGGCTATTTCTGAACTTTTTTCCCTTAAAGAAAGTTTTGAGTTTTCAGTGATTACAAGTCCAAAGATGAATGCAAGTGCAAGCTACTTATTAGAAATACTATTTCATCACCCCTGCACTCTATGTATTACTCTATTTCCTACATTAAATGCATTTTTTCTGTAGCTTCTAATACACAACTTTAGACTAAAACTTCCTTCACATTCCTTAACATCTCTTGTTTCCAGTTATTCCTCTTTCATTTTCTAAGCTTCCCTTCAGCTGGCTGTCTACTCTTCCACATATCTATCTTTAAAAATCTTTTCTTCTGAAAAACTTACCAAGTTTCTTTCACTGCCCCTTTAAAGGAATGATCTGTTCTGTCATTATGCAAGTTCTTTTTCTGGCTCCCTTCAGTAGTATTCAAACTCTTCCTATGTGTGATAGCCATAATTCCTGACCTTATCACCAGGAGACAGAGTTTGTCGTTGTGGTTGATTTGGGGTTTTTTTTAATACAAATATAAAATATGAGAACAAGAAAGGGCTTTTTTAAATTACAGAGCACAAAAAATGGTTTTGTATTTATGATGAATGTTCTGCTACCAGTTGACAGCCAGCAGAAAAAGGTGTCAGTAAAGACCATGATTTTTAATATAAACAGTCTTTTGGATATTAAGGGCCATACTCGTGCATGAAACTTAAAAAATAAGACACAGGCATTAAAATATTGAGAGGAAGCAGAGGACTGCTGATGGAGGTTTCATGTTCCAGTAATCTCTCCTTTTGAGACAGTTGGTGTCTGTGTTCATCACTGTGCAGGACTCTGCTTCACACCTAAAATACAAAACTTCACAAAAGCAAAAGCCAGATGTTACAATGGTTAGGGATCATCAAAACCAGATCTGAGTGCACAGTATCTGCATATTATCTTGTGGTCACACAACTGAAAATGAGTATTTCTCTCGAATTTGAATTTCCACAGAAGCATAGCATTTAAGAACACTACATGCTTGTGGACCATTTTAGCAAACCAGTAACAGATTTTAAGATGTATGGGGTTGTTCTCTGGAATGATTAAAACAATTGAATACAGAAGAGTATGCTGTCATACTCTGTAGTTGAGCTGAATTTGTCCATGTAGTAGGTTTAGAGACATATACTTCCTTTTTATTTAAACATTCCTTTAATAGTGAAATAACACATCACAAGTCAAGTACCAGCATTTAACCTTTACTTTAGTAGATTATCCAAGAAGTCATAAAATAGGTTGGGGCAATACAGCCATCAGATAAAGTCTGTCATCTCCTTAGTGCTTGTTTCAGTATTAATATTCACACATTTATTATGTAGTGCCTGGTCAATACAAATTGGAAGTGAAGTGGGTGCTCTCCTGCAAAGGACAGAATGGTTAGTGTCTATCCAAGCCAGGAAGAATGAGAGGTCTCTATTACTTTTAAATGGAGGAGTACAGGTGTTCTGGTGGCTTAAGCCTTCCTCTTCCCCTGTTATCCCTTGTTCTGTGGACCCTGTTCATCTGGAATAATGAAAGAAAAAAAAATACATACCCTATTTCTGTTAGCAGATTATTTTTGCCACACTCAGAAGTTGTATTTTTTTAAGGCCTTTATTTCTGGCCACTTTTCTCACATTTGTATTTGACTTCAGAACTCTTTCCCAGCCTCAAGAGGAAAAGTAGGCTTTGAAGAATACGAGAAAAACCTGGGATCATAAATGTAGACAGACACTATCTATGAACATACATACACAGTTCAGTCTTAAAAGTAAGAATAAGAAGTTTGACATTGTTGCAGTGAAAAACTGATTGGAGCAAAAAATGAGCCACCCAGGTAAAGCAAGGTGGAAAAGGAAAGGATAGAGAGGAGAGCGATCAAAAGACGACTTTACCAGCAGCATTCAGATGGCCTGGACTTAGTGTTTCATTAATTATGTTCATCATAAGAGAAGTAATACAAAACAACAGTTCTGTATATAAGAGGGATGCTTCCTATCAATAAGTGAAACTTGAAAATAAAAACAACCACCTCAAATTTAATATTTCCATAGTATTTCCCAATACTGTGTCACGTTTGGTAACACTAGAAAGGGCTCACTGAACTGAAGACACTGACAGGAATTTAAAATGACAGAATAAAGTACTGTGCATGACTCAGTCATAAAACTTTAACATTTAAAAGAAGTTATTGTAATTATTTGGCAGCACACAACATAGCCAATGTAAAAGCTAAAACTTGAGTTTTTAAGATCTTGTTGCTATTTAGCTGTTGTTAATTTGGTTTTGCAGAAGCTGGGAAGGGTACAGCAAGTTTTTCTGTATTTCACTAGAAGAAATCCCATATACAAATTCTTTTTCATGCTTTCTGTGTCTATGTTCATGCAGCCAAGGGACCTAACTAGCACTGTCACTGAAAAAAGAAGGAACTGACAAAATAGTAGATTATTTATATTCTCTTCAGCCACGTCTGCCTCTCCACAGATGCAACATAGCAAAAGCTTAAATTAACTCCACTCTGATGCAACACTGTGTCACAAGACGACACTCCACAGTTACACTATTTCAACCTCTCAGAGAAAATAAAATCTGATTGGCTCAAAGTCATTTTTAGTTTCCCTCTCATCCCAACCTATCACTGAATAAAAGTATTAAAAGCAACTTTTTAAAAAATAACAGAAATATTAATTAGGTCAATGATCTGCCATTTATTTTCAACTTCAATGAAACTCAAAGGGTTTTACTAACTCATGTACATAGTGACCTATTACTTTAAAAAGATAAAACCTTCCTTCTAAAAATATAATTATACCACAAAGTATTGTGATTTATTAAATAAACAATACTTTAACATATCTTAAATCGAATACAGAAAATAACAAATGTTCTTAAATACAAACTTATTTTATTGGTGACCAACAGAAGGTAGCTTCCTTTGGCTTGCTTGATTTGCAAAGCAAAAAGGATAAAACCAGATCCTCCCTTGAATAAATTGTTTCCACAAAGTATGATTACTGTTCAAATAAATTCTGTTCAGAAGTGGATCTTTTAATTACTTATGAAACTTAATTTGAGCCTCAAACTCCACCCACACAAAAAAAATAATGTAACTAATTTGAAGTTTCTTCCAGTTCAAATTGCCATAATATTGGGGTTTTGACAGAAAATATACGCTAGCATCCACATTAAGTCTTTAAGATATTAAAAGCAAAAGCAAACCTTTTAACCATTACTTCTTTTTAAAGAATCATCTGTCATACTGAATGTGATTCTCTGTATGAAATGATACTACACAAGTGATAACATATTTGAATTATAACAAAATCAATGGAAGATTGTTGTTCTATATTTTATTGCTTTTGATATTTCTTTTGCAATCATCATTGCAGTCTGTCTAAACAATTCTCTGTGCACTGACATTCACAACAATGAGTTTTCATCATAAAGTTAGACACTGTCATTAGGTTTCGCAAAAGGCTATACTTTACAGTTCCTAGCCATTTTTTTACACCTCACTGCATCACTGAGATGTGAATGCAACAGTTTTTACATCTGTCAGCTTTAGTTATATTTACTTGAATACAAGCATTAATAACGGATTACTGGAAATCTGTAGAGAGATGATGAATTAGTTATGTTATTATCCAGCGCTGGAATGGGACCAACAGAGGCGGGTTTATCACATTCTCTGCTAAGAGAGAACCAATTCATCAGCCATAACAATCTTCTACAAACCTTGAGAAATGCAGTTTGTGAAATGCATAGCTACTCAGGTTTCATTATCTCATTCTTCATTATTCTTAAAAGAGCTTTTGATTTCCTAGAACTGTTTGTAAAAAAAATTATTTGATTGTCAATAGCTGCTATAACTTCAGATTATAAGTAGAAAACATACCTAACCTACTCCAAAGCCTACTACTCTTCATATTCATTTACTAGTGTACAGAGGCTCTGAATACAGTGTTTTACCACCATTTACACTCTCTTACATTTAAAAGCAGTTGTCTATTGTGGAACCTTACCAACAGAGGAAAACATTAGGGAATTTATTGCAAACCTTGGGGTGACCTCAACACACATTTGGGCACACAGATCACACAAACAGTCCCTTCCCCAATTAGGGCCCTCGCCTCTTGAGGCTCTGTAGAAAGGAAATGGAATCACATGAGGATACTTGCAAAAACAGTATCTCTGTCTCCAGCAAGGGGTGGAAAAAAAGGCATGCTGTAGCACAACAACATCACACTAGCTATAAAAAAACAGGTATGTATATATTGAAGGGAAAAAAATTACCTATTTTAAAAGACCGGCAGTTATGACTATGATAAATAGCCTCTGAATTCTAGAGTTCAGTTAGACTCAAGCCCAAAACTGCTCACTTCCAAAACCTCAAATGATACAGGTTTTTTTAAACAAACCTAACCTATATATACACACACACATATATATACACACACACACATATAATATACAAATATAAGGTTCCTCATTAAGAAGAACAATTTTCTTATATATATATTCATATTTCAAAACATCAGTGTATTAATTCTAGAAAGCTCTCAGGTAAGAAACATGAAAGACTGGGGGGGGGAAGCTGTGAATAAATGTTGTTTTAAAGTTCTTTAAATCTCAACCAATTAAGTATCAATTGCCAGAAAGTGCAAGCCGCTTTGTAAGCTTCTCACAGATATGAAAAGCCTTCTCATTTATTCATGTCATTAGTGAGTTCTACTCCAGGGACGGCTGCAGTTAGGTACCCCCACGTTCAGGAACAAGTGTCAGTTCTATGTAGCCTAATTCCTGAAATGTTCAAAAGAACAAAGGAAGATTTTGACCCAATGAGAAAAAAGGCATGACAAGTTGAACATCAAACAAGAAACATTTCTTTAATGTCTACCTGGTAACTGTGGCTTTTTCTTCTGCACTTGCACTGCTGATTTTAATAGCAAAAGTAATGGTCATCATTTAGTCTACATAGACAGTAATAAGGCAAATCAAAACCAAGCAAGAATATATCTGACTGACAAAAGGTTTTAAAAGCAGAAAACTAAATCATCTAAAAGATCAAAACAGCGATAATTGCATTCTACACATAGGCTGAAAAGTATCATAAGAAAAGACAGCTTCCTTCTTTAAACTTCATCTTTCGGTTCAGCCCTACAATAAGACCACCCCCACACTGCTGCTGAGCGGTGTAGGACCACATTCATTCCCACAAAACTCCCGCTGGGATTGCAGCACAGGTTTCTCTCTCTGACAGCCTCACCACCTACCCAGTAGGAGAGCACAGCAATCTATAAAGAAGGGCAAAGTCAGCTTAAAGATCTGCCATCGTACCACTCCACATCAGACATGAGTTTGGCACACAAAACAGCCAGCCATCAGAAACCTGCCCTGCGCCAGTGGCTCTGCCCCTCTTGCTCGAGGAACAATAAATGCAAGAAAACTATCTCCAAAGAAAGATATCTCTGAGACAATCTGCTTCTCATTCACATGTCATCTGTCCATTTGTGAACTAGGCAGTACTGAAGAGGACTAAGACCTAACTCAAATCTGGTTAAGATCAGTCTGAAGGAGTCAAGCAGACATCTCTACCAATTATCTCAGGCTCTCTGTAACTGAGATCCTAATCCAAATATGGCGAGTTCATTCAAAGCCTTTAATCTGAAAATTTCTCTTTATACAAATATGAGACTGCTTTGAAAACAGATTCAAGAAAATAGACATCCTATCTGCTTTGGTACTGATAACATCTGATGCTCTCTGCCAGTCTGTACACAGCCCCCACAGGGTCTAAATTCAGGCCTAGGCTCAAACTCCACTGCTAAGACTCTAACTACTGAAGACATTTTGAAGCGAGATTAATTCTGCATAAGAAGTGTGTTAGAACAATTTATCTTTCAGGGACAAGGAACTTGGGAAGAAACTCAGGACATTGATCAGATATATAAATAGCATCTTTATACTTATGAAGGAAGACACTATCAGGATAAATCTCTTGGCTAATTAAATTTGTTGCCCTATACAATTAAATTCTCAGTCACCTTTACTAAACATATCACTATCTATGCAACAGAAACCACATCAGCTTGTTTTAACATAGCAGTGATACATGGTATCTAACAAGCTGAATTAATCCTGCAACAACAGCTAAGAATTATTTTTATTAGCAGTTTACTAGAAGGGCTTAAGAAATACTCTTCCAAGTGCTTGCATTTCCTCATCAACATTACACACAAATCCCCTACCATGAAACTTTTCATAACTTTTCATACCTACAGCTCACAGACTAACTACTATTGCATATTTTTAAACAAGCAGATCAAACATAGTACATTTTACTTGCAAGTATTTTCATATATACATATTCACTTAACACTAGGCAGTCATATAGTCAAGTGCATAAAACAAAAACTAGAATTTGAAGAATCTTTCACAAATTAAAGACAGCTAAAAAAGACCACGCACATTGTCTTCATCATTTTACTTGATGATATTAATTTTATTCTGAATAAAAAAAGAGTAGATACTGGGTTTTGTTTCCTAATTTAAAGCAAGAGCATGGTTTTGAATCAGTGGAGTTTGGTTCCTCTTTTAAAGCCATTCTAATGCAAAGGTCTAGAGACAACAATTTGGAATCAAGAGTACATAAACACAGACTCAACTGTTGCTACATTAACTCAAGTTTCTGTAACTATGTCACATTGCCTTCACAGACCTGATATGCCTTATAGCTGTAAAATTAGAATACCTCATAGTCAGTAAACATACAATTTTTACTCAACTGTTTGGCATCTGCAAATCTCAGCTTTTGTTCATGCTTCAAGAAACTTCTCCTATGACAATGCTCTACAGAGACAGGAGTCCTGCTACCTCCTTGACATATGCATACTTTAAATAATTCTTTTTTTCCTATTAACAGGGAAACAGTCCATAAAAAGTGTGAGTGAAGGGGAAAGGGGGAACAGGGGTGTGGGAGGTGAGGGGGGGAGGTGTCCCTTTGCTATTTTGCTGTTTTCAAGCATCTTTTATTTCATGGAAGTATACACCTGCTTTCTCCTCTGTATCTTGGAGAAGTGAAAAAAAGAAGAGAGTCTTTAGGGACAGGCTGCCAAGAAGCTGAGAATCTCAAAGGCTACATTAATCAAGGAAAATCTATGCTTTCAACACTTCACAACTTTCACACTGAAAAAAATGTCAAGAGAATGAAAAAAGCACTCTTCCAAGAATCTTGAAGACTGTTAAAGCATATGTGTAAGAATAAAAATCTACAAGCAATAATATTCACAGAGAAAGCATTTTCCTTATGTCACATTCACTCTAAGAACAAAATAGTCCCCGGAAGAGTGACTTGGTGGTCAGCTGTAAAAATAAAATCTAATTTAGCGGTAACAATAGGCAAGGTATGTCAGTCTAACTCCTCAATAAAAGCCATGAAGACCACCTTGAATGAAAAGCTTTTAACCTAAGTTGTATCCATAATAAAATTTGAGATCATCATCTCTGCAAAGAGAAAAGCACTACAGAATACTTTCTTCTTATAAATTTTAAAATACATAAATTTTGAATATTGTCATTTGGATTTTCTTCTGAAAATTATCATTCCTCCTCTATTTCTCCATATATCTTTGTAGAAGATACTGATGCTGTTTCCAAAAAGAGACCAACTGCCAATTGCCTAGACAGTCCTGAGCACATTAACTTCTCTGGAGACAGCAGCTGCTTCGTTTCTATTTTGCAGAATTACAGCACAAAGTTACTAGGCAGGCTCTCAAAGTAGATAGTGTAATTTGCTGATGTTTACTTTATTATTTTTTATATTAATTTACTAAACCACTTTTCTTTGGCTAAATGGTATAAGCACCTAAGCACCTTAATATACTCACATACCTGAAACAGCAGAAACTGCTTACCAAGTCACTGGACCATTCATAAAGGCCTATGCTAGAAACCACACTTGGAAAACAATCAAACTTTAAATCGTAGAAGTGCTTTTGCAAAGCCTGGGGCATTTCACAGATTTAACACCCCACTGTCCCACCCCAGCTTTGTGGAGGTGTCAGAAGAGAAAAAAAAGCCAAACCTTTAAAAGGTCAAAAAGCAATTAAGAGTTTAATCCCTAGAGAGCAAAATACAAGACTGTATCCTAGAGAGCCAGGTCTGGAAACAGCAAGCAAGGATTTCCTTATTGAAGCTCTTATACTCGCAGCTGGAGAAGGAAGCATGCATATTTTACTAGAAAAAGGCAAGAACCAAAGAACTAGATGGCTTTCATCATTTTCTCATGGCAGAATACTTGCAGGCCAGCTTGGTAGCTAACCAAGTAACATTCCTAAAAGAAAAACTCCAAGATATCTCTTATTCTGGTCCTTGGTGCTCAATCAGTTTTTAACAAAATACGAATGTCTGTTGGTAAGCAGCACTAATCAGATTGGAAAAAAGCAACTCTGCAGGGAGTTAGAGAGGTGTTAGTTGCCACGTTATTTCAGACTTTACCGTAGTCTACAAGAAAATCAGATTTAAGGGAATAGCAAAACAGGGATAACAGTTTGTTAAATATGCTGCTTTTTCAATAGGAAGGAAGATTAAACTCTTTCGAAAATGATTCAGCTCTCATGCCTGCTTTTTGCCTTGTTTCCACAGGCTTGTCTTAGGACAAATGCAATTCAACTTTACTGAAACATTTAAGCTCTAAAAGCATTCTTTTGAAAATATATGACATGAACTAAAGTGACTACACTATACAATGTAACATGCAAACGCAAGGACTGAATAATTCTATCAGCTTCTTCGAAACTTTTGGAGGGAGAAAGAGGGAATTTAAAGAATTTAGAGACAGGAAAAGCAAACAGGCAGGAGGAAGAGGAGGAGCTAACGGAAGATGGCATAGGTTACTCTCCTACAAATACTGACACCATTTCACTGTGCACATGAACCTTCACGACACCACTACCTTTAATATGAAAATTCAGACAACAGTTGTAGGATATTATAGTACTTTCCACTTTAGACAGAAGCTCAGGACATTTGATGTTACGAATTGATGTTTACTCTTCCACTACCATAAAGCAAAAACTTTCTTAAGTCAAAATAAGGTTTCTGTAACATTGTAGCATTAACTCTACAAAACAAACAAAAAAACCCTGCATATTATAGCCAAGCAGACTGTTTCCATGTATATTCTTATAAATAAAAAAAAAACAAACAAATAAATACTAAAAAAATATTTCTATGACCCTACCCAAAGAAATAACAACCAAATCTTTAATTTCAAATCTATGTTAAGTCAGTGCATCTGTACTCTACTCACTGGTGTACAAAAGTGTCTACATTAAGAGGCATGCAGTTATTTATGATTTTCATCTTGGTTAGAAAGAGACCATAAGAATTTATCAGTTCATGAATAAAATAAAAATCTTTAAAATAAATATTCCGAGAACACTGAACTAAAGTACTTTGCAAGTAATACTGACGCACACCTGGTATTGTATGAAAAGTACAGATATTCTTGAAACAAGCCTCAGTTATTCTACAATAGCAATTGTTCAGGAAAAAGAAGAGAACTGAACACAAATGCAAAAAGGGGGGAAAAAGGCAAGACAATTACACACAACCAAAAACTTTTGTACTATTAATGCAAGCTCACAGATGACTGTATCTTCCTGCTCATAAAACTAGAGAAATGAGTGACAGGTTTAAAAAAAAAATCATCACCTTCAAATTAAATTTTATTGATATGCATCTGTCTAAATATCTAGTAAGAAACATCTGCTTTAGGTGGTTCAGGGCTGCCTTCTTAATCTTCTGACACTGGAGCCCACAAATACAATTAGTCCAAACCTCCTAATAATGATCAAACTGTCTCTCTCTCTGTTTCAGCAAAACATTTGAATTTGTCATGTTCAAGTTCAGCATATATTTAAGAAAAACATACACGTATTTGAGAAGACTGTTCATTATACTTTGTGGTGAGATGTGTTCTAATTAAACAGTTCTCACTGGAAATTATATTTTATGCTAAATTTTATATACCTAAATAATGGAGAAGGAAGATGGCAAACAGCATTTCAATAAAACAAATTTTTTTTTTAATATCAAGAGCTTTGTCCATCTAATAAACCTCTGAAAGAGGTAATCTGATATCACTATTCTTAAATTTAGTACTAAAATATAAATTTCGGTTTCTATAATGCAGTGTTTCAATTCTTCCTCAATTTTTCCTTTTTTTTTAATTCTAATTAAGAGTCTTCAGCAGAAAAGATACAAAGCCTTAATGACCATACTTTGTTGCAACACAACACCTACGTTTTGCATACACAGCATCACATAAAATACCAACACAATTAGTTTTCACTTTTAAAAAATTAAAAATAGAAAACAGTTTATTTTATTGTCACTTCATTTTGTGTTGATTATTTGGTGAACCTAGATATTTTTTTTTCTTTTAAACCTTGGAAAAAACAGCAATAGAACAGCAGAAAGTGCAATAAACACTTCAGAGAAATTAACATCAGCACTTCCCTCAAAGGAAGTCCAATGAAATCTTGTAGCAGCATGAATTGTACCAAAAAAAATTTTCACCAGTTAGTTTTCCATGCTATCTGCTGTCCTTTCCAGCATCATTGTGAAAGGCCTCATAACACTGCACCAGGCTCCTTCCATTGACTTCCATCAGAAGAAAACATCTTACTTTAAGTTAGAAGCATCTCCACCCAAGTCACCATACATAATTTTTACTTTATGGTACAGCAGATGCTTCTGTGCAAATTCCCAAAAACCTTATTCATTCCCTTGTTCATACATTTGAGACTACTACTGTGTTACAGTAGGTATTTGAAGAACCAGACAAACTATTGATTTATGGTAACTTAGTATTGACTACTTCCATAATATCTTCTACAGAAAAGAACCTATCAAATGATTTAACTGACAAAAATCAACAAACGCAAGAGGCAGTAATGCTTCATTGACTACAGTCAAGCATAACTGTTAAGGTAGTTAAAGATCTCATATCATCTATCTGAATAATCACAAACGCTGTATGGTTTCTTGTTTCATATAAACAAACGTATAGTTTCAGTGTCACATTTTAAAAAGTTTGCATCTGAATATCATAGAATAGTTTGTGTTGAAAGGTACCTTTAAAGTCTATCTAGTCCAACACCCCCTGCAGTGAACAGGGACATCTTCAACCAGGTCAGGTTGCTCAGAGCCCCGTCCAACCCAACCTTGAACTTTTCCAGAGATGGGGCAGTTACCACCTCTCTGGGCAACCTCTGCCAGTGTTTCGCCACCCACATTGTAAAATATTTCTTCCTTACATCTAGTTTAAATCTACCCTCTTTTAGTTTAAAACCATTACCCCTCATCCTGTCACAACAGGCTCTACTAAAGAGTCTATCCCCATCTTTCTTATAAGCCCCCTTTAAGTACTGAAAGGCTGCAACAGTCTCCCCAGAGCCTTCTCTCTTCCAGGCTGAACAACTCCAACTCTCTCAGCCTTTCCTCACAGGACAGGTGTTTCAGCCCTCTTATTTTTGTGGGACTCCGCTGGACACACTCCAACAGGTCCATGTCTTAATATTGGCATACTATTCATTTGGTAACCTCCTTATACGGAAGGGTAAGATAGAAGACTGCAAAATGTGATAACATTTACTTTTTTTTAATTATACAGGACTCACTATTTTTAAAGTTGTTACAATATTAACCTCAGAGATCTTTATTTCCAAAACATACATCCTCTGAGACAGCAACACATATTCCCAGCTTTGGCAATTGATGCAAGATGCCCTCCCAATTCACAGTTGTCTTTATATTGCACTTGCAAAAACACAGATAAGATAGATGAAATTTGGCCAAGATATAACAGAGTCCAGGTATTAACAGAAAACAACAACAAAAAAAACACCAAACCACTCACCTTTCAACAGTCAATTCACTTGCTGTCCTAAACAACCCTTTGGTATTCTTTTTTTTTTAAAAATCCAGTAACTGGGAAATCATTTTGCTTGAGGAATTTCCATAATATTGAAGTGAAGACACTGCTGCTGTGAAAAGCTGTAACCATTGTTTGAAAGAACTACTGTGAGGAGAGTCCATTATGCTGAGGTGTATATCTCTAGACTATCGTTCACTTCTGTCCCCTAGGGTCACTTTCATTCCTTACAGTCATTTCTATTTCAGGTGGATTTGAAGAAGATTAAACCCTATTTACAACCATCCCACTCTTCATCTGAATTTGCACTGTAATGTTCAATCTTCAGAAGGAAAAAAAAAAAAAGAATCAGTTATATTCTACAGACTGAGGATCAGGCACACAACATGAACAGCCTCCTAAATTAGATGTTTCCTGTTCACTGCTGGTTTAAATATGGCATTTTCTAAAAAACCTTTATGCAGTAAACTATTATGCTTTTCAGCTACTTTTTGCAAGACACATTTAAGTTTGAAGAAAGCAGCTTTTACACTGCACTTTTTCACTTGCACTGCACACTGCACTTTTTCACTTGCAATAAACCAACAAAAAAAACAAAACAAAACAAACAAACCTACATTACCAAATGATTCTGTAAGCAAAGGCAGCTCCTCAAATTTTAGGTAATACCAAAATCTAATAAAGCAGGGGTCCTAATATTATCACATACACACAAATTTGTTTTTATTTAAGGGTAAAATAAACAGCTGAGGTCATTATGAGTGGAAAAGGACAGCCTTCTATCTGGCAAGCTCCTTTTCTCTATGAGTTTTGATAACACCAGATGCTTTCTAATTCTGTACAAACAGCAGTCCTTAAATTTTATTGCTGTGAAGATCAGATACCTTCCTAGATTACTTATTAATATACAAAGGCACAAGATTCAACCTGTGTCTAAACGTCAAATTAGAGTCAAACTTGTATTGGAAAATTGAAATATGTCAATTAGATTGAATTCTAACACTAAATTAGAGGTGGACACAGAACACAATTACTGCTACTTTATGACATCTTATTTAGAAACAAAAAAGAGGCAGAGTAAGAATCGTTCTCTCACAGTAACTACCTAGGTTTACTTTTGGAAAGGAAATTTACTTTTATTGAGGAAAAGTAACTCACAGTTTTACTGGTTAAGACTTTCCAATAAGACTGACTTAAGACCTGTGAGTTCCAGGAAGGACAAAGAAAACACAAAACTAGACAGGAGATCCCTGTCCAGGTGAAAGGTTTTCCAGTCATTCATTTCTTTCTGGAGGGATCAGTTCCCAGGTCTTCCAATAGACACTTGACTGGCAAAAAACACCATCTCCCACTCCAAAAAAAAGCAGAAAGGCACAGATACAGCCTTAACACTCCACACTCCCCTGTTCAAAGGACTAACTCACAGCACTGTGGGAACTATCCAGAGGGTCAGTTCGTTCTTAAACTTACCCACAGAATGCACTCAAAGAAATTGCCTCTTGCAAGTCAACATTCCTCTATTTCTCCTGAGAGAATAGGTTCCACATTATATATTTAAAGCTATGAAAATATATGTAGTTATATAAGTAATTCTTCTGTCAATCAGAGACCCAAAGAAACACCAGTAGCACAACACTGACTCACCAGTTTGTGTTCTCACCAACTAACAGTCCAAAAAGTTTTTGCACTGGGTTGGACCAGCTGTTAGGTGAGATAGCTTGCACAGAGTCAGTAAGGGGACGGTTGAGAAGAGTTTTTAGTTAAGCTCCTAAAAGTGAGCAACTCTGAGAAAACCAAAATAGTGCCAAGTTGGGTAAATAAATGCTCAAAAGCTGTGTCATATAATGGCACGTGGGTAGAATCGTCATGTTCTTTTTACCATGGGAAGTTCCAACATAAGCCTGGGTAATCAGAGCCAGCAAAGTTTGTGTCACTGTAGTGAAATACAAAAAGGTCACCTTTAGTGAATTAAATTAAACGTGCAATAAATCAGGCAGCAAAGCTGCATAGCCACAGCAACTTGCTTAACTGTCCGTTGTATATAACGGGGAGGGAGAGAATCTACACAGTATCTCAACAGAATTTTGTACTATTCATCCCCACAAAAGAAAACCTCTCTAACCTTCAGGTTTTTGGTGACATTTATAGTATTTTAGAATTTTGAACTAGATTAACTGAATGCATGCTTTCTAATAACTTTACCAAGATACAATTCCTGAAGTTATTACAATAATTTTATTATCTGGCCCCATGAGATAGTTTTCCATGTTTTTAAAATCCTCTAATAGGTTTCCAGACTTTTTACCAAAATAGCATTATCCAGCAGCATTTCTAATTTGTGCGCACACATAGTCTAGACAGCAGCCACATCCTAAACTATAGCTTTCCTAAGAAACAGCCAACCTATGAACATAAATAAAGCTGTTGTGTATCATCTTAAACAAGACCTCTAGTTCTGTTGCTAAAAGCCTTGATGTTTTAAATATCTTTACCCATTATTAAAAACGTTACATCTCTTATCTAATCTTAATAGCTCTTACACTGGAAAATAAATTAAAGTGATTCCATAGTTGTCAACAAGCAAAGTGCTTATCTATTTTGCCTTAAAAATAAAGCACAAGCTGAAGGCCAGGCATATGGCTGACAGTTGTACTGTTCCAGTCGACACAACCAACTGGCTATTTCAGTCTCCATTTTTTTATGCATCATATAAGATCTTTTTGATTTGAAACTATTAGTCTTCTGAAGACACAAAATACATTTCCATATGACTGTAGGAGTCACTATGTCTCAAGGAAACACAATACTTCCTGGAATTCTTGGCATCCCAATGAATGAGGGTTATTACTATTGCTCCTTGCTGATAGTTCTTATTATCAGTTTTGCCATTAACTTAGACTGAAATCCAATTTTGGCTAGCTCCTTGACAAGTCATTTAAGACAACTAAATTCTTACAAAAACTCTTCTCGTACTTTTTGCTTCCGGGCAAGTTGAGTTCTTGTTGCTGGTTTGTATTTTGTTGTTTTAATTTTCTAAAACACAATCTTCCTCCTTGAAATTCTCATGCAGAGACTACAGTTGACAGACATTTTGCATAAATAGTTCATATCCCTCAAACTTGCATTACATTGTCTTGGATTTTTCAGTTAAGCTACTGTTCAGCATACCTCTAGAATCTGCTGACACAATAACAACTTTTACTAAGCATCTGTACAAATGCACATTTAAAAAAAATCAAATGCTTTTCATTTGCAGTTTTCAAGATCTCAAAGAACTTTTAACATAACACAGTGCATTTCCATTAATGAATGTCCTCTGTGGGTTATGAAACTCTCCTACTGGGATGATCATTGTTCACGTGCAGGAGCAGTTCCCCTGTTCAGTGAAGATAACGTAAATTTAAAAAAGAGGTAAGGGAATGGAATTATCATCATCTGTGTCTTGGATGGGAGTGAAGAATGAAAGGTAAGATTTTTCAAAATAATCTACTTCCACACCTAAATTCCTTTGACTTTGAAAGTCAGTGGAATTTATGAACATAAAATCCTCAAAATACTGGGCAGAGCCAAATTGATTTTACCAGTGCCAAGCAGGAAGTCCATAAGGAGCCAGAGCTAGGAACTGAGCTCATAACTGCTGAACTTAAATCTACTATTTTCACCTCAACCTTTCCTTTACTCTTCAGCATCACTGTGATATTTGCAGCTCCAGGGCTGCTTTAAAGATGAAATAAAAAAAAATTCTCAAACAGCTGTCTGGCACATATGATTAGATGAATGTATTCTAGAATCCAGGTTAGACTTAACCAAGGAAGAAGTTTCTCTGCAGCTGAATTGAAAACTCTTTGGAAAGGTTTTATCAGAATTATAAGGGGGGAGAGGGGGAACCACCAAAAAAAAAACCCACACACAAAACCTTCAATTACCAGTAGTGCTAATAGGCAAGCCATTCTATGAAAGAAACTTTTGTTTAACTTTTAGTGGTAGAGTAAGTCTCCTTGAGAAACTTCTACTCTTTTCCCTCTCTATTTGCAACTAATGGAATGAAAGAGTAATGAAAAGTCCAAGCTGCAGTGAAAGAAAAGTTTTGGAAGCTGGGGGGCAGGATGACGATATAAGTAACCAGCAAAAAACATAACTGAAGGTTTCTCCAGGGAAAAGAGCTGCATAAATCTGTCCAAAAGAGAGAGGGACTACTAGACTGTAGAAAGTAAATAGTATGCAAGAGGATTCAGATGTAAACTGACACACAGAATGCTTCCATCTGGCAAAGATATTGAAGAGTTTTTAGACATTAAGTCACATCCATATAGATATATAATATAGATATACAGGCTAAGATGTGAAAAATGAAACACCTGCTAGCAACAGAAAAGTAGTTTCAAACTGCTTGAAGTATGAAAGACAGAATTTGGTAGGACAAAAGACTAGGACTGATCAAGTACACAGCTCCTCGAGCTGATCAGGGAGATTGGCAGAACATGACAAAGGACAGTACAGTCTGAAGGGTAAGAATTACTAGAATGGAGTCAGCACTCTGAATAAATGATATTTTAAAGAAACAATTAGAGACTGGCATATGTCCCAAATCAATAAATGGAGGTAACTCTAGGACAGAGTACAATGGTCACATAAGAGAATCTAAAATGCAAATAATTTAGCACTGAAAAACAAAGATGTTCTAGATGTGATACAACTTTAAAAATTCTACCCACCAAATACTGTAGCATACATTTCAATCTATTATCACTCTTTCAAAAAACTTCAGACCCAAAGGCGCTCCTTCACTTTTGAGAAAAAAACCCAACACTTTATATGTTGTTAAATAAATGAGTTCTATAGGAAACTGATTTAAAGCCAGTATTAGTCTATGGAAAGACATTGTTGACTTTGAAATTACTTGGGCTGGGGCCTATAGAAGTAGTTCGCTGCACATGAAAATTATATAGAGCCTGAATGCTTGATTTCTAAAGGTACTAGTCAGTCCCCTCCCTTTGGGGCTGCTGATATTAAGGTCAAAGACTTCAGAAATGCAAAAAAATTAACAGCAAATCACTGACACGATGCAAACTGGATATACAATTCCCATTAACACAAAGGGGTGTTATGATCATATTTTTAATACACCATTAGAAAACTGAAAAACATTAACACAAAATCTAGAAGCATGGCAGAACTGAATTAAATAACACTATACATATTTCAAACTATCTACAGCACTTTGAATTCCAACTACTCTGAACTTCAGCATCCAATTGATCCTCATCTACAACCCCACAATTTTCTAAAACACCTCTTTCTAGGTATCTTTCTCTTCCAAAGTTCTCTTTCAACTGCTGTGAAATTTTTGAGCTTGCTGGACTGACTTTACTAAGGCTACTTGGAAATCTTAAATTTAGTTGCATCAGGATTTCAGTTGGATTGAAACTTCCTCCCATAAGACAGATTTAGAGACTTTGGTATTAAGGAACTAAGACCTTATTTTCAACCCTCATTTTAAACAGCTTAACCTAAATCAAACTATAAAAAAGTCAGCATATAAGTACAAGTTTATTGAAGGCTAAGACCTTTCCTGGGGGGAAAAAAAAAGCTTTATTATAAACTGATTCCCATTAAAAGTATACTGTTCCTTAATGCAAAGTACAACATTATCTCCTGTTAAGTGATAAAATGTCTGTTAGTCAGGAAAACATTATTAAAATCCACAGAAAAATTCTAAAACAAAAAATATTGTGAAATTTAACTCTATCTAGTATTTCCTCCCCCCCCCCCACTCTGTTAATAAATATTTTCTAGTAAGCCCTGGTAGACAATACCCTACTCCTTTTATACCTAATCACGTGAAGACACACTCATAAGGCAGTGAGCATGACCATAAGGAGGAAACAATGTGTCACCTTGTCCCCAGGTGAGCAGAGTCCTACAGTGAGGTGCCACATCGGGTGAGCACTTTATAGAGAAAAATTCTCTGGTAACTTTGAATAACTCATTAATTCATTCAACTTACTTTTCTTCCACTGATGCTTTTAAATTGTCCAAGGGCTACTTGGAGGTTTAATGATTTCTTTTATAATATAAAACCTTTGAGCAACAATGGTTGCTAAGGTAGCATTGATTTATCAATATGCTGCCTCAATATATTAATACTCAACTCTTCTTGCCCAATTTTGCACAATTACAGGCAAGTCCCCTTGAAGAGAGCTAGTAGCAATCAAACACCTAGAAGCAATCAAGACTTAGAGTGATAAGCACAAAATGAAACTAAAAGGGTTGTTCTCTCAAACTGGTTACCCTGCTCAAGTGGGAAGGTCTGCAAGACTTATTGCTGTGAAGCTGCCAACAAAGAGGGCAGATAAGGATGTTTCAGAGTCATCACCACCAACAGCCATGGACATCAGCTGGTTGCACAGACAATTATGCACCGTTGTTGGGATAAAAACCTGGTAATGATCTTAAGTAGATGATGTTTGGTCAGTGGCGCCCTCAGAATTTCGCAGAACCTCAATTATCGGAGGTCCTCTTCCAGATTTTTTGGACACTGATGTGTAACCTGGAAGAGAGGACTGATAGAAACACAGCATGACTACACAAGGTATGTGATTTAGGAAAGGATGTCAAAGATACATTAACACAATAAAGGGCGGGGAGCACCAACATACACAGCTCTGGAATATAAGGGACCTCCTGGATTGCTTAACTGAGTCCAGTCTCGTTAACATCCATTTGCACAACCTCATTCATTCACCTAAAATGTCCTACCTAAATCAAGACTTTTTATGCTCCATAGCTCTTTGTGAAAGATGCCTCTAGAATTTCACAAACCATAATTTAAGAAAAACTTCAAAATAACCATATTAAGAAAATTGCAATAATGTATGTTGGAGGTGTAGTTATGGGATTTAACCAACCCTTCTAGGGTTAAGTTTCAGTTAGGCTTCCACTGGCCTAACTGTAAGGTAAACTTTGAAGTCTGTTTGAACATCTATTTAAAAATAAAAAGGGGGAAAAAGAAAACATCTACCTTATTTTGGGTGCTACATATATAAGATAAAAAGAAGAAATAGAAATAATAGCACATTTAAAGTGGAAAAATATTTTTAAGAATTAATAATGACATGTTGTGCTTTGAAAAGACAATTTATCCCAGCACCAAAATAGAATTTCAGTATGACTGTTCATTGATGAGTTCATTTACATATGCCTTAGAAAATTTTATGTACCACAATTTCAAGTAAAATTTAGTCCCAATAGAATTTAACAAAACCAATTCATTTTCATTTCTCAAAATAAATACTTGGTTTATTCTATCATCAGTAATTCATTCTTTGCTCAAAGAATTTATAAAATTTACAACTGCATTTTGAGTCATGTTTTTTAATGAAGTTATGACAGATGAAAGTATTTCCTACCAATCAAAAGTAAGGCTATTAGCATCACTTACTTGATTTAAGATTTATGAAAGTTCCATTTTTGCTTCAGACCAACAATTTCAGCAGACAGAAAGACATATCAGAAGAGACATGCTTTGCTATTTACTGCTCCTCTTCAGAGGGAAAAAACAAAACAAAACCAAACCACCCACACACACAAGAAGAAACCCACCATCAGTGACATCTTGCTATCTGTATCCACAAATTCCATTGCTAACTAAAAGTCAGTCTCTCAGAAGACTACCATACTTCCACACAGCCAGGTTAGAAGTTGTACTATACACCACTGTATATTTATCTGAACACAGCTATTCAGATGCATAACTGAAATTACTTCAATTCACACACATCCAATTTGTCACGCTAAAGAAAAAAGGTGGGCCTTCTCCAGGTTAAAGAAAAAAAAAAACAACCCACCCAATCCAAAGACCACAAAAACAACCCACCACATTCAGAACAAGTCCAAGCATCCGTGGAGAGTGATTTTTATTCTTTTTTTTTTTTTTTACCTTTTTTTATATTCTACAACACTGAACATCACTAAGAACTTTGTCTTCTTATATGCATCATAACTCAAAATCAGAATAGCAAAACTACCACAACTCAAGTACAAGTCACAACTTTCTGACCTTCTCAGGTATGCAAAATTTGATACCATGCCTACTGTGTGAACACAGACATTATGTAGAGACATGCTTCACATCTGGGCACAAGCGAGCTCAAACACCAAAGTTTATAAGCAGTTTCTCTAACTAGAAACAAATATATTTAGAAAGCAAGTATCAACGTGTTATAACAACCTCTAAGAATTTAAGACTGGTCCTAAAAATCTCATGTTCCTTGCTTTCTAACAAAAATCATATTTGAAACATCAAAGTTTGTGAGCAATGTATGTGGCTCTAGTCATGCACAGCTACTTTTTATAGCCTCTTATGTGTTATCTGTAGGCACCACACCCTGCACCAGCTTTTCCCCCCTTTGGAGTACAAATGGTGCCAAGCACAACTAGTCAACTCACTGAGCTAAGTTATGTGCCTAGGTAGCGGAGAAAGTGTTAGAGCCTTGACCAAAAGTCACAGCATGATAGAGGAGAATACCAGAACAGCCAGAATGATGATAGGATAAATGTAGTTACTATCTTTTACCAAGACCCTCTAAGTAAATAAGCTTTTTTTCCCTATGCTGATACCTTTCTCCTTTGAGACAAGGAAAGTACAGGGAAAGAGAAGCAGCAACACAAGATCCTCATTAAACATTCTCACATTACAGGGTGTGCAAGGATACACCCAGCTCTGTTAAAAAAACAGCAAAACAAATTTACTCAGCGTTAGCAAAAGCTCAATTTATTTTATCTCCTCTCTTCAAAACGACTTAGAAAATGCCATTGTTTAGACAGCTTATCATAAAACTCAGACAACTTCCCCTGCCATAATGAAATTATAGATTGGTTTACAAAAACATTAAGCGTAGAACTATAAAAGTTTACCATTTTGCATTTAATGAAATGCTACAGCTCTAGTCTTGCAAAGATTTATGCATATACTCCACTTGATACAGGTGAGGCATTCCACCACTGTGAAGGCTGTTATGCAGAGGCAGTAACAGCTGGTATAAGCCAACATTAATTTTAAGCACACAGTTGTTATGACAGTTAGAAGGGGATTTCATTTTTGTTTAACATCACTTTTAGGCATGAAACGCATTATTATTAACACAAAATAACTCCTACGTGAAGTTAGATGTGCTGCCAAACCACAGGAATAGCACCTTTTTTTTGTTCATTTCTACTTTCAAGCTTTCTATCACTGATATGCTTGATTATTATATTCCAACTATAAACATAAATAGAAGTCAGGTGTTTCTTAGCTCTGACTTTCATTAGTTCTAAATTCACACTTTTTTACCTTCAGATCTCAAAGCACTTTGCTAACATGATGGAATGCACAACAGAAAAGTAGAAAACAAGGACCATGGGAAAATAAAGGGGGACAAAAACCCCAAACCTTTTGCTACAACTTAATTTTTTTCCACGTTTAAGTCAGGTAATAGCATGGTCTGCCTCCTGGTATTATGGGTTCCTGTAACACATTAAGCTTACAAGCAAGTGAGTGAAGTCTTCTAGACATTTTTGCTGTTCATAAGTTACTATCTATCTTTAACAGCCATTTGAGCAGTTATACCTTCAGAAGCTTCCCATTCTGCCCTTAAGTTATAGTATGAACTAAGCTATTTTCTCTACTTATTTTTAAATAAAAAAAGGAATTCAGTTTTCCTCCAAAATTTTCAGTTGTGAGATTGCTTTTTAATAGATTTTTATGCTTTATAATTCCTGTCACAAAAATTAATTTCTGAGTCATTAGACAGAACTACAACAAATTTGAGTACTAATAAAACAAATCCCTTATTATATCCAAGAACTTTGAAGGGAAGAATTCTTATGCTATTGATAATCCACTAGCATTTGTTAAAAACAAGATTAAATGGAGAAAAGAAAAACTTTCAGAGCTAACATTAATCCATAGTTTCTTTTGATGCTCATTCCCCTGGTACTAGATTTTGGTTTTCCCAAACTCAAGTGCTCAGATAAACTGCATTACTACTTTTAGTAAGTCTTATTTATCAATGGAAAGGTGTTAACACTAAGAAAAAATATGGAAAGGCTCAAGTACCTTTGAAAATCCCAAGGGCTGGAGTAAACACAAGGGAAGAAGGAAACTCCCTCCCCCCAAACTGTCAGTCCAGAAATCCCAGGAAACTGGGACTGCTGCTATTTAACCAGCAAATACAAAGAAACAGTGAAATAACTTACACCAGGATCTGCTTACAAAAAAAAAAATATATCAAAGAAAACTTCAGTTATTTTTTGTATGTTGGGTCAAGGTAGATAACAGTTATATAACGACAGATTCTACTAAAGCTATTCAGATACTACACAAAAAAAAAAAAAGTTGTGCACTGCTTCAGCATTACTTGGCTAGCACATGTATACCAGAAGCCGTGGCCAAAAGACTACAAAGAAGTTATGTTGTTGTAATTGCCCCTTAGCCAGCACGGTTTTCCAGCTTGACAAATAGGTACCTGCTCACAGGTAAGCCACCTGAGGCCTGCAGTGCATACTTGAGTCTGCTCTGAAACACTTAGGGAGGAAAAACAAGATAAACCTATTCATCAAACAATAACAGGATCACCAAAAAACCAAGGTACACCGTAAAAAAAAACTTTAAAATCTTCATTTCAAACCTTGAAGAGAAAAGTGTATCTACACAAACCTCAAGTAAATTGTCAAGAGTATCTAAATAATTAAGATATGAAGTCATATTATTGTACACCTCAATGTTCAAAGATTTCAAGACAATATTAAGAGAACAAACTGACTATAACAAATCTGTTGCAACTATTAAATAATACACAACTAATAAATACTGTCCTAACCATAGAAGCATAGTGTTACCTTGATATATATTCCCAGGACAGTTGCATTTAATTTTTCTGAGAATTCCACATAAAATTTATTTCTATTGAGAAATAAATCAACTGAAGAGACTGAACTTCCTTTCTACAGAAAAGCTGGGTGCTACTCCCAGCTAATACTGTGCTCAGCATGCCAGTGGGATAAAGAAATACTGAGAACAATTTTCTACCTGACAGGACAGAGCATTACCTGTATGCAACTTTGCAAGTCCAATTGAAATCATTAAGTCTCTTTGCCAAAGTAGCCATACATATCAAAAGTGACCCAAGTTTATGTTTTCAAGAATGCAGTATATGACCATGAATACCAACACAACAAGGCTAAATACTATGGTGAAAGGTATAACTTCTTTTTTCTATTTACTAAAAATATAATTAGATAAACCTTGGAGTATACCTTTGGCAAGCACTCAGTTTTTGTTTGCAACATGTTCTTGAGATCCCTGAATTGTTTGACAAGTTAGTTCGTATCTATCTACACCCAATTCTCATTATGGCTCTATGCCTCAAGCAGCCAACACACTGTTCAAAAAAGAATAGTCTGACAAATACAGGAAGCTATTACCTGTTGTTAATTCTACATCTGGGTAACTGAACAATCCCAGTCTACTCTCTGAGAAGCCTGAGTGGCAGCAAGACTAAACATTTCCTAGTCAATCCACATCTGAATCAAGTCATTTTCTGCACAACACAAAGAAAAGGGAACTTGAAGGAAACCTGAAAAAGTAACCTATGATATAACATCATTGAAAAATCTCAACTTTATCACCAGCCATATTACAGCTGTGCCTATTCTGAATCTCCCAGTACTTATATGCAATGAATGACTACATGTTGTTGGAACATTTATTAAATCAAACTGGTTTTCCTAGTCAGCATGTTATAGTATTCATATTATATTGAACTTACAGGTCACAGGGCCACTATGGAAATTAGGTACAAGTGAAGAGAGATTTTAGTTGTTACAGTCAGCAATAAGTAGACCACTACTTTCAGAATAGTTTTAGATGCTTTCTCATTGCTTAGACGAAAACAAAGAAATCTAGGATAACGAGTACAGCATTGGTGAACTACAAATACATGCTTGCCTTCAACCAAAAACAAGGTATGGGAGAGTAGAGACAGGGAGGAGGAAGTATTAAAAGGTTCATTGGTCATCTTATTTCTGAAAAAGGTAAATCTTCTGAACGTATTAACCTGGATGTTAAAAATTTACTGCATTCGAAGCTGTAAATATCAGTTTAAATTAGATGAGAATGCACTGCCAGATGATTTCTCTGTTTAAAACTTTAGCACTCACTTATGCACTTACTGCATTACCTTAGAAGCGGCAACGCTCGAGGAAAAGATCATGTTGTGCCACAATTATATGCTTTACATAGGTGTTGCACTACTGGTAACCAGAGAATTTATATGGCATTTCAAAAAAAACTTTATGCCCTAAACTATTTTTTTTTAAACTGCAAAGAAATAACAGTTTTTAAATCAGGCATTTTGGTGCATAAAGTCAAGTGCTGCTAATTAAGACAATGAGTGATGAATTCCAGCCTCATTAAACAAAATTGCATTCAACCAAGATTCATTAGCTTGAAACTAAAGTTTGAAATAAAGATTATTCAATTTGGAAAGCTTCTAAGAGTTTTACAATAAAAATAATATCAGATTTCAAACTTCAAAGCATTTTACCAGCATTATGCTGATTTTGGAAAACCAGAAACTGTATCTAAACCAGTTTAAATGATCTGTCAAAGGATACATACAGAACCAACAGCAGGGATCTGAAGAAGCTCCACATTTCTTAAGATCCAAGCATCATTGCTTTTACTACCAGATCTGCATACCTGAGTATAAGAGCAAAGGAAACAGGGCTATAAATCAAACAAAATAAAGCCCTCTCTCCTAAATTACTTTCTTTCCTATCAAGCCAGCAAAACTACAGAGACAGATTCTCCCAGAAACAAATTTTTACTAATAAGTTTCTTCAGCTGAAGTCGTATCTTTCATTAATGAGAGTGAAAACATTTAGGCAAAACAATTTTTCATATTTTTCAAAATTAGAAGTGGTAGTTATACAACCTAAATAACTGGAACCAACAGGACATATGACCTAATGACTTTTAAAATTATTTGACAAATGTCTTTTCCCCTCACTTTTCAATTTATGGGTTATCTGTGTTAAACCAGATTAAGTGAAATTAGAATGTTTCTACTAAAAACTCAGTCCAAACAGGAACACTAGTTTTAATTGATTCTTTGACATATACTAGCACAAACTTGCACATAGACGTACTTTGCATTAAGACTGTTTTCTATTCATCTAGTTTGTTTCTTTTAGACTAAACCCAGCTCAAACACAACTCCGTTCAGTGTCTATACTCAGAAGTTGCAAATTATCCAGATAAAGTTAAAACTGATGCAGTCACTTCATTTCGTGCATAGACACAGCTTATTATAACTTGATAATAAACCAAACATTATTTTCAACCACAAAAATCATTTTGGAAGCACAGCCTAATGGTTAAAGCATGAGACTGCAAATCTATTTTTAAATAGAAACCTATTTCATCACAGATCACTGAGTGACTCTGGGCAAGTTAATTAACCTCCCTGCAATCTGTGAAATTGGGATAACACCTACCTTGCAGTGAGGCTTAATTCATTAATGCTTATGAAATGCTGCGAGATCCTTAGATGGATATACTATAGAAATACAAACAAGCTTAGTGTTTCAAACAGTACTTTGGAACATAATTCCTATTTGAAAATACACCTCACTGTCAAGTAAAATGTCACTTCGCAAACAGTATTTGAGTGACTTTAGGTGCACTGAAAACATTCAACACCATATAAAAATCAGAAGCAAAATAACAAAAAGGCTATGTGCTACATGTTTTCTCCTTCAACTATGCACAGAATTAATTATTACTCTGCATTTAGAGAACTCATCAGACACTAGTCAGCTGCAACTACATACATTGCAATTAACTTTGAAGTGTTCCTCAGTCTGCCAGTGCACCAGAACTCTTCAGTTCAGAATCTAGTTCTGACTGCAAAGCTCTAAAGCTCATTTCCAGGATACCTCCAGGGCAAATATTAAAACATTTCACTGTATCTTATTTTTACATATTATGTAACCCCCCTGATTCTTATCTGCCTTCAAGAAAAGAGTGCAATAGGAAGTAGTTCATCCCAAGAACTATGAGGTTAGAGATGAAACCTGGACAGATGAGGTCACTGGCAATCACCACAAGAGGTTACACCAAAGTTATTCAGTAAGAATGGTGATTTTGAGAAGATGCAGCAAGTGTCATAGGGAGCAACATTCTTTCTTCCAGATATGCTTGGACTTTGAGCACTCAGCTGTCTCAAAAGGAAATGGGTTTTCTGTCACAGAAAAATCTGTAAAATATAAATATTACAGTATCTGCAATATAAAACTGAAAGCAGTTCAAACTTCCCAACAAACACCTCTACATCATTGCTTTTAGACTGCTTGCTCTCCTTAATTAAAATACGCTCTTCTGCTTCTAAAGTCATTAATGCCTGCACTTCAGTTTGGTTTGTTTCTTTTTATATTCCCAGTAAGAACAATAATTTTAATCTCCTTTACTGCATAACTAAAAGCTGTTGCTACCTAACAGGTTATATTTCAACAACTTCAGTGTTTCACTGAGCCTTCACAATTTCTAACATATTTAGGGTCTGGAAAAATGTCTATAATCCACTAGATATGCCTAATATTCCCCCCTAAACAGATGCTAGTGGAAAGGCTGCATGTGGATCATTCAGTGCATTTTTAATACCTCATTTGACATCCTTACCAAAGCTAATTTAATGGAAGATGGTTTCATATAAAGAAGAGTGCATCTAGAATGATTCATTATTTAAATGAAAAAAGATTTTGTTCAAGATTTTATTTTCAAAAGGAAACTCCATGAGAACTTCATATTTTGGCCTCTGATAAAAGTTTTAATCTTCTAATAGCAATTCCATCTATGAAAAGTTTCAGTGGCAAACAACAATAGTGTCGCTCATGGCAATATTTTGTCACTGGTATAGAAACAAATCTATTAATCAAATCAAAAGCAAAAGTATAACAATACCATGTTACAACTCCTGTGGTATGCTTTGAATAAAGCTCCTGAATTTATTCAATCTTGCAGAAAATAGGTATCGAAAAAACCCAAACCAGATGCAACACTTCTGATACGAACAGGAACATTTATATTGTCAACAATAGTTAAAATAAATATCATCAATACCACTTCTTTAGGACTCTATCTAATACGGTTTATGTGGTTACCCTTTATCCTATAGTGTGTACTGCCTTCTTAATGCTTTTCAGAAAGTTTTCTTTAGCATATTTTAATCAGCTACAGAATGCAAGTACCCTAATTTAGGTAACATTTTCAAACATTTTTGTGATGTCTTTTAGCAACTATTTTTGTGCCTAGACTTCAATCACTATGACAGAAGGCCTGAAAACAAGTAACTGAGGCCACAAAACCATTAGCAAATTCTTCTAAGAACTCACTGATGCCCAACTGCAAGATTTTTAACCAGAAATGACAGATATACAAATTGTTTGACCATATGCCAACACCTTCAAGCCCAATCACTAAGACTACAATAGTGAGTCAAGATGGTAATTAAAGAAGATATTAGGAGCAACTAACTACTCACATTGAATTGGTAATGACTCAACAGAACTCTGGTATAAAGTTAGGGCAGTTGTGTTATAAAAACAATTGATCAGTATCACACTAATTCTTAAGTGATCCATTTTCTTTAAAATTGAGTAATGTTTTTATATATATGTACTAACTCTTTCATTTTCACTATACATTTTTTTTGTACTCTAGACCAACATGTAAACATCTCTCAATAGAATAAATACAATTTAAAACTCCAAAACCTGTTAACACTAGTAAATGAAGCATATGTTTAGCTATGAAAAAAAAAAATTACTCTGCTAGAATTACCTTACTGAAATAAGTCAAGTAAAAACATAACAAAAAAGTGGATTTTGACATTTCATATTTTGTTGAATACCACCACTGCACAGGCAATCACTGCCTCTTACATATAAATTAACAGCCTACCATCTGTCATGTGTTCAGATAATCACAGGGTTTAATGCACAATATGGTTATTAGAATGTGACCTGACAAAAAGAAAAAGAACACAACCTAATTTGGACTACGAAATCTATGATCTCACTTGCAAATGACAGTTTGACAAGCTATTATTCTGCATTTTGGCTTCTACAGTAAAAGCAATTTTACGCATACGTAATTCTATTAGTCATACAGCCAACTGCCTGTGGAAGATTACTTCAAACTATAAAATTTGCTTGGTCATTCAGGATTTTGAACTTACACAAATATTTGCACCATAAATAAGAATTTAATGATCTGTATATACACACACCTAGCAATAAAACACGTTACTATGCAAAATAATCCTCTGTGATGCTACCATTAAGTACAGACTCCCCATACAGATTTTCAAGAAAGCATGCAAAAAGTCATTAAATCCATTAATTACCTATGTATCAACTGACATCAGGTGTTTCAGAAGTATAGTGTACAGGACAGTTCTATATGCAATCTGTTTTACAAGCAACTGTGGCATCTGTTAATAAGCACCATTAATGATTATTTTGTTCAGAATATTACTTACATACTACCTTTATGGATTATTCCACTTGCAATTCCTTGTTTTTGCCAAGGTAAACATTATTGACAGTTGTCTCTACTCAAGACCACTAAAAAGAAAACCTATTACTCTCTACTAACAGGAAACTATAACTGGCAAGCCTCACGTGCCCATGGCTCCCACACATCTCAATGACTCAACTGCATCATTAATACTCCAATAAAATATATTTCCAAAAGATATACTCTGATGATCACTTCAAAGTGTAGAATATATGCTTGGGCAAGATGAAATTATGTCCAGGAAAAAATAAACAAACAAAACATTGTAAGAAGGTGACAACAAAACCAAACCACAATAACAAAAATTAAAAAGAAGAGAGTTCAACACAAAGTTTTATTACCTGCAGATCTTCAGCAGGATAATAACTATGTAATAAGTAAAACCAAGAGCGAGGTAAATTATATTTCTTTACTTTTACCTCCACTCAGCCTCTATAGTTTCATCTTTCATGTTTTCTTTAGTCATGAAAAAGAATGTTTTTTCCTATTATGTTGGCTCAATACACTTGTGAGTCAGTGCACTGAAGTCTCTGCAGAGAGAACCATGGGATCAGCTATCAAACCCATAGAAATGAAATCTAAGAACAACATGATAGGTTTTGTTAAGCTTTAGTTATATTACACAATAATATATGCCTCAATAATAAAGAATTGTGATCTTGCCTTCTTTCCAGAAGGAAAGAAAAATCACGGGTTGATCAAGGCCTGTTAGTGTTTTGAAGTGTAGTATTACTTAGAGCTGTAACCACTTACAGCTATACAAAACAACTCTTACCAGACAGAGGCCTGCTATTCTGATTACCACTTTCTCATTTCCCTTTTGTGGGAAAAAGCAAGAACAAACCATGAGGAAGGAACATTCAGACTACCTTCTTCAGGTTCAGATATACTAGTAGTAAAATATTTTCCCTATTAAATGCCAGAAATGATCAGTTGTACAAAGTAAACATCACAAAGTACCACTTCCCAAGGCACCTGAGGGACTTACAAGCCTTAACCTTGTTTTGAAAGATCACACAATCTAATTACCACAGGTCACAAAACTGAAATGCCTAATAACGCAGACAGAGGGATTTATAAGACATGCTTAGCTGCATCATCTGAACCTGTAATTGCTTTGTGAATCTGGTTCCTATGTACTGATGAGCCTCCAAAGTGGTCTTCATGGGGAAGTTACTATGATAAACAAAGGTAAAAATAATCATGATACAATCTACTAGGTTCTCTGGATGTCTCTTAGTGTGCAGTAAATATGAGGTAGTGCAAACAAAAACATCTTATGTCTGTAATCTACAAATGTTTACCTGGGGAATAACCACAGAGTAACCACCACGCAGTAAATTCAAGTCTCTCTTATTGTTCATTGAATTCAAGAGGAAAAAAGTGTTAACTTTATTTAAAGTTAAGCCTCTCCCTAAACTGGAATTTAGGCACTTCAGCCAGTTTGGTATATCAGAAAAATTTACCATTAAATTTAACCATTTGGAACATTATTCCTCCCTAACAACCACCAACAACTCTAACCAACTTCAGGCTTAAAACAGAAAACACTGCACATCAAATTCCAGCATACAAAAGTTAGAGAATTAGATGGAATTGTATTTGCCTACTTTAGTTATCAGAGTTTGACTCTTCAGGGCAGACTTGCATTGAGACTAACACTGCAGTTAACCTTCTATGATGGCTGCTAATTGCTAGCTGCTCACATGACTGCAAGCAGATCTATGTGACCACAGCTGCCAAGTCACACCTGATCAGCTTTACTGCCTTACATGACACTGAACAGAATGCAGTTGGGCAGCCTTAAATAACTGTGTGGATGATGATTTTAAGTTGCAGTCTTTGATAGGAAGCTGTGAAAATAACCACAGTCCCAACAGGACGTTCCAGAGACTCCACACCTCACTTCAGACAACATGCTTCTGGAATACAGCCTCTGCTGCACTTTTATAATTTACAGTTTGTGCTGGCAGAAGTAGGGCTGGGGAGCAGAGTAAAGATTTCTCGGTCAAAACCTGCCTGCCTGCCAAAAGGAAAAGCTTCCCACAGATAGCATAGCTCTCAGGTGAAGGAATAGCAGCAGCCGGGCTTGCCAAAGATTGTTTATAGCACACAGGTAATTTTGTCTGGGTCTGGAACAGTCATTTTTACTGCACAGTGAGGAACCTCCTCTAGCACCACCCTCAGCACATCTATCTATGCATGCTAAACAAATCACCTATTCTTTTCTGTTTCGAGCCAGTACTCAAACTCCTTGTTTAGGGGTTTTTTCCCCACACACACTTTTGGGGTTTTTATCACAACTAGAGTTCTGCAGATAAAGTTCTAAGGATGAAGTTCAAGTATTTAAAATCATTTTCTTGTATTTATGTGTCCCAGTAACAAAATAGTAAAAGTGAAAGGGAAGGAAAACAGAACGTATCAAAACACAAGTGACTATTTTCAGGATTCTCACTTTGAATCCCACAAACAAGGCTGAGAAAAGGTTATAGGCTTCTAGGATACTCTATTTTAGAACCTTTGGTTTCCAAAACAAAATGCATTTAAAAGATTTTGTGTATACATGGAAAAAAACCCTGAAAGTGTGAGACCTAAGCAACTGGCATATCAAGATACATTTCATTTACAAATGGAAAGATTAATTTCAAAGATTCAGTACATAATTTTTTAATTCTCTTTTGTTCAGAGAAAAGAGTGTTTTCACAAGAAATTGATCAAGGTTTGTGTTTTAAAGTCAATTTGCAAGTTCTTTTGCCTATACTATTCAAAAGGGCATTTATATTATTACGATTCACCCATCTCACCTGTCTTCCGTATTGTCTCATGGGAGCATGAAATTGAATACATTAATATAAAAATAATTAAATAATCGGAAAGACAATTTATTTTTTCTTACTGAAACATTTAAAGTAATTTCTCACTAGGCCAAGGTCAAGTGAAGATGAAGATTAATGTCTTATTATCCCAAAGCAACCAAAATACAGGAATAGCAGCTGACTTAAAGTAGCATGTTACAACTACCAAAACAAGTGGCAATGAGGACATCTTTGTATACTGTGTAAGGAAAATACTGTTAGAGGAAGAGAAAAACACTTTAAAAACAGTAGCTTTGGTAATCAAATGAGCTTCATACTTCTCTTCCTCCAAGAATATTCAGCAAATTACATTTGCTTCTCTATAATAATTTCATCCCTAACAAGATCAGGGGAAATCATTTATTCCACCTCCAGTTTTCCTACATTTGTACGTCATCCTATGGGACAATGATTTTCTGAATTGCTTTTGGCCATCTGATATTATATTACTGCAGCCTTCTGCAGAAGGAGCTAGAAAAGAGGGGGGAAAAAATAATTACATTAATGCTGGGAATCAAAGTTTATTGACTTTCCCTTGAGCTATAATACCAAAAAGCTGGTTACAGAAGTTGCCAACTTATTTAATGATACCACCAACTTCTCCTCATACTTCTCAAAATATCTCTGAAACCATTCTCAAAGTTTTTGATGTACAGTAATACATTATTAACTGTATATCATCCAAGTGCTGAAGATAGTTCTCTGCCTCTGCTTCTTCTACCTGTTTGTGCCTACCAAAACACTAAGAACCACTGTCATTGTAATGACCAAACCCTTTGAGGGTGCTCTGAATTGTGGCACTCCCAAGCAAACCAAACATCCTATTTTCACATCCCAAGTACATACTATTTGTTCTACAAAACCTAGGAAAAGCTTTTATTAGAATACAGTTCTAATGAAAGTAAACACCTCATACCCACATGGCAGCCTGCTCCGAGAACTTGAATTCATAATATGATATTCTGCAGTATGAATACTCTCCAGTGGATAGAATTTCCACAGATCAATAGCCTTTTTTCAGTTTTTCCTCACACTGACCTCTCAAGCAAGGACCACTATCTATACACGTATTTGTTCCAAAAGTTCCCTTTGAAATTGCTAATACTTCCTCAGATGTCTTCCTCTGTAGAGCAGATTTCCTCCCCCAACACTTTTTCTCCCAGACTAATAGTGACAAAAGCATCTTTTTCCTTCCCTTTTTAAAAAATGACTTTAAGGTACAATGTGTATTTGTAAGCGAGAATCACAGAATGTTAGTTAATAGTTAATTAGACAGCTGATAATGAAAAAAAAAGGCCAGAGCTACTTTTTTCATACAGGTCAGCAGTGCAACATCAGATATCACCTCTAACGAAGGAGCTGTCCTTGTATCATTTACAATACAGCTTATTTAAAACATCCTGAAAAGTACAACAAACAGTTTCACAACATTCGTGTCAAGTTTTCTGAATCCTAACAAAACCAAGAAGCACTAAATTAATTGAAGGAAGCAGCTATAGATAATCACTTTCTCTTTCAATTTAACTGTGATCGTGCTATGGAGTGTTTACTGTAAACCTCTCCCTCCTAAAAAGTCTGGGGCTAAGAATTCCTTATTTTTAAACCTAAACAACATAACCTCTCCTGAACACCATGCAATTAGAAAACACATAAAATACAGTCCATAAAATATAATGTTAATCTTCACAGTTTTGGATAAAGGAAAGACAGAACTTCTAAAGAACAGGATGAGTGAAATGCTTCAGCAAGATCTCCATTAATAAATCTGTTTCTTTAATTCACTTATATGGGACAAATCAAGTTTGTTAGCTTTGTTATCTGGTGATTGAACAGAGGGATTTATGCCAGAACACTCTTGCCAATATATTATACCTGCACATCTGTAACTTAATCTAACATGTTTTAGTAGCAATAGATAGACCCTTTGATGTTACAGTGAACAGGCCCTTTGATACTCACCCACAGTCAATCGCTGCATATAAGATCACTCCGTAACGCAAAACTGCTTTGAAAGTTTGGCTTGAACGTAAAATTATTCAAGAAAACTGTTCAACCAAGATGCCATGACATGACAGATCAGAAGAAACAGCTTTCAATAAAGGCAGACAGGGCATACTATTTACCTTCTGCAAGGCGATTTGTTCTGTAACATTAGAAGGGACAACATCAGACAAAATCAACAACCCAGTCACCTGAACTGGTGTCAGTGCCTCCCACTACAGGTAAAATCTCTTCCATATAAGCGTCTATCAGTCCTATGAGAGGAAGTTGAGATATACCCAGGGAGCAATACTCATATTAAATAGGACCAAACTTCTGTACACTTCCAAAGTGTAATCTGGTTTGCTTAATTAAATTAGCTTTTAACAGGTAGAGGGGAAAAAAAATAAAATAAATGGAAGTTTCTAAGTTAGGAGAGGCATAAAATGCCTCTGTATATACAGAATATGTTGGGTTTATATCCACTGAAAATATGAAAGACAATTCTTAATTATAAGCATAACATCCAGTTCTCATTTTATTCCCCAAGTCTCAGTAAAAGAAAAAAAAGATTTTCCTCCCCTTCCCAGGAAATAGATTAGGTAGGCATGACATTTTTCCACTTCACTGTTGTATGCATTTATAAGCTTTCCTTTTGTAGCATTTATGAATTCAAACAGTGCTAGGGTTAAGCTGGAGCAAAGCAATTTGGCATGCTTGCATGTGCTTTTATCAGGGAAAGCAAAAGCAATCCATGAAGTCTGGACTGACCTTAAAGCACAAGTATTTATTTGGAGATTCTAAGGGCTTACCAATTGTGTTTGGTAAGAGGGAACCTAAATTCAATCACACTTGAACACAATGTCACCTTAATTCAAGCAATCGCCTGTCAGTTCTTCTGGTGCATCAATAATATCATTGGTATCCTATTACTATAAATATTCTCTATTCTTTCTTTAAAAAGGACATATTAACCATACATTCCAATTCTGCTATGCTGCTTTCTACAGGACAGAGTCAGGTGTCAAAACTCAGCTACTTCCAAATTCAGATAATTAATTTTAAAATAATTAAATCCACACTGTTCAATGCAATTATATTTTCAAAGTTTATATATATAACCCAGTGATGCCTTGCATAAACAACTGTCCCAGAAAAATATTAAAATCCATCATCTCACAAGCAAATAACAACTACAGAAAATTGTCTTGGAAATCTCAGACAAATGAAGGAAGTAGTTTGGAAAACAGGTCTTTGCTGCTTTCACTAAGTAAGCTATTCCTAAATTAATCTGCTGAAATACAAATGCATTCAGAAAACACACTTCATCCTCTAGGAACTGGACGCTACTATTTGGTTTCAAGGTAGGATTGATCTCGTTCATTTGTGGAATTTAAGATATTGTTTCCAACTCTGAAGTCCACAATAAATTAAAAGAAATGTATTAGGAACAGTTAGTGGGGAAACTTTTACTGCCTGACAAAAATTTACTGACAAAGATGCTTGATCAAATTTAGATCCACTGCAGTGCAAGTAGTAAAACAACGTGAATACACAGTCTGCTGCTTTGCAAATGGACTGCTTTTCCTGAACACTTCCATCTTCCCACCTAATAAGCATCATCATTATTTCCAGGTAGTGATGTGCCAGTGATTAGGATTGTACAGTTTCAAAAAGATGGACCAAATTTCAATTGAAGGTCCACGTCAAATGGGTCCATCTTTTTGAAACACCCTTTTCTCCAATTTAATCACTCTTCCTCCATCCTTTTGTGACTTTCTCTGGTTATTTCCTTTAACTAATGGAAAATCTGAGACTATTTTAAAACCAGCAGCACACAGAATTCATTCAGTGACATGATAGCACCTTTCATATATTCTAGGTATATCAACATCCTATATTCAAATACAATTTTTTGTTCTGTATCTGGAGCCAGACTAATCACAATCAAACACGAGCATGCTCAAAGAATTCAAGCCACGCGTTCTCACAAAAAGACAAATTGATCCAGTTTACCAGACCTGCTCAGGGCTCAAAAATAAAGCAATCAGGCTCTCACTGAGATACTGAGACAAACTCATACAATTCCATTACCGCAAAGTACAAAGTCTTACAATTGAGACTCCTCATTGACATATTCTGCTCACCCAGTCTGTTTGCTTAATATCCTACTAACATACTATAGGCATATCTACAGCGTCATGATTCTCTTGATTTGACATCAAACCCAGATCAGCTGCTTATGCTAAGGGGCAAATCATAGTACCTTGAGCTCAGCTCAGTGCCAAAGGGGTGAGATGGCAGCTTCAGGATGGAGCTGGCTCCTATTCACAACTTCACAATGAAGGTGTGCAGAGCTTCTATCTGCACCAACTTTAACATCTAAAAAATCTGCTCATACTAGGGCAGAATTAATCAGCTCCTCAGAGAAGGAGATTTTTCCTCTTGCCAGTATCCCTCCAACGAAAAGCAAGTCTGAAAATCAATGCAGGTAACAGCATCTAACAGCAGCTATGCAGATGTGCCACCTAAAGGATGCAGACACTGAAAGGAATCAATCTAACATACATTTTTCCTCTGTACCCAAATAAAAAGCAGGAGAAGAACAGGAGAAGGAACTGTGTGTTTCTGTGACAGATAAATGGAAGCCAAAACTATCTAAATTAAATATAAGTATAATAAGGATATTTGGTCTGCAGGTCACCTATGGCATGCAAAACTGCAGGTACCATGATAACTATAGCTAAACAGAAGAGCACATACAAATAGCTATAAACCTACAAATTACTGTAGCCACATATATACATACACTTTCTTGCTTCTCTTACAAGTTTTCCTGTGAAACTACTTTTATTTGCTGCAAGTATTTGTTCCAATCTCTTTTTTATTCATCTACCTATAAACAGTTTAACTGTGTGCATAAATATTAAAAACTAATTTACCATGTCATAAAATGCAAACATCGTCAGGGGGAAAAAAAAAAAACCAACAAACTCCTACCACAGCACAGCATATATTCTTTTCTTCTATATTACACAAATCTGTTGTTTAACAAGTATTTAAACAGTTGATCACAGTGATTTACAATTTATGACACCATAAATTCATATAAATTTAAATTTCACTGCATAATGTGACTATCTTGAATTTCTAAATCTCCCTTTTATGTTGCAGGCTGCTTTAATTATCACAGTTCCACTTTTCCAAAATCAACAAGAGAAAAATCTCAAAATTAAAAGTTGCTGAAAACAAATATGAGATTATGGGATATTTGAATCTGACCATAAAAGCTTCTTGATGAAAATGAGTCTCTGTCGGGGTGCCTGATGTATTATCCAATCTGTTTTTAGCAAAAACTATTTCTACTTCAACTATTAATCAAAGAACAATTAAGTTACACATTTATGAGTAAGTACAGAATGCTGAATAACCTTCAAAGGAAAGACTAAGTTTACTGTGATACTTCATACACAGACAACTGTTAAGTTTTGCTACCTAAATTTTAGGTATATATCCATTTAATACACAGTGAAAAATCCACACTTATGCAGCATTATGTACGTTAATTTCCTGCTTCCTGTAGAAATGTTTGATGCATACTACTACATAAGCAAGCCTTCCGCAAATTCAGAAGAACCATAAAAATTCACTTTTTTTCCCCCCCCACCTGGCACTATTCAGTTGGGGACCAGAAGTAGTACCAGTGCATTCATTTTTAAATACAGTGGCATTAATCTTTGCAAACATAACTACACCAGAATAACCTAACCACTGTGAACAAAGCAGAAGTCAGCAGTCATTCTCTAAGATTTAGTCACCCTCAGCACATCAACTTTCTTTACATTTTCCCTTCAACTATCACTCAGCATTTTTGTATGACAGGGAAGCCAGGTGGCTAAAGAAGTTGTCCTGTCAGCTTCATCTTTAATCTACGCACTTAGATCTGTGAACATAGCAACAAAGTGTGTAAGACAGTGTTTGTCGATGCAATGGAATAAATACACCTACCTTTACAGTATCTTCTCCTTTCTGTACCTTGAGGCTACAAAGGGATAATAAATATATATATAAAAGTAATGATCTGTGTATCAGTAAAAAGAATGTTTGGCCTACATTAATAATCATGTTTACTTTATTCAGCTACTACTGTATGAAAGAAGTCTGTACTAATAAGATGTTGCTTCTCTCTATTGCTTTAATGACACTGTAGTTTAGTCATTAACACTAAAGTCACCCAGCAGTCATATGTGCAGAGCCAAGGTGAAAGTGATCCTGGCCAGTACTGATTTCCTCTGAAGTTACAGGGGAACTGGCCTGCATGTTTGTCAGCGAGACAACTCAACACAGCCAAAAGATAAATTTGTACAAACCAAAGTTTAATTTGGACGATGATTAACAAACAAGTAGAACTAATTACCAAAAAGTCACAATTTTCCCGGTTTCCCAACAGATACACATCAGCCTAGCACGAGTTATTTGCCTCCATCGAGGCCAATGAGTGAAATTTACATTCCTGACACAAGAGATCAAACTAAATGCTTCAATGATCTCTTCTGATCTTTACTACTATATATCTATACATCACCCTAGTAACACTATGTACAATTCAAATCTTATTTAAGCACACTAAGAAATACAAATTTATCCAAAACCAAATTCTTACGAGTCTTTCCCTCAGTTTTCATGGAGGAAGAAAACAATCAAGTGAGGGAGAGTTACCTAGTCTTCACCTCATTACTGTTCTACTGAGAAAAAACAGTTCTACTCTCTTCCCTCTTAATTTCACAATTACACCTAAATTATAATGATTCTTCAAATTATTTAGACTGGCAAGATCTGGCTACATAAGGAGCAAGAGACCAACTCCAACAAAAATAGGTCAAGTCAAAAGACAAAGCTGCACAGGTATTAGGAAGAAACATAGGATTTAGGAACGTAGATTTCAAGTGTTTACATCTTCACTGTTGATGAAATTTTTTAGAGAGACTAAGTGTGCATGTATAAATTGTATATCCATGTTTTTATTAACATGCACTTGGGTTATCCTCTCATAAATCCCTCTCTTTTATCCACAGAAGAATGGATTCAGATTTCAATCTTTGACTGAAAAACCATACAAAATACATTTTAGCCTTTATATGTTGTAGAGTTCATCACATAAGAAGCAGCCTTCTGCTGACTTTTTGAAATGTTCCTGTTCCCTTACATTTTTCTTCAGAGCTTGTTTTGGACATTCTTTTCACACCTATGACACTGTCATTGATGTCTTCTGGTAAGAAGTCATAGGTTTTATTTCTTTAGAGCAGACCACTGGGCTTTCTGAATGAATCATCATTTTTGTTATATTTTTTAAGAAGGCTAACAACTAATGGTTTTACCAACAAACTGTGCTCTGGGAAGTTCATTACACTCTCCATCTCCAAGATCACCAGAAGTCATTCTGGTTCTTTGTTATGCTCTCAACTATAATGCTGAGTGCAGGTGCTGTGTACAATGACCAGGTGAACAGAATTAAGCTGAACATTTTCATATATTTTTTCAAACCTAGAACGTTATGTCCCATTTCATTTTTATGAGACTTATTTCAAACTTTTTCCACACAGGTCTAGGGTACAATGATGATATTTTTCTTCTTCTTTTTTTTTTTTTTTCATAGCTCTCTAAGACACCCACAGACCACATCAGCTGAATAGTCCTCAGCCATTGTTGAGCTTTTACAACAGTCATATTGATTGGAGTCTGCCAAAGGCATATTGTAATCATTTTACCACTGATAGTGTTATAGGCAGATACACACTTTGACATTCCTCTTAGATATGATAAATGCAATCCTCATTTTCTCAGATCTTGTGCAATTCACCACATACCCATCTATCACCACAAACGACCCTTTCTATTCCACTGAAGCTGTAAAGCCCAAGGATACAAATATCTTCCTAACTCACACATATGCCATCCATTCCGTAGTCCTATTTTTGACTAGTTTGTAGTGGTTTAGTTCATCATTTCCTCAATGAAAATATCAGCTGTGCATTCCTTTTGAATAATTTTGTACCGCAGCACTTTGAATAAAACATTATTAACAGGCTTTCCCTCCAGTGTAATCTATCACATTCTAAAACACCAGAAGGTATTTCTGACATGTGCCACATATGGATCATTTTGTTTGTGTACTGCCACAATCACTATTATTATAAAAAAACAGAAACCAGTTTGTGGTTGCTACTAGCTAAAGCAAAGATTTGATCCGTCTGCTTTTTAACATGTTCTCTACTGATGCCTCACAATCATCCTCAAATGATCATCAGTTCTAACATTTGTCTAGTTTCTGAATACCCCTGTAAATCCACCAAAGTAGTCTGTTACTGCCACAATACAGAAAGCTTAAGTTTTATCCACATACAGATGTTTTAAGACATGCACAATGCAGATGTGGCTAATGTGTTGTGTGTTTACAGAAGCCATAGATAAAAAGTATAATCTGCATAATCTTTTAAATAAAAGGTCATAAGACAATTCCAAAAATACTATAACTAAATGCAAATGACATCCTGTGTCTGTAACCATTACATCCAGTACCCACAGTGCTTCATATAGCTAGTTTTCAAAGACAGTTGATGCAGAGAAAATTCATTCTCTCTAAACAGCAAAAGAAAAAATCCACACCAGTATAACAAGATTACTTTTCCATATTAAAATTACACTTGTATTCAGTTTTGCAGTTAAATTATTTTTAAATATCACTCAAGTACACATCTTACTGGGTGCAAGTTGATATGATTTAGAATAGGTAATTCACAGCAGCATTTAAAACTATATAAAAACTAGGATACACACCTTTTCTTTAAGAAGTCACAATCTTGCTAGCTTACTAGCTAACATGCACATTCTTGTTGCACTTACCAATATTAGGGGTACTGAGGAACTAAATATTTTTGTATGCATTAGGAAGAATGATGCCTTAATTCAGGAGAAGACTAGATCAAAGAAGAAAGTCTTAGTACAAAAAAATAAATAAATAGTGACTATGTGCAAATCATCTCATTACTGTAAGATGTGATAGTTTTTAAAAATCTAAGTATTTCAAGTCTTAACTATTACACCTCCAGTCAATGCATTTTAAAATTCAACCCATAATCATTTCCCCAAAAGTTTTAACTTTATCAATTGTTACTACTACTATTTTTATATTTGGAAGTTGTAAAGTACTTCTAAAATACACAAATTTAGTTACATATAATTTACCTTCAGTGTTCATATAGGAAAAAAGGAGTCAGTAATATCAGTCAGTACTTTAAAGAAAAGACAATCTTCTAATTTGGGACCAATAAACAGTTTTAGAAATATACTAGGTAGCTACAACAGATAAAAGCAAGTATCAATGAAACAATTATTTTTCAAATTTTACTCAGATAAGAGTTAAGTGTACTATTGTAAATCAAAATATTTGGTTGAATGGCATTTCCATCAAAGTTTAATAACCAGATTCAAATGAACACAAATTGAAGTGTTATCCACTTTCTGTGGTTCCTAGAACAGCCAATTCAATAACCCTAAATGGAGTGTTACTGCTGATTATTCTAAGTTGGATAAGACAATTTGACAGTTAGTGTACTTTGAAATTTTACTCTAGTAAAAGCATTTTTAAAATGACACATCATAAAGGGCTAGAAAAACCTCTTCCTGTTTCACATGGGAAAAATCTCTAATTAACATTTACTAAGCACTATGTTTTGTGCTTTTGCTAATACTCTCAAAACAACAAATAAATACTGGTCATTACAAGAGTAAAGCAGTAAAGCCACATAGGAACTTCAAAAAGTAACCTGCACAAACTCAGTGCCCTAACATCACCCTCATCACAGAACTTCAAAGAGCTCTGTGTTGAGATTGTGACAAGATTTGGCCTAGTCTACAAAGTTCCAGGTGCACTATTTTGGGAAAATATAATGAAATCTCCATAAAAGTTTGAACATCTTAAACACTAAGAAAGTGTTCACAATGAAAACAGAAATTACTGTCACTGCTCTACTGAACGACAAAACTGGTCTTAGAATTAGATCTTAAACGTACAACTAAAAGCTTTTCATCTTACTTTTCAGATACAGTAATCACAAGGATTCTTTGGAAATTAACTTTCCATGCAAATCAAAGCCCTCCATCTAATTCCTGGGCATTATTTCTTTTATTTTTTAACCACAAACCTTTTAAATATTAAATGTTGCTCATATTTGCATTTCTGGAATTTTCTTAATTTCTCTATTTTTCTAGCATTTCATTTCACCGTTACCGGAGGCATGAGCAGGTTGCAGACTATGCTGATAGGCACAGTGTAGGGAGAAGTACACTCTCTGCATTGCATTCAGATAATAGAAATCTGCAAACTGCTCAGTGTGACAGATGAGCTACGCGAGCTAAAGCAACTTGTTCCGCTTGTCAGCCTCCAAGAGTCTACGGCAGCAAGATACAATTGCGATGACACCACGATTGCAGAACTGGGTCAAACATACGGTCACTTTAAAACAGAATGTCAACCATTCTTTCTACTTGAGGAATTTGATTCAGTGACACTAAAAGCTGTTAGATACCATTAGCTTTATATCTAGGTTCAAAATAAAATTGTTACTTTGACAGTACTTGAAGAATTCTCTTGTGAGCCCTACATTGCCATTAAAGTTTGCAGGAATGACAAACTGTCAAATAATGTCACTATTGACCATAGGGATTGGGTGCTTTACAACCAGAACACTTTCCTGTGTTGCACCAGGGATCTGTGCCTTTGGAGTAGTATTTCCATAATGATCTTTGTGGATTAAATGGATTAAAATCCTCACAGAATTTTAAAGATGAAAATTTATACAGATATATACATTTTCAATTGCAGAAATAAAAATACAAGATACCTCAACTTATGTCCAGATTTATTATTTTGTTTAAATCATCATCTCATACCAAAAAATTGTTTATTTTATTTTAGGGGAATAGAAGAATTACTAACTGAACAGTAGACATTCAAAGAAAACAGAAAAGTACCATTTAATAACCTATTCTAATTATTTCCCTATGTCTTGGAAGATTCACTTGCATTGTATCGTGGTGATGAAATACCCCATGCATTACTACTAGCATGAACAGTTCAAAGTTTAAATAACTGTGGTATACAGATCATACTACAAGGTGGATTTAGATAACATTTGAAAAAGCAGATATTGAAATGAAGAGAGTTCTGATCTTACTTTGACATTTGATCATCAGAATCTTTATTAAAGGACATACAAAGCTATTTTCTTTAACAGAATTACGCTATGTATATGTTTCAGCACAGGTAACTTTTGTCCAAAAGCACTAGAAATGTAGAAGGAAAGAGCAGAAGTCTAAGACATCCAAAAGTAATTTCCTTCTCAGTATTTCACTAATTCGTGTTGGCAGTCTTAGTCAAGCTTAAAATATGGACTCTGGCCATGCTCAAATTCCCAGCCTACTAGATTCCACAGTTGACTTTATAAGTATTTCAATACACCCTATTCAAAACATTTTTATGTATCTCAGGTTTTGATGTATATATTTTTCTGTTCTGTTTACATTACATAACATTACATACATAGCCCAACATAAAAATTTTCAGGAAAAATATTTTCAAGAAAAACTTCTCATGGAGCTGTTCAGTTAAGAACATTCATATTTTTGTGCAGTTAAGAACTTACATAATTCTTAAAAATAATTATTGTTTACTTGCTTTGATTTCTAAATGCCTTTGATCTCATTCATTAATATTCATTAGTCATCTGATGTTGGACTAATGAGAATCTTATGCATTTATGAGAAGTTATTTAAACAATGTTATCAGATTTTTTTCTGATTTATGGTTTTCATCAACACCAATACTTGTTCATCCTTTGTACTCTCCAACTTGTCCTTCAAACTTCCATTTGAATGCACACCCAAATACCAAATTTCCATACACAGAGAAAGACTTTACTCATCTCAGTATCAAATAACAACAAAAAAGTTCAAAGGACTAAGTATCCCAAATTGTAAGACTGCCTGTGTCTCTCACAGGACACTCAGTACCTGATAGCACTGGAATCCACTAAACCCAAACACTTTCAGAGTTTTTAAGTGTATCAAAGTTTAAAATACCTTCACTGGTACCAATGCTTGATTATCTGTAAAGCTATGCACATTAGTATGAATTTGGTTCTATATTACAGTACAACACTGGAAAAAAAATAAGAAAGTAATTTTAGAAGCTTTAAGTAGTATCCAAAGTATTTATATAAGCCAGATGCTGTGGATAATCATCCATTTCTAATTCTGATTATGTGCAGCATCAGGCTTTACCGATCACTCTCATCAGAAGTATTAATCTTCCTCCAAAGAACCATATTTTCTCACCCTACCTTTTCTCCCTTTCTATTCCTCTCTTTTCACCTGAACTAACAGAAGTCTACATTTAGATACTGATCCTTAGTCTGTGATTCTGATACTCGAACTCACTGCCTGGAAACATGCCATTATAGCATATGACAGAGATTTAATCCAGCTAACCAAGCCTCTTAAAAACAAGTCATGCTAGTTAATGACACAATACTAGAAGGCAATTATTTTTCCCGATACCTGGGAAAGTGAAAGACAGGATAAAACTTTATTTAATAGAATTTGCTTCAAGTAAATCAAATACATACAATAGTTTTTTATGTCTTATGTTATAAAATATTTACATTCTAAGTTGTACTTCAAATATCCTGAAGTTCCCAAATTTAAAAAAAAATGTTTAGTTTTGTTCAATCATACTGTCAAGGCCTAACAGCTACTACTTCAGTTGTAGCACTGGGAAGGATACATCCTACAACAGGTATAAAACACTGGAGTTATTTAATGGACTAGGATTCCAACAGCAAAATTGAAGAAAAGCTGACACAGAAATCTCTCACATTGAAGACATTTAGGTAAAGAGAAAAGAGGGTTCCTGCTACCAGCAATAATGAATCAGTGGAGGGAAGCTTAAAAATTATACTAATTAGTAAGAAGCAGACAAGGAAAATAAAGAGCCTCAAAGCAGTAGCAGCATCTTGGCAAAACTCCCGCAAGCAAACGCACTAGGCTTCACCATCCTTTTGTGTCTTTAAAAGTACATGTAACCAGCAGTCAACTGTCTGCCATATAAAACAGAGTCAACCAGCCTGACCAAATACCCAATTTACTAAAGCAATTTTTTAAACAAAAAACAAATCTGTGTGACCAATCTGTTGCTACTAATATCGAAGCTGGTTATTTCCACATGAACTGAAGCAACTGCAGATTAAATATATACTAAATTAATCTTTGGTAAGGAAGATTAGTGCTCTACTTAGAAAGACATCTATTACTACTGAAAGAGCTGCAACTTCCTAGATAATATTCATATTCTTTTATTCATGAAAAGACAGAACAATTTTCTAACCTTTCATGTAACTGCAAAATATGACCATCTTTTCCATAAAATGTGCACTAAAACAGAGTTTTGTTAAGTTTTGGTATGTTCATTCATTAAGCATGTTCTGCCTCATTCAGATTTCATCTGCTGAAGTCAGAAACGAAATAATCTCATAATACTTTCAACAGAAAAATCTGATTAGGTTAAACAGCTCACAACTTTCCAAGTGAACATAAACTTTGAAAAAGGCACTCATGTTTAAGTCAAAAAACATTATTATTATTATTAAAATCTCTTCATTGTTATGAGTTATAATTTTAAAACCCAGGACAAATATTTCTACCAGTGTACAGATGAACCACAATGTAAGAGGATTTACCCAGCAGCCTTTTTCAGGACAAAAATTAAGCACCTTACAGATCCAGATTCTTTTTTATTTAATAGAAGCTCACTTCCTTACTAATTGTCATTAGGCCTGTGACTGAACACTGCAATTAGTTATGCTTCACTGACACACACATGAATCCTTTTGTTGTTATATTATTCAACCTGAACATTAATAAGCAAGACTGTTAAAAATTCTAACGGATTGCACCACCACCCCCTTTTTTATTAAACCACTTGTGGCAAGAGACAGTGAAATACTGTGTATCCTTTAAATACATAGTTTTAGCTAGAAAAATGTTAGTCTGCCACATGAACACAAACAAGACAAACAAAAAAATCATATAAGACTACTATTTAATTTGTGCAAACTAATTAATTTTTAAGATCACATAAAATATGAAAAAATACAATGCATTACTAATACTGTTTTATTTTCAAATAGACCTCATAGTTACAAATGAGTTTCAGTAGAGAAATAAAACTGACAACAAAAAAACAACAAAGGAAAACAAGTTCAATGAAACTAACAAGGACTACCAGCCATAAAAACCTAACTTCTTTAAATTCCAAAATTAATCTCCTCTCCTGACCTTTATAGAGCTCAAGATGCATACGTACACAGAATAAACAAAATAATTTGAAAGCAAATTCACTGAGTGCGCCTGACCTTTGAAACAGCACAGATAATTTTAAACAGATTTGCACAATGTTAGTCTGTCTAAGTTTCCATGCAGCAACACAAAGATGACAAAATAACTTAAGGAAACAAAAGACAACATTTTACCAAAATAAAAGCATCTTTAAGTATTTTTTTGAAATAGCCAACAGCCCCCAGAGTCTAAGGTCCAGGAAAGATTCTTCTGAAATTCTGCTCCCTCAGTGCCCAGCTAAAGCTGCACAATTCAGCTCTGGAGAGAAAAAGCCCTTTCCGCCAGTTATGCAAGTTTCTGTCAGTTAAGTTGAAAAGCTGACACCTAAAAGAAAAAAAGTAAGTTACACAAATCCTTTAAAAATCAGTTTTTGTAAGAGTTGCCAGTAGTTGCCTCCTTGATCACCTGGCATACAGTAGGCTACTTAAAGCTCCTCTGTTATGTTGATCATCTTAGATTTTCAGAGATAATGAGTAAAAAAAAAATATTTTTTAAAAAATCAAGATTTGCAGCACAAATAATCTGACAAGCAGTACCAACTAGTAGAAATCTCTACTTACAAAGAACAGAAGTTCTCAGAACTATACATGAATTAGCCTTAGTTGAAACTAGCTGACAATACCTTCTTTTCTGGAAGGACAGACATTACAGGAAGAGTTAGAAACCATTTATCAGCCACCAAAGTTGACCATTGCTTGTAACACTTGGAAAAACAAAGAAAGAAACCTATACTTTACACAAGTTCCAAAACAGCTTACTGTAAGTATAGTTGTATTCATTGTGCCTGATAAAGAGGATTAACATGGAGAACTAAAAGCCCTGTTTAGATTCAGAATGTGCAACCTCCATCAGGTTACACTTTCCACACTGACAGTGACAGCAGGGTTTCTGCCCAAGCTGGAAAACATAGCATGAGAGTAAATTATGCCTAACTAAACAAAGACACTTTTAAAATGCTGAAGTTTGGCTTCGGTACTTCTGAGAAAAGAACAGCGAGCAGAATGGAGATCCTCATTAATTTAGTATTTACCTAAGACTAAACTCTGAGGGATGCAATAGGACTGTAGCTTTGCCAAATAACGTGCTTTAATCTAACAGCAATAGTTCAAATTATTTCTAGCCTAGTTTGTTTTAAAGCTTAACTTCTTAGCATTTACAGGGAAATGTTCAGTTAGATCAAATCACTTAGATATTAGAACAGCTGGTAAGAAAGTATGAAGTAAATGTTGTTAACTACATGAATTTGTAACTAACCATGGCTCAAATTAATTTTATACATTTGCTGTTTCCTTGTAGAACCTCCACTACCCTTGTAATATCTACGAGCAACAAGGTGAGACAAATGTGTTTCTAAATATAGAATTTGGTGACCTTATCCACACTCAGATCATTAAGCGCAAATATCATAACATTTGACATAGCCTCTGAGACAATAAGCAACAGAGCAGAGTTTATAAATCATTTGACAACAAGTGCTGCTGAGGGCTAGCACATGTTAAGGTAGGATCATGAATAAGACTGTTTTCCATAACAGCAATCCACCATTTCTGTGTCATTGATTCAAGCTCGTTGCAGGTCAGCCAACCCTTTCTCACTAGAGCAGCAATCACACTCCTCTTCTGCCTGACTATTTTGGTCTTTTCTCTCTCCTTCACTCACAGTGGATTTTATCCTAGAGCACATCTTTTGCCTCTGCTATCTGATATCCTCATCTATTCCTAATAAGGAGTTTAACTTATACAGCTTATCAGGAAGGTTGAGAAGAGAGCTGATCTCTGTGCAGACACTGACACGGTTTGACAATGTAAAGCATTCTGACCTTGCCAACAGAGTCATACAGGATCTCACATTTTGAAATTAACATTAGGAAAACTGAAACTTAAAGCCCAATTTCCAGACACAGAAAGTAATTTAAAATTAGCTGAAAAATATTGTAAATAAGCATTGAAGTAACCTATGGCTATGTTACTGCATTACAATTTATTAACATGAAATGGAAGATAAATGCCAGTTTTGTTTTGGGTAGAAGGAAGCCTACATGTACCACTAATTACTACAGTTTCCACTTAGGAACTCTCCAATCTATGGAATGCTCATCAGAGTCTAGTAGAAAAAAATATTAGTTCAATCATTCTCATCATTAACGGAAAAAGAATGTTTCTATAAGAAGATGCAAAGAGATGCAATACTCTGTTGAACTGCAGTTTCAGAGAAAGTTAATTCAGTCAAAACACTGCTCTTCTTTCTTCAAGCTTTTTTAAACACATTTAGAAAAGTTTAGACTGAAGAAACTCAGCCTTGCTCCGATTATCAGTTAAAACTGCTTTTCTCTTTTTTTTTCTTTTTTCAACTTTCTAATATCCTTAAAAATCAGATGGACAATTACATGTTTTATTGTTTTCAATAGGAAACAACATTTAACAGCAACATCTGTTAAGCAGCAACACCTATCTTAACCGGGGCTGGGCGCAAGAGACTTCACTATATGCATTCACTCTAATGTAACTTCATAGTAAGTTCCCCTTACTTTAAACTTTGCCTGATAGTTTAGAAGTTTCTCCTAGGAACACCAAATATTTATTGTCACATGTGTTTCAAGCAATATGTTTTAAGGAAGTGTTTATTTCCATTTTTTTAGAAACTTTTAATGCTGGTTGCTAAAGGTATACAGGGGAAAATTCTTCAGAAAGTTGACCCACTAACAGTGTAGGCCAATGATCTATTTGACTAGTTAAATTTACAATGCAGAACTTGTATGACCTGTCTGTGATACACACTAATAAAATATATTTTCATGCCAATACATAATTTTCAGTGTATATTTTTACACCAATACTTCTGTAAACAGTAAGGCAACTCAGCTGCTGATCCATTACAACATGACCATATTCCAGTTTGATGCTAATATTGAGGAAATCCAGTTTTGATGCAGTGCCTGTATGGCTGGAAGTCTGTAAACAGTACCCACAAAGAAATTACAGCATTCAGCTTTTCTCTAAAATTAAGTGTAAGCATCCCACTGTTGTTAAGAGCTAAGAAGCAGCAACTACCTTTCAACAGGGAAATCCAGTAACAGATGAATGATTACTTAGTCCACTTTGGATAACAATGAAACTGCTGCAAATGAACCCATTGAACTCACAGAAGCACTAGCACAGATACAAAAATTGTTCTTTTTTCACCTCTGTTGGGACGATGCACAAATAAAGCAGCACTTTGTCTATACTACTGCAATGTAAATCTGGTTCAGAGTTACCCTATGGTTTCTGGGTAGTAAGGCTAGGAATTCTTCCACCTGAAGCAACTCCTACTTCTCTTTCCAGACCTTGCATAAGCTTGTGTGAGCAACTGTCCATAGGCTATACAATGAATTGGAACAATGAACTTTTCACATTTGTCAAGGTTGAAAACAAACTTTTCGGATAGCAAATTTGCTCACATGTCATAGGATCATCAAGTCCAACCGTTAACCCAGGACTGCCAAGTCCAGTGTCCACTGATCTGACTCACCACACAATTCAAGAAACAGCTGTACCAGGATAACAAATGTGTCACACATGGAAAAGGAAACCAGCTGAGACTGAGTTGCTTGATCTAGAATTCCAGAGCTATTGATGCTATTAAACACCAAATAAATTTTAAAAAAAAGGAATGAAAACTTGTGTTAACAAGTCCTACTTTTCATAGTGGTTGAATCCTATAAGCCTAACTGTCCTAAAAAGCATTGGCGCTTGTGTTGTTAGTTAGCAGGCAGTTTAGAAATTGGGGTTTTTTTAATCACTTCTCAATTAAATAATTACACAAGTATCTCTAGACTCAAGCACTATCTCAGGATTTCTTGCATCTACATAGCAAGAAGTTAGTCTTACAATTACAGATGTATTTCACAGCCATTATCAAGCTATCTTTCCCACCCTTCGAACATTTCTGCAGCCGCTTCTGCACAGATTCAATCCATGCCAGCACAGCTCCAAAACTGTCTGTCACTTCAATTGCCTGTATGGCTATATCCTTCTAGATGCCAGTACCATGGCAGCAACACATTGGTCTGGCAACAACAGCCTCAAAAACACACTCTTATCATCTGAACAATTAAAATGTTATTTCAACCTCCAATGCTTAGAATCACAGAATCACAGAATCTAAGGGGTTGGAAGGGACCTCGAAAGATCATCTAGTCCAACCCCCCTGCCAGAGCAGGGTCATCTAGAGTACATCACACAGGAACGCATCCAGGCGGGTTTTGAATGTCTCCAGTGAAGGAGACTCCACAACCTCTCTGGGCAGCCTGTTCCAGTGCTCTGTCACTCTCACAGTGAAAAAGTTTTTCCTGATATTTACATGGAACCTCCTATGCTCCAGTTTAAAACCATTGCCCCTTGTCCTATCATTAGTCATTACTGACAAAAGCTTGGCTCCATCATCCTGACACTCACCCTTTACATATTTGTAAACATGGATGAGGTCACCCCTCAGCCTCCTTTTCTCCAAGCTAAAGAGACCCAGCTCCCTCAGCCTCTCCTCATAAGGGAGATGTTCCACTCCCTTAATCATCTTAGTGGCTCTGCGCTGGACTCTCTCAAGCAGTTCCATGTCCTTCTTGAATTGTGGGGCCCAGAACTGGACACAATACTCCAGATGTGGCCTCACCAAGGCAGAATAGAGGGGGAGGAGAACCTCTCTTGACCTACTAACCACCCCCTTTCTAATGCACCCCAGGATGCCATTTGCCTTCTTGGCCACAAGGGCACATTGCTGGCTCATGGTCATTTTCGTGTCCACCACTTCAGAAGAAAAGGATTAGTATCATCTGACCACTATCAGCCCTTAAGTATCTAAGTTTCCATCGTATCTTTTCATAAGGTAGTAGAGTACAAAAAATATTTGTGAATTAACAGCTCAAAAATAGGTGGTTTCTTGCGAGACTGAAAAATATTACTGGTAGTTGCATCACACTATCTCAACACACAAAATTGAAAACTAGTTAAAATAATAAACAGAAAACATTTGAGGAAATGTAGGGTAATTTTACCTTTTCTAATGCTGCCTTCATATTCATCTTTTCAATGTACAAAGAATGCTCACATACATACTAAGTGTACCTCAAAAAAACGCATTTCATTAGAAAAATACAGGGAAAACACAGCTGCCAAACACAGAATAAAACCTCTTTCTACTTGGTATTTTCTTTTCAAATTTTTAAGCACTTGTCTACATCTTTAGGCACACAAAACCTTTAAAAACACTTGTTTTCCTAAGAAAGCCCTTTTCATTTATTTGACTACTCCCATAAAATATCCATACTAAAATACACTGCTCTGTCTAACATTAGAGTACCTGGAATTGTACCTAGTGTTCAAAATAAAAAACACATTAAGATTCTTTGCAAAGTGTCGCATGAACATCCAACCACCACTAAAATACTTCCTAGAATCCTCTCATAGAACAAGTCCAAGGACCAATCCTGATTTTTGTTACAAAGTTACAGACCAGTAACTACCATCCCACACTGAAGCGCTTAATTGCTGCAGTCCAACTGCCAAGAACACCCTTCCTCTTAATTTAGGAGTTATTAGGACAATTTACAATGAACAAATTTATAATAATTTATTCTATAAATAATAGTCAGAGTTTTTAATAAGCAAATGGCTACTCTTACACAAATCTGTAATAACTGAACCAAAAATATTAGTTGATAATCTGCATGCAGCAACGCTCAAACTGGCACAACAGTTTGATAATCAACATTTCATAAAACTGTAACATCACGGTAATTTCATGATAATTTAAATACAACTTCTGTGAAAGCTTGCATAGCAGTGGAGGCTGAAGTCCAAGGTCGTAAAATTTTCTATTGACATACTGTGTAGACTATTAGCTCTTCATTTGAGATGTGCTGTGTATTTTGGTTTTTTCCATAAATATGTGAACTTCATATTTTAAGCAAGACCACACATCTTCCTCAGCAAAACATCTGCCTAATCAAAAATATGATTGAATAGATTGAATAAACCTTAGGTATAGGCAAGTTCTCTTCTGTCCTTTCCCATCTCCTTCTAAAACTGAATGTTTTAAAGCCAAATTTGACCTGAAAACTTTTCTGCAATGAATAATATTCTGCTCTCCTGAAATAGTATTCATCACAACCATACAATTCTTAAATATTTAATAACACAACATGTACTAAAAAGATACTGAAAGCCTGAAATCATTAGGAGATGTCCCAGATCAAAAATAAAAAGGAGAAGATATTTCTCTGCAAGTGTAATTTCAAGGTCCTTTCACATAGGGATCTAAAGACTGTCATCTTGATTGCTTTGCTACTGTATATTAAATAAGCATGTAATGAAGCTACTGGTTTTGATTCATTGAGATGCCAAAGATCACGGGTAATCTATATAAAATTAATTTTTTAAAAAAAATTTTTTTGGAAGCTGTAATATCAAAAAGGTGGTAAGAATCAGGTACAGCATAAAAAAAGAACAAAAAACTGACAACATAAACCAACATAAAATCCAGCACCACTTCATTTTAGTGACCACTTAGAAAAAGAATACATGAATAACATTTAAAAGCTATTTCCAAATCCAAAAAGGCTATGAAATACCTTATTTCCTATCAGTTTAGGGAATCATCACATTATTTTTACTAACAGAACACTGATTCCCAGCCTTTAAACAAGCTAAATGCAAATTTGAGCCTTGTATGTTACCTAGCACTTTCTAACATGCCCTCATTATCTCTTAGTCCTCAGTTAAGACTTGTACACAAACCCAGCAAAACAGTTTAGAAGGTACTTAATTTTCAGTATTTGCATAATACTATTGAACAGGGCAAATAATATGCATATCTAGTGCCAAATGTCAGCACTATGCCAATTTAAAGCCTTATTCTTTACCATTTCAGAAACAATTCAAAAAACAAATTAAGTGGCACGTAAACTATTCCAACAACTCTGTGTGCTATGACTTCTAAACAACAGAACATCTTCTGAGGCCAGTACCAGACACATCAGATTTTTAGCAACTTAAGACCTTGCTAAATCTGTGCAAATGCTAATGCTAAAAAACATTTACGTTCAGAAGAATTAATATAAAAGTTTTTTACAATTCATGCACTAAGCCACAGCATTATTGTTTCTCCTGTCTTCAGGTGAAGAACAAGAGATAAACATCGCAAACTTTATTAATATTTTCATGCATGTTTAGTTACCAGAACCATGTGCAGGAACCTATCTATGTATCTGGTCCTCTCTGAAGGTAACCTCAGCCCTCCCTGAGGGATAACATTCTGTTGAGTCTCCATTTAGGGTCCTATTATAGTACTGGATTCCTTCTCACAATCTCAACACTTGTAGAGGAATGCTCTTTTTAACAACCCTTCAATCTGTTCCTTGTCAGAATACAATGAACATATCTACTGTCTTGAAAATTAAGAGGAGGGGAAATTAGTCTTAATTAAGGACTTCTGCAGCAGCTCTTTAAGCAGCTGAGTCACTTACTGGCTTTTGAGAGAAAACACAAATTGTAATTGCTTACTCATCAATAAGACTGCATCAACATAGGAAGTGATGGGTTAGTCATAAACAGGACTACATCTAGCTTAAAAAAATAGCATGAGAACCAAGTTCAACTAACCCAAGTTTAATTTTTAATAGTAAAGCTTCCTAAATACTGAACTTTATATGAAGCTGCTTCTCATACAATCCAATTTCATTCCTACTTTGTGTATATGGTATTATTTAGAAAGGTAACTACTTCACTAGAAAAACCTACAAATGCTCAGAAGTAAAAAGCTTCAAATTGTGACACTGAGTATTTACAGTGGATATTCAGAATTACCCTGTAGCCAGACAATTGTACTTCCCTCATGTAGCCTCAACCACTCAAAGGAACCCAGTAGTCACTTTATCACCAAATAAACCAAACCTAGGTTTGGTTAGGCCTTTCTTTTAAAAAAAATCTCATAAAATACATATTTTAATGTTGCACTAAGAAAACTTGAGTTATAAACTACAAGGATGCACAAAGAACATACTGTGCTAAACATATCAGTTTTATTTGATAAATTACTGGGGTAGTAGAGAAAGAAAGGAAGAATTAACTTCATTTATTAAACCCTTCCTTGAAGTGTCCATCTTACCCTAGAGTTTATGGCAATAACAAAGCAACAAAAACATGTATCCCTGTAAGGATAATTTAAATGTGAGTGCGAAGAACCTATAGTCAGGCAAACAAGACACTTAAGCCATAATTTAAAAAAAAAAAAAAGAAAGGAGAAAATACAGATGATACTGGACAACCTAAATTCCACTTAATTCATCTTAATGCCCAAAATAAAACGTTGCCTACATAGTACCAAATTACTTAGAAATAACCAACTCACATTTCAGAATCATTCTAGCATTAGAAATTGAGCTATAGAACTCAACAGCAGGTTTTTTTCAGACTTAACAGATCAACATTTGGGCCTCTGTGTAGTAAACATTACCAACTTGTCTGACACTGTTTATATACACACTAATGACATTCTACATACAAACCAGCTGACAAGGTTGGAAAGTGGCAATATTTTTAACTTTTGCAGAAATTGACAAAATTATAAATACATAGAATTATATAAATAAATGTAATTGACATAAATGAAGCTGCAGACACTGGAGAAGAAAATTACTTTGACATGTATAAAACAAGAAGTCTGTTTACTACAAATTCACAAAAGGATTCGTGTGACACGATAAAGTAAGATTACACATTGTAACTATAAAAAGGCAAATAATGAGTATAAGATTACACATTGTAACTATAAAAAGGCAAATCCTATAAAGTACGCACTCAGTTGTAATAAGCAAGACAAATGGATAATCCTGTGCTCAAGATTAAGTTATATGATTTGACTCAAACCATTGTCTCCAGTGCCATCACTATGTCCTCCAATTTTCCTAACATGTCAAAATACTAAACAGGTCACTAGTAAAGTCAATGGAAACTGCAAACATACAACTCAAAGGCTGTCAAACTAAAATATTTTACTATTACTACAGTCCTAGTTTAACACACTCATCTCATTGCACTCTGAGACCAAGATCTAAACCATAACAAAGGCAACAAAATTATAAGAAGCTGAACACAAACATCTAAAAAATGGACTCAACTAAAAAATCCTGTTTAATAAATAAGTAAATGAAAACAGGCTCCACAGTTTTCACGTACTGCTGCCTTAATTCTAAGTTTTCTCAAGACCAATTAAAAAAGCAGCACGCTTTGAAGAGATTTAATTAGAACTTGCATCAGAAGAAACATACTTAGAAACATAACAGCTCACATGGAATGAAACTAGCAACATTTCTACCCAAATATCTTACGAGGGGAAAAAAATAAACAAGCTGAAAGACATACAACTAAAGGTTTCATAGTAAGTGGCAGAATTGACAAGTGAACTAAATTCAGCTTTTACCAGCACTCTGTGCCTAACACTTGCAGGAAAAAAGCACTGTGTGTGTGTGCAGGATTTCTTTTCAGCACACAGAATGTAACTTTAAAGATAGGAACAGTACTCTGCTGTCATTCAAAGATTCAAAACTAGTCAGAATATCTAAAAACACATTTGAGGGGAAATATGAAAGCAGGTTAGGAAATCAGGGAACCTACTATTTATTGTAGGTAAGAGACATCTTGCCCTGAGGAAAAAGGCAAAGTATTTAATGCCATTTTTCCACCAGACATTTCAGTGATTCAATTTAAAACTGAGTAGCCAAGATCTTAGTACACGCTCTGGAACATCTTACTTGAATCACCAACATCCAACATTTGAAAATTAATTACCCAGAAAACTGCTTACAGATGATATATCGTGCAAGATTATTCTTTGAACTCAACTTTGTATTTTCCTCCTTTTAAAAACGTTATCATTTAAAGATTTTAATTACATTAAACTCCACAGAAATAATTTAAGCCTAAGCAGCTTTTTGTCTCAAAAACAACTTTCACCTGAACATCTCAGAGCTCACATTTTATTTTTTAGCTTTCCATCTTGATTTTACCCATACCCTAAGTAACTTATTAAGAACCTGCGAAGTTGATCTGTCCCTGGACACACGCTGCCTTTAGGAAACCAGTGTTGTCACTCAGTTTCAGCTAAAACCCTTTATGAGCTGGCACTAGAGCACCAGACCGGTCCCTTAACAAAGCACCCGAAGTGGTTTTAAGTGTTTCTACCTTACACATGAATTTAAACTCAAGCTGACCAGCCAGTCCCTGTGATTCTGACACAGGCAGGTTGTTGCAGTGACTGCTCTGGTTTTGCTGGGGCGTGAAGGTAAATTCGCTTTCACCCACTGCGTTTCTGCCCGCAAAGGGCTCCCCCACCTCCCCCGCTGAGCACCGAGAGGTCCCGGGCGAGCCCGCACGGACGGGTGAGGAAATGCCGGCACAGGCACGGGGTGCGCGCTGCCCGCACACCGCCGAGCGCAAGGGAGACGGCCAAGCAGCCCCGGCAAATGAAACACACTAGTGCGGAACGCTTCCATCCCGGTCCTCGAGTACCCAGCCGGGAGGAGGAAAGTGGGGAAAGCGCCGGCGAGGCGGCGGCAGCCGAGCGGAGCGGGCGCTGAGGAACAGAAAGCGGCACCGGCACAGCCGCCTCAGGGAGCGCGCGGCCGCGCCCGCCCGGCCCTGGAGCAGCGCTGCGGGGGGCGGCACCGCGCTCCTCTCCCCGCTCCCCTCTGCAGCCGCTGCCGCCTCCTCCTTCCCGCTGGAAACCTCAACAGCACCAGGAGGGAGAACGAGGGGGAGGGGAAAAGCAACACAAAATGGAGACTTACAGTCCCTCTGCTAAC
>VZRW01005421.1:1164797-1220169 GCA_013398125.1 Aegotheles bennettii
GCTGCTCTGTGACGGGGAGGTGACAACCCCCGAAAGGCGAGTGACAGCCCGTGAACCCAGGAGCACACCTGGGGCTCTGCTGTGGGTGGTGGAAGCTGTGTCCGAAGTAAGTTGGTAGGGAAAAGTCTCACAAGTGGTGTGGATGCCCCCCTTGGCTCCGCGTTACAGGCACATCGCAGTGTTACAAGGGGGCAAAGCAGTGTCACGGTGTGTGTCCCGTGCTTGTCCTGTTGCCCGGGTATCCTCCTTAGGCCCACAAGAGGCAGAGTGCAGCACTAGCATCAATTTTCCTCTTCTGTGGCTTTAATTTTCAGTTTCTGTGTGGCGACAGACTTCATCCCTCCCTGCTTCAGTGCATCCCTGAGCCCTGTCCCTGAGCACTGCCCAGTGCAGTGCATTCCGCACACTGATTAACTCCTGCCCTGAAGTGTCTCCCCCACCCCTTTCCTAAAGGGAAAAAGCAAGGTTGATCGCGGTTTAGTTCAGTTGGACTCAGCTTTTGTAGTGAAGACAAGGTCTGACAGGAGCAAGCCAGATTTCTAGTGTAGGCGAGTTCATTTCCAGTCTGGTTTGTAAGAAAGCTCTCTTACTTACCTCTATGTATATCCACTATAGAGGAATGAAGTTGCTGAATATTACTGTTATTTCAGTGCTTCAGGCAATCAGATGTGCTGGGCTCAAGCCCAAACCTTGAGCTTTCTTTTATATTCTGAAGGAAATAAGTATGACAACTGGAAGACAGATTTGATGTATCTGCTGGAGCCAGTACCACGGAGAAATATTACAAGGCACTCTTCTTATTGCTGTATTAATGAACACTGACACAAATAATGACCAATACTGCAAGTATCATAGCTTATCCTGTACACTCATATCGAAGACATTGTTGTCACCAACCCATGAATGTGGTATCAAGTGTCATTATTACTTAATGTCAACAGAGAGCCAAGATTGCCCTTCGATGTCACTGCTGTGGATAATGCTTCGATATCTGTAGTTCCATACAGCAGAGTCCCCCACCTAATCCCAAAAATCACTCCACACTGAAGTGACAGCATTAATTCCCCCTGCTGTTACACATTTTGCTAGCCCTTTGTGACAGTGCACAGTGACAGCTCCCTTGTGTCAGTTGTCTGCAAAGCTACCCCAGATATGTCCCTTTTATGGTGCACACACCTGTCTTCTAGGATTATGCAATTGATAATCCAGTTCTGGCTGCTCTTCCTATATCCACTTGATCCTGAGAAACATACCAAGCACTTGTTTTGTTTACAAAAGCAAATACAGTGTATACAATCCCCATATTTAGTTAATGTGAAATATTTTGCCATCACAGGGTCACTTTGTATATTTCTTGTTATCTTCTGCAGTTACACCCTGAGTGGCAGACAGACCTTTCCCTCAAATTACCAGGTTGTTAGAAATGCTAATTTCTGCTAAATTTTGCTGCAAATGCTAAATTTTGACTCTCTAAATATAGCTTTGTACTTTCCTGAAGTCCTAGCACGGAGTCCTAGTGTTTTTAATGACATTACAGTTGTGCATTGATTTGGTAGTTTCTGTCATGTGACAAAAAAGTCACTTTGACTTTTCTGATCATCCCATCCTATAAGGATCTTACTTTTCCCTTCATGTCATGCTTTACTGACATTGATGAAGGAGAATGTATCACTAGTAAAAGCAAAGATCATCAGACTTCTATATGGACAGTTTCACTGCCAATTGCAGATGGAACTCCATTCAAATCAAGGGGTACTGTGTGAGACTGTGCTCAGCACACCCTGATGAAAATATGCTCATTTATCTTTGTAGGTGTGTTGTCCCTTGTTTACTCAGTGTTTTAAAATGGTATTCAAAAGCATTCCCTCTTTTGAGGTCTGCAAATAAAGATAAAAATTTAAGACTCTTTTGTTTTCCTAGGCACACACTTGTGATACTGTGAAAACAAACACTATACTGAAGTATATGCTGAAAAGAATCGAGACTTCAATAAAGCAACACATCAGAAAATCTGCTTAAATATGTCAGAAAGTTTTAAGATCAACAGAAGAACAAAAAAACCCCGAACATTACTCAACAGTGTTGAAAGCAAACTACAAATCCTAATCTCTTTGAATAGCTCTAGTCATAATTCCACATTTCTAACATTGCAGCCTCTGTCTGTAACCAAAGATTATGTAAGTGTAAATGCTTGCAACTGCTAAAATATGTAAAAAGCACATGAAGAGGTGGGTTACTGCTACAGCAGAAGCCTTTGCTTACAAAAAAATATATTTAATATTCTGTTATTAACAGAGAAAAACAAATGCAATACATAAGTAAAAGTGAAGTGTGTTTGTAGATAATCTGTTTCTAACATTCAACTGATCATGAAATCTCTTGAAGAAAAGCTGGGTAGAGACCCCAGGAAAACATTGTTTTAGCTCACTATTGCTTATTTGTTCGATGGGACAGTTCACTTTGTTCCCTTATACTGAGCTGCTTTATACTTATGCAGAAAAAAAAATTCTCCCTGTAATCCTTAGCAGGATCATGAGCCCCTAATATCTTCTCTTTGCCAATCTCACAGTTTCAGTAAATTAAGTCCTTATAAAAGCTGTTTTACCTGGAAAGTGATACATGACAGTCTGTCTCTCTGATTCATGGGAACTGTAGTTTATTTTTCAGTGAATTCTGTCATTGCCACAGTGAAACTCCTTTTATCTTAAATTACAAGTTCTAAAGCTGTGATGTTACATAGCATGTATTTTCAAACAAATTTTCTTCTGCCTTTTGGCTTAGTATTTTTTTTGTATCCAAAAAGCAGGAACACCATAGTTCTGAGGAAGTAACAATGGTATTAGTAAATCAAAATCTTGCAGTTTTGTAATCCTTCATATAAGAAAGTGGTTCGTCTTATGGTCTGTTTCTGGATTATGAGATTTAAAGTGTGTTAAATGTGAAATCAATGTGAAATGTGAAATCACATTGTTCACAATCCTCAAACATTTGTGAGAAGAGACCTTAATGTATAGCCATCAGAAAAGCAACAAAGCATCACAGGATTTTTGTAAGAAGTTTTCATTGTTTTCTTTTCTTAGTATTCAATCCTAAAGCTCTTTTCTTGGTTTTGTTTAGGTGGAATCCAGAGAATATACTGTGCTGGATTACCACTATTTTAAGGAGACTGGGTCTTAGGTGTTAATATGGTTTTGCTTTCATGGCTACTTCTTTATTACTGCGATGCAGGTTTGCTCTCACAAAGTGTTTTCTTCAATGCATTATCCACTGGTCAACTCAACAACTACTTCTTTAAGACTAATTGGCTGTTTCTTCTAACTCACTATTAGTCATTTCTCTTTTACTCAAAACCAGGAACAGTATTCATGTTTTTGGCAGAGTAACAATGATACTGCATCTAACCAAAACAGCCCTTCTGTGAAGCCAGTCATTAATTCCTCTCTGGTAGCTTGTCATCACCAGATGTCTGCTGAGTTTACACCCTGTGCATTTCCCGTGACTGCACCCACAAGGCATCCACAAATAATTCCGTATTTTCAATAGGAGCACCGCATCCTTTTATGAACTTTCCTCTTTGCTACCTCAGCAGCTGCAGCTGCTGACCGCAGAACTGCAGCCTCTTTTTTCATTACATATTGTACCTCTCTCTTGACTGAAAGAGTCTAGAAACAGTGTAAGAGTATAATGTTGCTATTACTTCAAGGATAAAGTTTCATCACTTAAGATTAGAGAAAGTGGGTTTTGCACAGAAAGTAATGAGAAGTACTCTATATCCAACACAGAAAAGCATTTCCAGGTTTATATCAACAAGAGAAGTACAAAATGGTTTTGTTTCTCATAAGAAGCACTGGCAGTGAAGCCTAACCCTGCCAAGAATGTGTATCTGAAGCAGGACTCATATCTACGCATGAGGAGAAGCGTAGGCACATTTCCCTCCAGAAATCTGCAGTCACCGAACATGATCACTAGCAGTAGATGCAATTAGCTATGTCCAATTCATGTTTCGAGCACAAGGGACAAGTTTCACAGCATGCTTAATACAACAAACAGAACAAACTGTTTTTTGTGAACACAATGTACAGTTTCTCAGTTCAATGGGAAACTTTACAAAATATATGTGCAAGGTATAATTACAGCATGGCACCAATAAAATTTCAAAAGGATAATTGAAATAACACTCAGATCTTGAAAAAGAAACTGATTTATTGATGTGGGGTCATAGACATATGTTATATAATACAGTACATTAAATAAAATATAAACACCAATTTTCAAACCAGTGCAGCTTGATAACTTGAACTCAAATTTTAGGAACAGAAAAAAAAAATCCAACCAAAAAACCAAAAAAACCCAACCTACAGAGTAAATACAATGCCTCAGCTAACTGGTAAAGATGAAGGAAAAATTTGGGGAATTATTACTACTTTTCTATCTCATTGGGGGTCTTTCTTTCATCTGTTTTCTTCTTGCTCTCTGTGGCCATCAAGGCTAGTAGGAAACCAGTCAATTTAGTCAGAAAACTTTGCAGCATAGCAGGGAGTCTTGTTTGTCATCACATGCAATAGCAGCTGTCTCCATCAAGAATGAAGCTAATCAGTACAGACTAAATAAATTAGACAATTCTTTAGATGGTTAACAATGTATTTTGAAGGAGCAAAGACTGCTCTTTTTCTCCTGATACTGGGAAACATCTATTTCAAATATACTGATTTACTAGTTTGAAACTAAGGAGCAATGAATTTATTTCCTTAATGTAGTTTTTTGTCAAATATTTCTGATAACTGACGACACTCAGTTTACATGAGGGACACAAAGTGTTATAATTGTTGTAAGGACTATATCCAGACTCAAGTTTTCTTCAACTTTCTTCAACTTCTTCCATTTTATGCTTAATTATTTCAAACTCTTGTCAAAATTTCTTAGCCAGGTCAAATTTGAGAATTGCGAGAAACAAAAAATATAAAAACTTGGGAGGCTGTTTCTTCACATAAAAACTGAAATATGCTATGTTGAGTTAATATGCTGAACATCTAGCCAATAAATCTACAAAGATGCTGAACTTCTCGCAAATTTGCAGCCTCCCCAACTTCTGCACTAAGAAAAACAGCTTGTATGTCATTCAGAAGGACAGAATTTTCTTCTTAAAAATTCATTTTGTAGGTCCTTGTGAACATTTAGGACCTTCCTAACCCCAGATTTTGTCATTTTGTACAATGTCTCTGTCCTGGAAACATAGATTGATTATGCGGTTAAAACTGCTGCCATGGACATAAGTGAAGGAAGAAACTTGTTGCATAAGCTTTATGCCTCTTCTCTTTAGCCCCTCTATATGTTTACTATGGAGCTTATATGTAAAGTGGGTAACCAAGTACAAAAAAACTGACCTGTTCTGTAAAATATGAGAGTTACCTATTTAGAACTCTGGCCTACAGCCATAAAAGATTTGTTTAGTTTTCTCATAGATTCTGTCATGTACTCCTTCCTCAAAAGATCTGGGCAGGATGAATTTGGTACTGTAAAAATATGTGCTATGCAAAAGAAGAGCTGACACGTCAGCCATCAATTTTGAGGAGAAAACACATCTCAGAAGGCTAAATGTTTCATAATTCCAAGAATTATATAAAAATGGAGGGGGAAAAAAAAGGCTAGTACTAATGCACTAATTTAAGGGAAAATCTATCAGTTGTTTGTATTATTATATGACCTAACTAGCTGTATAACTTGGTCTATGTTGCAATCATAAGCTACTGGGGAAGGACACTGAGTGAGCTAAATCACAGCTATATGAGGTATACATACTGTCAGCATGATGGTTTTTCAGAATGCCACTTGCCTTGAGTAGACAGAGGGCCTATTCCAAAGAATCCATGTGACAAATACCCTCAGAGTCTGTTACAGGATGATACGTAGAGTAGCAGTGTAAAAGGCAGAAAAAGAAAAAGGGTTGTACATAAAAACTGCACTTGTTACTTTTTTTTTATGATCACAGTTCATTACCTCTTTTTGAAAACAACAGTAAAGATTTTCTGTTTGTTTTGGGTTTTATTTTAATTCTTTTTGCAATTCTTGAAAAATAGATGGTATACGGTGCCTGTTTACCTAAAGGAGCAACAACAACCTTAAGCAAGATCATTTTAATATAAAAAGTACTGGATCTTTACCAGAAAAAAAGCAGGGAAACTCTCATGTACTACAGAAAACTCATTTAACCTTCAAAATCTACTAGACAATTTTGTGAGGAACCACAGCAACTAAAACACATATGACAATAATTAAATATAGCAGTAAAGGTTGGGCAGCACATATGTTAGCTTCAAAAGTTGTTAAACAATGCATGGAAACATTAAGGCAAAAAATTTTCATATTGTGATGCTGTCAAGGGAATACATCAAAGTGGAGTAATTGTTGCAAAGTCAAGGGAAAATTACTTTTGTTTTGGCACATGGCTTGACATGGCATGTCAAAAATATTTAGAAAATGTTTTCAAAATTTACCAAGTATATAACTTATAAAGTATTGTGCTTTACTAGAAAGGAAGAGATAAAAGGCAGAAATGTTGCAGGATATTGCAGGTACTTAAAGCAGCATTGTTAAGCATAGTTAAGCATTGTTACATATTTTGTTCTTTTGCAGGATAGCTCTAGTCTGCACACGCAAGCTCTGTGTGAGGAATATGGCTCACGTGGTTTTACAGAATTTATTATGTTAAGTGGTTTCATCTTGATAAGCTTCAAATTATCTGTTCCTCCTAAAGATTGCATAAGGTAAGTTGATTTAGACCTCTGTTTAACATAGAAAAATGACATAAATTTCACTTATAAACATCTCACCTGAAGTAACAAAACCAATCATAGGTTTGCTCAAATGTATTTTAAATAGGCTGATGGACTAATGTTGAAGAACTACTTATAGCTACGGGTTCACTGTCAGTGAGTAATTTTTATAAAATTTCACTGTCAGTGACACAATGTCATTTAAGGATCTGGTTTCTAAATCACATGAAACTGATTTAAATCAGTTATTTTTTTAAATCAAGTTCTGATGGCCCAACTTAGAATTGTCCTCTGAAACCATAAATTATCTGAAGGAAATTTACTTTGAGGACAGTATGATAAAGTATCAACAAACACATGACTTGTCCTTTGACAATTCTCAGTGCTTGTTAAAAAACATTTAATGGTTTAAACAGCTGTGCCAACAGCAAATTAAATGTAGTTCCAATCTTACTTGACCAGGCAACAGAAAACTGAGAAAGCTGAAGAGTTTCTACACCCCTGATAGCTTAAATGTTTCGTGCTTTCCTCTTTATGCTCCAATTTTAGAAGACAGTGGATACTCCAGTATTTTTAGACTTCTTTTTTCCTTAAGTTTCTTTGGTGATTTCTTCTTGCCGGGGAGGGAGGTGACCACAGGTTTTGTAAACTTCATATGCATGTACCTCTGTAAGCAGCTATGCAGTCAACAAAGGAAAGAGGCTAGAAAAAAAGAGTAATGAGTTTTAAACTGTCTCCTAGTAATTTTTATTGCAGCATGTTCTGACCTTTAAAGTCTTAAGGAACTGATATTATTACTGTAATTTTTGGTAATGGGAATCATCAAACTACCATTTCTCAAGATTTTTCTGAACAGTAAGTTACAAGGACAGCTGCATCTGTGGGCTACTGGTGGGGCCAAGGAAGTCCACAGAGTAGCCCAGTCTCTCCTGGTCACACATCATGCTGTCTATACCAGATAAGACAATGTCAAACTGGGAGTGGTAGTACTCCCTTTCCTCCCCTTCCCATCAGCCAAGCTGTCCCTATAATCTGTATCACAGTATCAGTGCTGTGAGGGAAAAGTAAGCCTCTACAATAGAAGTACCGCAGTGCAGACACAGCACAAGTACAAACTGTAGTATAAGCTGATTTCTACAAGAGGAAGCTTTACACCCAATGTTAGAATTATGATTTGGACATTAAGAAACTTGGGTTTGGTGCCATTTCTTAACTAGTATAAATCGCAGGTATGACTCACCTTGTAAATTCTTTATTTGGCATCTGTAACCAAACAGTTTTCTCAACTCCTGTTCAGAATGTGTAAAAATTGTTACTGTAAGCATTAATTAACTGGATAATTGAACTCCAACCCAACAGTTATTTATTGTCTGGTTGCTTTGACATCAATCTACTTTTGATTTGTTTGCTGAGATTTCAGTTAGTTTTAATTATATTAGTAATAGCTTAGTATTAATAATAGTTTTGGTAATATGTCTTCTTGTTTATACTTGGGAGCTTTAATAAAGGACGTAAGACCCTGTCTTATGTTTCTTTCAATACAAAACCCATGGAGTTTTGAATAGGTGTTCCCTGATAAGCAGAAGACCATGACCAATTTTCTCTGGTAGCATATGGTTCTTACATCTGGCATTAATCTGGGAGTGTGATCTGCAAACAAGAACGCATTAGTAGAAGCAGCATGGCCCTGTGCAAAGACTGACAAAAATTTGCAGCACTCAATGTCACAGGCTCAGCACAGTCTTGTCACATTATTCTCACCTACACCACTCCTTTGGGGCAAGGAGGGGATTTCACATTGGGGTATCAACAGAAGTTGCCTCTACTGCTGGTTGGAAAGAGGGAGAATCTAAAGGTATGCAGTTTTTTTGATGATTCACAGTAATTAACCATAGGCTGCCACTCTGCTTTTGCCTCCATCAGTACTCTGTGGCTGTATCTTCTGTGTGCTCCCTAGCAATTGTCTAGAAGTCAACTGAACCAACTGAGACTAACCTCATAAAAATATAAACTGCATGAATTAATCAACAGTTATATTGCTAAATTCAAGAGGAAGACCAAGATATTTGAGGTTTAGATTCAATCCATTATAAGCCCCCCAACTGGATCCATTATGAAGTTACTTGTCTTCTAGAGTATAATGGTTCTGTAGAGAAATTCACAGGTCTTTAAATTGTCATTTTGCTTTCATACTTTTTGTGCAAAAAGATTAGAGTACAAAGCAAAACTACACAGCTATCACAAGAAGCTTCTAAGCAAAGCAAAATTAACATCAGAAGCAAGTAGAGAATTACAGAGAAAAATAGTGCTACTCAAGAAACAGATAGTACTATTAAGATTGCTTAGTTGGCAAGACAGCAAACCCAGAATGATTGCCAACAGAATGATTGCAACAAAAACGTTCTGATAAATTCCAGTCTCACAAACATTAGGCCACATGGGAACATTTAAATGCAATGTAGTACGCTTGCCTAAATAAGTGCTGGGAAAAAATGTTTTTTATTTTGGTAGAGGAGAATATTATATTTGGTAAAGGAGAATGGCTGAAAGCTATAGGCAGAATTTTAACCTAGATTGGCATTCCACACAGGCAGTGAGTAGGCAAAAAGGCTTGTCCTAGCTGATATATTTTATGATTCCTGTAAGACGGGGAAGGACTCTCTAGTAGTCACTCATTCTTCACTCAGTCTCTAAAATGCGCAGGTACTTACTCTCTGCTTTAAAGAGAAGCAGCGTGCAATTTGATCTGGTAACACCATAACATAGTACACTGGGTAGCATCAGAGTAGGATATAGATAACAGGATATGTAGAAAGTCAGTAAAATACTATTCCATCTTTAAGCTACAGTGTTCAAATGAGTGCAGCCTTATCCTTGGGCACTGAGGAGAAACCATAACGTCACGGTTTAGCGCTGGGCCGGCAATTAAACAAATGTCAGATGCTCTCTATTATCCCTCTCCCTTCCCAGAAAGTGAAAGGAAAGAGAATAAGGGGGAGAGACTTACAGGTTGGAAACTAAACTACAAAGCTTTAATGAAACAGTAATGATCAAAAAGAAAATAATGAAATATATACAAAGCCAATATCTTGACCCCTCCAATAATGCTCACATCACTACTGAGGCTGCAGGGTGGCCCTGGGAAAATCCCAGACTGAGTTCCTGGAGCTGGATGTAGGAACACACAGGGTCAAAAACACACAGGTCGAGATCAAGGGCAGATGAATGGACAGAATCCTCCAAGGATGCTGGCCATGAACAAAAAGAGCTTGACTCTCATGATCCCTCAGATTTATACTGTGAGACGTATAGGATGGAATACTTCCTTTGGTCAATTTTGGTCACCGGTTTGGTCGTCTTCTCCCTGTAGGAGGGTCACAGGTGTGATCCCTTTCCTCTCTTTTCCTTCTGGAGAGTAAGATGTTTAGCAGAACCAAGCAGTGACCTTGGTTCTGCATATCATTCTCCAGCCACAACTATAAACATTGAGCATTATCAGTCCTAGAAGCAGACACTGATTGAAAATCATGCTGTTAATTTCAGCAAGTGCAGTTACTTAGAAGAGACTTAACTGAAAAGTAAAATTACTAAAAGAAAATTGTTTTTTTCCTGGCTCAAACCAGGATACATAACCAACTTACTGTGTGAAAAAAGAAAGTCTCAGTGTTTTTTCCTCCTATCTGTTTTCCCACTTCTACCCTTTACTATGATCTGTCTCCATGGGGAGCAGAATCTAGCCCTGGCTGCTCTAAAATTTTTATGTGATGTTTAATAAATGGCTCTTGGTTTCTTTCTCTTTTCCATAAGATGTCATTTGAATTTTAATATATTCAGCATAAAATATAACTTTATCCTTGTTCAGTTATTTTCCCTATTAAAAAAACTACAGGCGTTCCACTTGAATGCTATGAAGGATTATACCTAAAGAATACTAAGATACATAAATATCTATTTTAAAACTAGGCTGTTTTAAAATGAAGTTGGAATGATCACTGCTGATTTTTATTATAGGATTCTTTACTTATATCTCTTATATAGCTACTATCTGTGTACCACATCCTCATGTGTAAGTACACAAAAGCAAGATTAGAATGATAGGTTAGAAAATACTAGCTACTCTGGGTTTTTACTTTTACAGTGTGAATCCCTAGGCAGTAGCTGAGATGGTCATTATATAATGTTAAATGGTTGGAACCAATTATGGTTCCTCATTAATGGTAGTGGCCATATTTGTGGATTTACTTAAATATCTCTGGCAATTTGCACAAACCTTTAGGTAAATATTTAGGAATTTTCATTTTACATTGAGTTGGGCCTCAATAATCTGTCTGTTTATTAATTATTTATTCTTGTTAGAAAAGTGCTTTTATGTACTTAAGAAAGAAGACAAGCAAATTGGAAAGTATCCTGCTGGCAGACCAACATTTGGGAAAGGATACAGATAGTACATCCTTAGACGTTTATATTTATTTCCATGCTACAAACTGGCTAAGATATTTTATTCTATGCAAATACTGGCAAGAGATCAATATAAACAAAATGATCCCAGATGAGCAGCTCCAGCTCATTGTTATGGCCATTTCTCATGCAACTGCCTGTTTTAGCTATTGAACAATTGCTGGTATTCCTGACTTGAAAGTATCAGTTACTTTTCTGTGAAGAATCTCACAAGTGATGAGTTAGTGACAGTGGAAAATTGCATACTATGATGATATAAACTATATAAAATATCATGGTTTTGAGGATAAATCTTTTATTCATAACCATAATTTTCATGCTATTGCATCTCTATTTATCAGCCTTCATAGCATGTCAGTTTTCACGTTCATTCTTTTGGCACTACAGCTTCCCGCAGCTTAGCCAATAAGACAGATACTCAAGATCTCTATCCAAACATGCATTTTCTAGAACATAAGGTAAAACCAGATGGAAATTGAATTACAGAAATACAGTAATCACAATCCATATTAGTAACCTGTAAAATTAGACTGAGTCTTTGAAATGTAGTCTACATGTAGTCCTTTTATGCATTGTCTGATGGTATTGTTCTATTTATCATTATTGATTCGGAATGAAATAGTTAAGATAGCTTTTATAATAAAAAAGCTACAGCTGGACCCATGATATTTACAACTAACTTTGGCTTCAGTACAGTTAATATAGTGTCTCCTTTTTCCATGTTAACCTTAAAAAAATTTCACTATCTAATGAACCAGCAATAAGAAAGAGCACAAAGAAATTGAAAAAGTCCTTTTTTGTCATATCTGTAGAGACTTCTAATTACACATTAGAAAACGACTCCGGTAAAAACTCAGAATGCAGTTCAAATAATTACTTCCAACCAATAAAGTCAGACAAGAAAAAGATGCTATATTGTTGGATGAGCCTTAACTGACAAGTCTGCAGACAGATAATGTGATATAGTCCCACCTAAGCTTTCAGCCACACTTGTAAATAGATAACAGCATCAATTGCATGACCTTCTGCAGAATGCTTTAAAATTAGCAAACCCCTCTGGACCCTACATTTAGATGACACTTCAACTATCTGCACAATGCATGTTTTGATTCTCTGGAGTAATCATTGTTTAAAAAAACCTTATATACATACACACTTATACTGTAATAGTAGTCATAGCATAGCAGCAGTATTTTTAGGTTTGGGTTTTTTTGTTAGACATTACCCTAAAATTCCAAACATAGCAAGCTGTATCAAGGAAGATCAACAATAAAAACTTACGTCTCTGTGCTTTGGAATTAGGGTTCCTTAATGTCACAATTTAAGGATTTTTTCATTACTTAATGATAATTAATAAAATATTGTTTTAATAGTTCTGCTTCTTTCTCTGAAGAGCCTTGTGGATGGAACACTGCAAATAGCATTTATACAAATGAGAATGTGGATATATCAGATATTTTAAAAGAATACCTTGTCCAGAAGTGTTTCTGTATTGCTTTTTGTGCAGGTGCATATGAAGGATTCACTCGGGTTGTTCATTAACTCTAAAATAGAAATGTCTTAATTTTGAATTAATTCATTCTCTGTATGAAAACATTTCTTACTTGGAATGTATTGCTCCAGTTCAGCAAGCTCTGAGGCAGAAAAATAATGTTACTGTGTTGCAACTTCTACTAAGTCCATGGGTCTAGTTCTAGGCTTAAAGTTAAATCTATGTATAAAAGCAGAATCAGAATAAAATCCCAACCCAGCTGAAGCTGATGGCAAAATTCCCATAGGCTGCACTGATGCCAGCATTTAATCACACAGTGTTCATATTCAAACACCTGCATCTAACAGCCTTCCTTAAATTACTATTTCAAATTCCATTATTTTAAATTAGCAAAACTAAGCAGACATTATTCTTATATAGCTGTTCATATGAAAAATACATAAAGCACATACTTTAATATTTTTATAAGGCAGTCACATTTTAATATACAAGTTCTACATAGAAACATCCCTTAGTCATAAATATGGCAACAAAGTCCATTTACAAAATGAAAGAAGGAAAAGAACACATACTAGATGAGAGCTAAAAATACAAGCAGCTACATCTGTAATAGAGAACAATAGAAATAATAAGGGAGAGGGCAAAATAGAATTCAAGCTAAAGGTGTAACCTGGGAGAAGAGAAGAAAATAAATACACTGTGGATAAAGGAAAACAAAGATCATCCTAAATCAAAAGAAAGGTCAACTGATACTGACCACAGAGAAAAAGAATTGCTCAACTTCTACATTTTTATATTTTTAATATAAAAGAAGAAGGAAGCATGGAGCTCAGTGAGATAAATATTAATGAGGCTTTGGGAATATCTAGCAGTAGAATTAATAAAGAGCAGGTAAAAGAATATTTAGATAATTTAAATATTTATGATTTAGAAGGTCCAAATCATATTCAACCAAAGGATCTTAAGGAATTGGCTGAGAAGGATCTGATAGACATCTTTGAGACCTCGTGGAAAAAAGGTTAGGTACCAAAGGATTGAAGAGGGATGAATCTTAAGAAGCAGAAAAAGGTTAAAAAAAGGGAGAATTTCAAGCAAGTTCCCACTAATCCCTGCCATTCAAGTACCACAGTAAATATATAACTTACAGTGTATCATTTAATGCAGAGCAACATCAGAATATTCTTTCGAGGCTGTAAATTCTGTGTCTCTGTTAATCACTCTCTTTTTGGTTAATGTCATTCAGTCTTAATCATTACTGGATAAAAGTAAAAGCTAATGAGTTTCAAAAAACCCAACCCAGCATATTTGGAAATAAACAGATTATTTACACAATAAAACAAAATATTTAGCTACAGATTTGTAGAAACTGAAAAGTTAAAGAACAAAGATTATAAAAGGAAACAATCAATAGGAGTACAAATACAATTGCTTAGAATTACACATTTGTTTTAAAGTACAGGAAGTTCTTGAATGCACAAGTTCAGTCCCAGCATAAACGAAATTCATTGAATGCAGTATCAGTTCTCATGAAAAGCAATACAAGATATGACATGTGAGTTAGTAACTGCCTGCTTGAATCGTATAATCATGTGCCAAGATCACACTTTTCATTCAGAGATTAGTTAGTAAGATTACTGTTCAAGCTATATTATTGCATAGAATAACACTCTGGCATGCAAAGGTGAATCCCATCTTATGGGCTTGTCACCACTACCTCCAGTTCATCCCATTCATAAACAGTTCACATCATTTATTAGAAACCACTAGGTGATTGACACTTAGTCCTATTGGAAGTTGTTCCAGTATGTCACTCCTTCAATGACCAAAATCATCCTTCTAATTTCCAACTAAAAAATATTCATTGCCAATGCGAAACTGTCCATTATCGGCAATACTTTTAATTTGAATAGCTACCTTCTATGTTTGGTGTTTGCTTCACTGCAGTATTTGCAGACATTAATCAGAACCTTTCTCAGCCTTTGTTTTGCCGGCTAAAAAAGTCAAATTCTTTACATCTTCTCTAATCATGTTAATAATCCTGTTCTTTCAGCTTCATCACTACCTAAATGTAATACTATTTTCCATACCTTCCTGATACAGCCTAAGATGATGTTTTCCTTTCTCACTACTACTTTGCATTGGTCCTTGCAGCTAAGACTCATAGATCTTTCGTGGACTTTCACCAGCTAAAAGCATAGATACTCCTTTTTGTCTTTGAACCTATGACTTTGCAGTGTACAATATTAAATGCCATTCTATTTGTATTTCTGTGATCATCAAATCATCTAAGTTGTCCCACATGATATTTTGGTCCTCTTCTATATTGATGATATCTCCCAATTTTCTATTTTCAGGAAATTTCATTACCACATTTTTCCTTTCTGTGTCATGCTCATTAATGAAAATATTAAATCAGTCTTTGAAGAACTCCATTAGCATGCTCTTTTCATTGTAATGCTTTCCCTTTAAATTGTTATCTCTTCTTTAGATATTTTCTTGCCTTCTTTAGATTTCTTGTACTATTCCCCAACTACTCTTGCTTAACTAGTAATTTCCCAAATGGTGTTATATCAAAAACCTTTATGAAGTCCAGATAAATTAGACCTTCTGCATTTCCTTTGTCAAAAATCAGTTACTTTATCTGAGAAAAAATATCAGATCTTACTAAAGTTACATTTTGCTGGTGGATATATTTTAGTTTTTCTTCCACATTTTGATGAAACTTACAGTACTGTGTTATCCATTTTAAAAACAACTGTACGCTGCACTTATCCACTATCTGCCTGTTGTTAAAATTTTCATGAGGATTTTTAGTATGCAGAGGCAGTACTCATGTTCATCGGCTACATTAACACAATGGCTCTTTTGGAGCCATTACAGTTGATCGTGCCAATGATCCATGGATTATATACTTTTATAAGGTCTGATGCACTTGCAAACAAAAGGTTTTTTTCCTTTGCATTTCTGTTTCTCAAGAGACATTCTTTCTCCCCCCAAACCATCCTTTAATATTAGTGCAAAGCAACCAAACAAAGGAAACCAAGACACAAAAATTCTTGCTATGATGATGTGATGAATTCACTTAATCCTGAAACAGAAAAGTAATTTCTGTCTCTTATGTAGGCTCTTTGTGGCTGTTTTTATGTTCTGTGCTTCTGTAGTGCAGAAAGGCCCTGACCCACTCTTGGGATCATAAGCACACATGCAGGTTTAGTCCCATTTTTAACCATGCCTCGAAGGCAAAAACTCTTCCCCAAGAAGAGCACGGCTGTAAGTATTTTTGTGTCTTTCATATCACATGTTGCCACTTATCCCTGACTCTCACCATTCCCAAATAAAACTGTAGTCTGAATCAGGTCCATGTTACCATTCACCTGTGCTCCTGACCCATCCTGGTAGCCACAGTCTGAAACAGAGAAACCTCCGGAGACTTAAGTGATGTCTAACAATGCAAATTATTTAAGGTGTTTGGGAATTTGTCCTGCCTTATGGTAGTCTTCAGGCCATGCTCTAAATCTGGGACAAATCAAGAAGGGAATACAAGAGGAATGGTGCCATCAGACAGATTGACGTGCTTGTTGTCTACTGATCCTCTCTGCTGGCAAGACATATCTGAGGATCTCAGGGAAAAGGCCATGCTAGAATCAACTAAAAGTAATCCCTGTGCTGAGTGAAAAGATTCAATTAGCATTAGTTACACTTTTGTGTTGATTTACTTGCTTGTCTCTAAACCAAAGCCTCCTAGTTGTCCCCACTATATACATACTAGTTTCTTGCCTAACTCCATTCTGTACAAAACCAAATAATTTCCTGGACAGAGGGACTAGATTAAAGCACAGGGTTACACTGTGTAGACACAGTGCAATCTGAGAAGTTTTATTCCTTCCACATGATACAGAGCTCCAGTGGTAACCCAGCCAGCTTCACGCTCTCACTTTATCCCAGATTTAGTGCAGATACAGTCAGTCTGCATCAGAAGCCATTAACTCTGCTCACTATGTGCACAAGCCAGTTACTTGGCTCAGGTACATGCTGCACAAATAGTAAAGACAGTATTAATGTAACTTGCAAAAAGGGGCAGTGAAGTTGAATAAAACCAAAACAAATCACCTAGAGGAATTCAGGTAGAGTTTCACCATACACAAAACAAAAAAAAAACTCAAACCAAATACCAGATCCATGAAAATACAGGCACTGAATCTCCAATGGTATGTCTGAAGATGATTAGTTAGAATGTCATAGAAGATTCCTATAAAAAGCCCTGCTGTAAGTTGCTTGAAAGATAAAATGTGATTTAACAAAAGAGCTTTAACGTTCGTGCAACTCACAGTTCATAGACTCCTCACCAAAGAGTGAAGGCTTTGTTTGGAACATGCCTGTGCCAAAGACCTCCTGTGTGGCAGGACTGTATCTTACTTTCCCTGTACCTTTGTTACTTATCTATAAAATGAGTAATATATTCTTCCTTTCTCCATCCTTTATCTCATCTGTTTAGATGTTAGTTTCTTTAAAGAAAAAATTGCTTCTCACAGCAAAGGAGAAAGAGTGCAGGCACAGTAATAATAACACTGAGACCTAGACATTGTCTGACAAAGGAAGATGATTTCCTCTTTGTCTCCGTGCTCATAAAGCAGGGGTATCAGGATGTGCAATTCTTATGAGTCAGTGGGCATATAATGGAAGGCTACATTGCTGGGTAACCACAGGGGCATTCAGTGGCTTTTACGAAGGGATATAAGCTGTATTTGAATTAGGAGCAACTGACATTCAGGGTCTCCAACAATACAGGTAATTTGGGCTTGTGTAAGGAAGTAGGAAGTACTTATTAAATAGAAAAGTTGTGCAGAGTACTGACCAGAAAAAGAATATATAAGGGTTATTGTCAATAAGTACTTGAAGTCATCATCCCAGTGAACTGAAAAAAATGCCAGACTTGCTGAAATGTATTAATAGAAAGAGGAAAATGCAGAGACAGAGAGTGCTAATTAAAGACATAGTGTATAAAATCTAGTTCCATCTGCAGTATTGCAGTCAGCTTTGATTACCTTATCATGTATGGGATGCTATCCGTCCTAGAAGAGTGCAGTGCAGGAAGTCAGGGTGGTTCCAGCTTATGAGAGTCTTTGAAACAAAGCAATTACAAGGATTTAGGTTTGTTTCCTTTGGGAAATTTCAAGGACATTCTAATAGATTATAATACAAGGTGACACAAAAGTATTAAAGTTACCTTTGTACTCAGCTAGAGAGAACCAGACACCTCTGAGAAGCACATAGCTAAAGATCACATTCCAAAAGAAGGACTGAAGTAGGAAAAAACTTACTCAGGAAAGCAACTTCCTCATTTCCAGAGATCTCCCTCTTTTGGGGATCCAGATTATTGTTTGGTCTCTCTCCCTTGTGCCATGTAGCTCCATGTGCCACTCTATTGATAAAGAAGCACTTAAGGAGCATTAAAGTCACTCAAAGTAATTCCCATTATAGGAATAGCACACTATTAAGATGTAAGTTCTATAGTTCTGTATCATCTTTTTCATTGTGATTCCTGCATAGGAGCAAGGCTGGTGGATAGAAATGTCACAGAGGCATTAAAAAGCAGTTTACCGGAGGAACAAACGAGTTCTTTTCCTCTGCTAAGCAAATAGATTCTTCCTATACCTAAGTAAGCAGGTTCTAAGGCTGTCTTCTAGTTTGAATGTTAAAAGGTCACGGTTGGCCTCCTTTTTGTCTCTCTACAACATCCCTAAGCCCAACAGATACTTTTGTGCAATCATTTGCCATTCTAACAAATTTTATATGTTTGGTGATTGTCATGGAGTTGGTAAGAGTAAGAAAATATGTATTGCATCCTTATAGACTTTTAGAGATTGTGGAAATGAACATATGCTGCTAAGACTGATTTGTCTGCAGTCCAAAAAAATTTTGATCATCGTGGCAGGCTCAAATTCAGCATTTACTGAGTTACTTCATCATTATTGTACTGGCAAACCAACAGAATTAGTAATTCAAACCTCTTGGAAGGAGGAATACATTTCAATGTTCCTTTTTAAAATTACTGTGAAGGACTATGAATACTAACATTTTATGAAACAAAAAAAAAAGGTAAAATACTGGAGGATACTGATCAATACCATAGAAACCCAGTTGCACAAATGATTTCACTTGCCCAGCTATAAAAGAAAACATTGTTTTGTATAGCTAGTGGTAACAGACGCCAGACCTTCACTGTTCATTAAAATGACTGTATTTTTCAGTCATTGGTCTAATCATAATATAAGATAGTAAAAAGGTAAATAATTTATAATTCCCATTCTATAGAACTGAAATGAAGCTGCCCCTCTTTTGGCAACTGATATAATTGAAATTATTGAAGTTACTCATAGATGAGAGTATGAAAAGCACAGAGTTACACCTTTTTACAGCCCTAGTTATTCACCTGATAACAATTCAGTGAAAGCAAGATCTTCTAAAGTGCTTGTACTGGACTTTGTTACCATTACTTTTAGACACACACCATATTTAATCCTCAGATTCACTCTTCAGTTGCCACCTGAAGTCTATAAATATAAGATTTGTCCACCAGTAATTGATCATGATCATAAACAGCCAAGTAGTAATTGATCAATATCAGAAATGCCTTTTGCCAGTGCTGAACAGTTCAGAGGCTGTCTCAAATCTGCTGAAACGTTTGAATGTACAGATTGAAGACACGACAGATCCATATTGAGTTTTCTTTTTTCCTGAGGAGGACTTGACCCTGCAAATTCCATCATGTTATCCTCAAAACCCACTTATTGATTATTCCAAGAGAGTGTACTCTTCTCTTGAACTTGTGGCACACTGCATGGAAAAATTGAATATTAATTGAAAATTCAATATATTTGTATAAGGAGAGAGATATAAATAAATAATGACTGGAACTAAAATCCATCTCTCCACTTGGGAAGTGAGGAGTCCTAGGTTCTTTCTCTGGTGACTGTTTAGATTTTTAAATTAAGTATATTATTTCAGATAGCCCATGTCAAATGGAAATTATTGCAATCTAAACTGAGAGCAAGTCTCAAAATCAACCAGGCTGCTGGAAACCAGATTCTTCTAGAAGGATGAAGATATGCCTTAAAATCTGCTGAACCTAAAAAGAGATTTGAGCCTGTATTTTTCATATCCTTCGTGCTCTAACCCTTGATCGCCTCAGTAAAATGTAGAGGCAACACCACCACTTCTTGCTCTATTTGGTGAAAAGAAATCTGTAGTAGAGACCCAGCCTATAAAGTTCTAAGGGGGGAAAATGCCAGAAGAGAGTTGAGATTAGAAAAAAACTTTTTATCTCCTTGACATTTACTATCAGTTGCATTAGGTGTCATCTTATTCAACAACATAGCTTTGAAAGATACTTAGCTCTTCCCTGGCACTGGCATAGGGAGACCAGTTATTTACTGTAGTAGGGAACAAGAAGTTCCAGTGGTAAGCCAAAAAATAGGTATTTCATGCTGAGCCTAGGTCACCTTTGTGGAAGAGTTATTAATTATTTAGGGATTCTGAGGGATTCTGCCAGCTTCAGTTGTTCTTATGAATTTTTAATAAATCAATATTAGCATAAATGGGAAGTATAAATTGCTTGCATTATGCTATATGCAGTAGCAGCAATGAGAGACTCTTTCACTAAGGTCCAAGATGTGCTGCTTACCTAACAGAAACTGACAGCTGAATGATCCGGTTCTCCAGGGAATGTCCTGAAAAAACCCTCAAAATCTTTTCACCATGAAGAAGTCCTATTTCACAGTTGCCAAAAAGCACCTGAAGCAGTTAAATTATCTGCAGAACTGACAAGAATCAACACTATTTTATTCATCTGCTCCAAAGACTTACTTGGAGATGGAACTGTGCGCTATGAGAAAATTCAATTGAGCCAAAGGGACTTTGTTTCCTGAAAACATCTGGCAAAAATAAACTTCTATTAGGAGAGTGTGAGTCTTCCTGAAGCACAGCACTTACTGAAGATATTTTTCTAAATATAATCTGTTGTTCTTGAAAAAAGGTTTAAAGGCCAAAATAATAATTTAAGGATTCATTATCACTAGAGGAATTGCAATGCTTTCTGTTTTCCCAAGAAGTTAGAAAATGTTTAATAGGTTTCTGCATTAAGTTAGGTTGGTTTAACACTTTCTATACCTTGACTATTGACAGGACAGTGGGTCCACCACAGTACTGTGTATGATGAGCCTAGACCTTCACTCTAGAGTAGATAGAATGGTTTTAAATTCAGAAAAGCCAGCATTTACTTGAATAAAACTGGAAATGAAACTTTTAAAATCAATACTACTTAAAACAGCTGAGGAGGACAGAACTGTATTACAGTGTTTTGTACACATCTATCCCATATTGCAGGCAGTTGATTGCTTCCAGCCAACTCAATGACTTCCTTAGTCACTGAACAAATTCTCTTCTCCTCTTGCCCCTGGGAGGGTCTTTTCATCTTGTGTGACATTTGCCTGACTGCACCCTTCCCACTCCTGCAGTGTCTTTGCATGAGCTTCTAGCCATCATCTTAATTCTGTGCATCTTTTGCCTGTCCCACAAAGCCTGAAATTGTTTCTGTCTCAACATACTCAACAGCTTCCCAGAGGAAGGAGTTTGCACACCCTCCCTGCCAGGCTCCGCCCAGACAGGCTTCTTAAAAGAACATAAACACAGTTGTGAAGACATAAAACAAATACCATCTGGCATGCTAGCATTGCCCCATATGTGTAACTACCTTTTCTTAGTCCTTTCAACTGATTTTCCACCATACCTAAATAAGCATTTGGCTTATTAAAGAACTTTAGCTCTTTATGGATGCCATTCCCAAACTTTTAAGTGCAGTCCATGTAAGTACCCAAATAATTCTGCATTTTTCTTGTCCAGCTACAGCCATTTCTACTTCTTAATCAGCTGTAGATCAGCTGTGCAGTTAAGCTCCTTTTATCTGAATTATCTGAATTATCTTTTTTTTTTTTAGTCCTTTCTGACTTTCTTTTTCGGACCATTCCTTTCCCCTCACATAAAGAGAAAAGCTAATGGGTCAGATTTATTTGGCACGATTTTCCTGAAATCAGCATCATTACAACATACATGATTTTACTAAAATCTTTTTGCTTTGTTGCTGCCAAATACATTTTTAAAACTGCTTTTAGTCCTTCATTTTATCTCTCTTTTTATCTTTGTAAAAATGCCTTTAAAAATGAGGAAAATTTTATTTACTGCAAAGGATCATTGACTCCTGTTGAGTGGTGACAGCATCACAAAAGTGACACATTTGCACCAATAGGTTGCAGAGCCAGAGAGAACGCATGAATGAGATGCATCAGCCCCGATTACCATTTAGCAGACATCAGATACTTCCTATTCTGCCACCACTTGTGTTTTTTTTCCTATCGTATACTGATATGTTGTATTATAGGCACTTAATTTTCTCATTTATTATTGTAATATCAGAACATATTACAGTGTCAGATCATAATGTGAGAGAATGTTTATGTCCCTCTGCAAGCACAGCCGTATTGGTTACTTGGTACTCTGTATGCAGGAGGAGGAATGACAGTCACTAATAAGTAAGGAAAATAAAAACAGATTTAAAAACACGTAACATTTTGGTAAGGAAATTTTTTTATAGCTATGGCTTTGGGGAAAATTACTTTTATGGCTAGCTTTTCCACAGGCCTGCACAAATGTGCCCATAGTGTTTGCAGGTGCAACCATTTCTATGCAAGGCATGACTGTCTAAAGACAAAGCTTTCAGCAGGCTGAAAGAGTTTGGTTTTATTTCCTAGTTACTTTTAAAACACGGGTCTTCTAGGTAAGAAATAACAACCTCCAGCTGAGCTCCTTAAGCTATGTGGTTGGAAGAGTGAGAAAGGCTCAGTACATTGGGTGTTACACTTTCCTGAAAAATTCAATACTAAATTCTTCTGAAAGTCACAGTGGATGCAATTGGATGAAGAAGCTTGAAAAATCTGGCCTTGACATCTAGATGACTCCACCTAACCTAGCTTTGGTTTTACTTTACCTCCTCCTTTTCCTGCTCCCCACTCCCCCCCTTTATATGCAGACATGCACACACAAGCATGTGTGTATGTACATGTCTGTAAGTTTATATGGTGCACATATACTCATAGACACACCTACAGAGAGAAAACATAGACTGTGTATTTCAAAAAATGCAAATCTTACCTATTCAATCATAATCTGCCTGCAAGCAATGTGTTTAATCATGCTAGAAAAGATACGAGTTGATAATTTTATTCAAATGAAGGAATTGAGCAGAACTTAGAGGTTAGAAATCCTGAAGGCTGATTGCTAGGGTTGAGAGCATATATTTATAAGCAATTAATGGCATGCTTGGGGTTTTTTTCTCCTACACATTTTTTGCCGATGATAAAATACTCCCTGTATGGTATCTACCAGCTGTATTATCAAACAGAAAGAGATGAAAGAAAAAGCCAGAAAGTCCTGGAATATACTTATGCTCTGCCCACACAAAGCTATTCTCTCCTCCTTTTCTCAGTGGGCTGCAATTTCTCCTTGGCCTTTGAAAGAAAGCAGAATTATGAAGAAAATTGTAAACATGTTTAAGACTTGGTCACAAAATGCTAATATATTACAGTCCTGTTGTGTCACAACCTGTATGTGGTGAATACACACACATAAGCAGTAGCACAAATTATCAGGGACATTGACTGAAAGTGGAGGTAAGCAGGTTAAAATACTATTTTCATTGAATATTAGACATGCGTGCCTGGAAAGGACAGATAAAGAGGACAAATACATATTTTTATTGTGGTTCTAAACTCTTACATTCAAGATAAATCCATAGTTCTTTTTTGTTTTGTTTTGGGGTTTTTTTTTGCCACATTGGAAACCAAAAACATTGTCTCCAGATGTTGATTGGAAAATATTTAGAAGCAAAACAGTGTTTTCTTGCATTTGTCAAAAGCAAAATTTTTCATAGGAATGTACCATATTTTTTGACCTGTGAAAAAATATCTTAGGTTAAGAACTTTCTAGGAAAAGATGGAGATGGAGGGGAGGAAAGAGACTGGGAGTGACCCTAGAATATCTTGAAGGTAGGGTGCTTGCACAAGTGTGGGAAACCAATCCAAGACTTCATTTGAACGAACAGTTAATTCTAGGTTACTCCACCATGAGAGAACCTTCTCATTACAGTCAGGTGTAGAGCCCTATCTTGTGACATGGAAATAGCTACTTACACCTAGATCTTCCTCCTTTGAGAGGAATAATTCAAACTCAAGGACCACAATGACTTAAGAAAGAAAAATGGGATTGGGAAGGACTTTGACAGATTCTGTAGTCCACTCACTGCACTGAGCACACAGCAAGTGAACTGGATTATAGAAATTTGGAAAAGGGACCTGTTTGTGTGGTAGCTCTCTCTTTTCCCTTGTTGGAAACTACAGCTGCTTAGTTTGGAAGAATAGTGTAACTTGGAGTAGGGGAAAAGAGAAGACAGAGAGACCTTTATTTGGGTAAACTCTCCAGATTTAACATTTATGAAATTGAGCCCATGGATTTTTTTCCCTTAATCGTCTTTATTTCTCTTCAGAACAACTGACAGAAGTTAGGTATTTTACCAAAAGTGCATCAGGAAATGTGCATGACATATGGCAGAACTATTGGTGTTTTCCAGTCAAAACCATCCCTCTGTGCCAGAGTTCTCTAGTCTTTCAATATGTAATCCACAAGTCTACCATGTCACTGGAGTCACCAGATCAGCACTGAGAAAAGTCTTACTAAACTAAAACATCGTAAGCCATCCAATCTCAAAAGTATGCACATAATTTCTTCTGAAACCAAATACCTTCCTTAGGCATTTGGTTTTAGTAGTCATGTTTGTGTTTTGGCATTAAGAGTTGGCATTGCTAGCCACCACACTCTCCTACTTTCTGCTTTATCTGTGCAAACACAAGGAAACCACCCAGATGCAGAGCATTCAGTTGAATGTGAGGCTTTTTGTCCTGCTCAGCAGCACAGAAGTCATGCAAGTTCCTTCTCAAAGCTCATGTGGGATGACGAAGTCCAAAGACTTTAGAAAGTCCAAAGATGTAAAAATTTCAGGTGTTCTCTTCTTGCCATGGAGGTAGACCTAAAACTCCTGAAACCCATTTCTCCAGGAATTCTTAACCCGTAGCAAAATGCTGGTTACTTTATAGATGTGTGTTGCTGTGCTGTCATCTAGTGGCAAGGACGAATTAGACGTCATTCAGTGTCATTCAGTGACAGCGGCTGACAAGGTGTCCCTTTGCTGGAAATAAACACATGATGATCGAAAGCTCTCATCTTTGCTCTGTGCAGCATCACCACAAAGGTCACTTCCTCACTTCGTGTTCTGCAGATCACTGTTGCATAGAGCCTATGGAATGAGATGTACAATGGAAACTCTTGTTGCAAACAACATGCTCTAAGAACCCTGGCACCTCCTGCCACACAGTCTTCCCTTCCATCTTCTGTCATCCATCTTGGCTGTTAACTATTTGCAGACAAATACTTGAAGCTGGATTTTAAACAGTGATTGATATTTGCTTAACTACTACCATTCAGAGCAGTGTCAACTAATGAAATGAGTAATTAAATCTATAATCATCCGAGATCAAGAGGATAGTTTTCCCTCAGCAAAATGTCCTTCCTTTTGCATTCATTTTTAATTGACTCATGAGGAAAAATTAAAAGTGCCACCCAAATGCTTTTTTCCAGAAGAAAACAAACACAAATACCTTCCAGCATGACCCACATTTGGTTTGGTATTTAGCAAGCTGGCTGATGTCAATGGGCAAGCTGCTGCCATTGATTTCTAAGGGCTTTTATTCGAATCTGTAATATCATATGCCAAGCAACGTTGCACTTGCTTGTCCTTAATTTGCATCAGTGATGGTATTATTAACACATATAAACATTTACAGTCCTGAGTTTATTTTCAAACCACAAATGCAATGCTTGAATTAATGTCTTGCATTACTTTTTTGTAAACTGCTTATTAAATTATGTAGAAAGTAATAGAACCTTAACAATTAAACTGGTCACCTGTAACACCTTTGTGGCATCTCCTACTGAACACTGCTGGGCTTGGCTGGATTAGATAAACCAGCTGTAGTATATCCATTGTTCCTTGAACTGCTGATCTCGTTACCATTTTGATAGGAAGCCTAGCAGCTGCTTTTCAAAACGTAGTCTTCTTTATAGATGGAGTTTCTCATATGAATAGAGTGACTGGAGAACAATGCATCAGACAGAGGTGGACTTTTCATAGTTACCAGACTCTGAAATGGAAACATCAATGAGCAATCCCCACTGCAAAGCACCACTATGAAAGAAGCATTTTGTAAATATGGATAAATGGTCTATTTTTCATTCCTGCAAAATGGAGTCAACAAATAATGCTAAGATTCCTTTTTATGAGGAAGTTGGAATTTGTGTTTATATTTCCCTGTCTTCCTACAGTACAATTGAGTTCTATCTATGAATTTAGAAAGATTTCTCAGTTCAACCAAGCAAGTAAAAAGATACCTAAACCACCAAGCAAACAGAAGAATGTGCTGATTTGTTTTACTGATGGGGGACATTTAAGCACACTCTTAAACATCTTGTCTCTCTGAGGTCTTCAGTAGATTCTCAAAAGAGAAAAAGAATGGTGCTCTACATTTATGACCTTTCTTCTTTTGTCCAAGTCACAGACCTCTATCCCTATGGTAATGGGAAATATTAATGAGGGTAAGAAATATTCTGTTTTCCAAATTAATTATAATTAGTCAGAGGCAGTAAATGAATGACCTTACACATTGGGATATGGTAAGAAATTTCTTTATAAATAAATTCCAGAGGAGGTTTAGTTTATTTTTGGCTCAGAATTTCATCTTCCTTAGGTACTTTATAAAACAAAATTGCATCTTTTTAATTAAGAAATTGAAAGATGAGCTGTAACAAGTTCAATCAGGTTGAAATAGCTGCATCCTCATTATAATGTAAATTATTCTTCTGTTAACTTATAATATCTTGACATAGTAAATGGTTATATATAAACAAAGTGTTAAATAAATATAGAAAGGTTTAGGTCAAATACAATGAGTAAAAGTGTATATGCTTGTATAAAAAAGAGAGCTAGGCTTTCATACAGAAATAGAAGAAATACAAGCTCTATGTTAGCAAGAGTTAAGAATAATTTAAGATACATACATTGAAAAAGGGGTGGAAAAGATATCCACAGCATTCCAGTGTCACCTTGAAACATTTAGCAAGGGCTTCAGGGGCATTGACACTTGAATCTAAGATTGGGTTAGAAGCATGTGAAAAAAAGATGAAAAATGCAATGTTCACTGACACAGTAACTACAATGCTATTGTGATTACTGAATGTTGCTTTTCATGAATGACCATTTGTACATATATTTTATCCTTTTTGCAGTCATTCTTTATATCTTCTTATTTCTTTAAGCAGAGGCCCTTTGTGTCTGTTCACAAATCCAGACCCTGCTCATGATCCTTGCTCCAGATGTTCACAATACCTACATAAATAAACACAGTCTAGCAGTTCTGACACTGAATGGAGGAATAACTTGTGAATTATTTTTTTTGCCACTTGTAAATTTGTATTTTCTTCATCAGAGCAATAGATAAAGTGAAAAAGAAGCAAGGATGTCTTGAGTTTGATTTAATTGTTTCTCCATTTGATTACATGTGGAAACAAAAGCATAACTATTCCATTTAATGTAATAATCTCTCAGCCTCCTGCTTACAAGTTTCTTTCTCTTTATCTAAGCATGGAAGGAGGCCCACAAAATTCTATTCTTGCTGATGATTCTTTGATAATCTTTTTTTGACTTGGTTCTTTCTGAAGATGCTCTTAAAATGTAGATCACAGATGATAGTGTTACTGTATGAGGCAGCTTTCAAATCTGCTTTCTCTTTCACCCCTTTCTCAGCATACAGGATATTTTTTTTCAATTCTTTTCTGATTCAGAGAGATATTAAAACGTTTTTCTGTTTCATAAATATATTCAGCTTTGGCCTTACATACATTCAGTCTTTGTAATACGAGGATATGACCACAGAGTTTTTAATGTAATTTATGCATTTTGCTACTATTAACATATAATGGATCTCTTAAGATTGACTTGTTACAAGGACTGATTATTTTTTGTACTTGGAAGAAAAAATCATTTACATATATATATGAAAATACAGTCTACTTCACAGAGATGAATTTGGTTAAATTCCAAGAAAATTGAATTTTAATGTATATAGTTTCCTTTATTAGATGAGTGTGCAATTCCTACACCCACAGAGAATCTGTATAAATTCATCTTATTTTCCTTGGGTGTGCAAACAATACCAAAAAATAGCCAAAGTTAGCATATTCTATATAAAACACATTTGCATATGCTACGCACAGCTTCCTACGCTCTTCTTTAATTTAGCAATGGCTGGATGATGAAGTCATTGAGTCTTAGGAATGTGCTCAGGTCAGAGTCTAAAGCTTTATACTTCATCCAAATACCATTTTGGTTTGGCCCTTTTTACTGAGATGCAATCCATCCTGCTACAGAAGATTTAAGTGAGCACCATCAATAAATCAAACAGAAATGAATGTTCTGCTACAAATTATGTTGCAGCCAGCTGCAAATGCTACATGACCACATTTTTTTTCTAAGTTTGAGGCCAAATCATGAGATTAAGGACTGAGCTAAGGTTTGTGGCTGTAAAAAGGAATCCAAAAAGAACTTAGATGCATTAATATGTGCAATGAGAACTGATTCTACACAGTTTGTTTCGTTGCCTTTGACAATAGCTATAGCAAAGGCTCTTCTGACTCAGCCTATGATTTGTGCATGCTTAATGCAAGTCTGTCTTTGTAACTAACAAGGCTTTCTGCTTTGGTGATGGATTTGTGCCATTTTCATGGCCATAGTTAATTCTGTTTTATGCCACCAGGAAGGCTATGTTGTAGGCGACAAAGGTTCTGTTGCTTGGGAAGGCTGATGAAAATATGGACCAAAGTTTTTTGCTTGTGAAAGTTATTCTGAGCTACCACAGGCAAGGAAAAGGCCCCAACTTTCCATCACATCATTGTTTTTATTTTAGAGTGGTACCCATGACTTTCAGCAGTCTCTTTTCAGTTACTGGAGAAAGGTAAAAACACCCAACACGTCTTATGAAAGCATTTAAGGTTAGGCAGTGAGAATGTCTCCCAGTGTATCAAAGAGCCCAGTTAGACATAATGAGTTTAAACAAACAACTGATTTGTCCTGGAGAGTTCTGGAAAAAGGACACAGCTTCTAGGTGGGAATCTTTAGAATGCTAATTCCTCCTGGAACTCTCATCGGGATACAGGATTTTCTCCATCTCTCCTGGCAGGTCAGGAAGCTGAAAGTAGGGATTTCTATTGCTGCAGCAAGAAAAAAGTAAAAAGGGATTCCAGTCCTTTGTATCAGGTAACCCAGTGTAGTTGTTATGTTCACTGCCAAATACCCATAGCTCTATACTGTTAACTGGAGGCAGCAAATCATTAATGTAAGGAACCTTTCAGCTTGCCAAGAGGTAGATTCCAGACTGTAAACAGGACAATAGGCTGTTCCACTTTTAAATTTTCAACACAAAATCCTGAATCAGGAAAACACTTAAGTTTGGAACTTAGAGGTGTGTGCTGAAGATAAAAGTGGTGTAGTATGAGAAACATAAATAATTTTAATATTTCCTCCTTGGACATGAAAACGTATACATTCTCCCAGGGATTATGTTTGGTTGGTTGTTTTTTTTTCAATCACATATTTTAATATAGATCCATGTATTAGGTATCCAGGTTGTAAACCCAGAAATTAGATAAGGAATTTTATTTTTTTTCTTTATCTATTAAAACAAAGTAGTGCATTTCAGCATCAGTCAAAATTAGCATTTTTTTGCATTGTAACAGACAAGTATTTAGTAGGTATTTGCTACAAAGTGTGACTTACTAATGCAAGATTCCTGTATTAATTTAATGGGAATGTAATTGTGTTGTAAAATACATAATCTCAGGTAACCTACTATGACATTTTCATTTGATTACCATATCAATGGCTGTTCCTTTGCATTACAGATACCTTTGGTGGTGTTCTTTGAAAAGTGCAGGGATATAATGCAGTATGTACTATTTCAAACAAAAAAAATCTCCATTAGGAAAGAGTTGTGGTGGTAAAAGGCTCTCCAATGCTTCAGCACCTTAATTGGGATGTTTCACTTTTTGTTTTTTTCTTCCTTTCTTGAATGAAGAACACAGATAATGCTTCACAAATAATTGTACTTGTTTTCTGCTGCTAATGTGACAGACATCAGTTAGGAGTGCTGGAGCAGGTAGCCAGATTGTTTTATGCTAACACTGTTCCACAAGCCTGTAACTGCATGATGACCCTGTAGCACGTATTTTTTTAATATTTTTATGGCTTATTTAATCAGATATATAGTAAGAAAAAAACACAGCAGGCAATGTGCAGCTGCATAGGAAATGCTTTTCATTAACCTAGAACACTAGTAATAAAGCTAAATTAGACTTAAATATTTCCTGAAGCACCTTGTAATCATTATTTTTGGGAAAAATTTCATTAGAGACAGATGTTTCATATCAAATACTTCTAGCCAATCATTAGAAAAGATACCAGTTGCCATGTTTCCTATAAAATGTACATTTTATCCTTCGCCTTAATATTGTCCAGAAATAGCTTCCAGGCATCTTCAAGTTAGTCAATTCACTTTAATTAAATAGGTTATTTTTCCTCAGCATAACAATGCATTGAATATAGTGATCTTTCCTGGTCTCCTTTTCCAAATGGATATTTTTTATGCAAGCAGAGATGCAATGTCCAACACTGGGATGTAACTTGTGCAAATTCTCTTTAAACATATTTGCATTACATAGCCATTTCAAGAATGTTTTAACTCTGTAGCTTTTATTTCATTGTCAGGGTTCAGAAAACTTTGAGTCTCTGAACAAACATTCTTTAATATTATATCTCTGTCAATGGCAATAGCAGAGTGTAAATGCAAAAGTGTCAGTTCCCCTGGACTCGGGGCCCAATCTTTCCCTGGCTGAGGGTTTCAGTGTGCTTTTGGATTACTTGCTGAAATAAGAGCAATTGCCCTTTTTCATTACAAGCTTCTAGAGACCTAAAATATAACAAAAAGGTTGGGATTGGCCTGGTTTGTTGTTGAAGGGATTCTAAGTGGTGCAGGAGAACTAATAACTGCTGTAAAACTCTTTTGTGGAGGATTTCTTCCTATCCAGGCAGACTCACATCCGCCAAAACAAAATAAATGAAAATATAATGCTCTGATTGACATGAACCACTAAGATTGGCTCAAATTCTGACTTTTCTAATATGTCACCTTCTACAGAGCAGTGTCCTTCTCTTATCAAACACAGATGATGCTATCGAGTGGGTGGATCCCATTGGCAGAAAAGTCCCTAACTTGATCTTTCCGTGCTTTCCAAACACTTCCTGTAGGCACACAGCCAACATATGCTGGTTACTTGCCTCACAAATGCTTTGATGATCCCAGGTATTTAATCTAATTGAACTGAACTATGGGTCCACCACAGCATAACCACAAAGCATCTTATAAATATCTTGTGTCTGCAGGATTTGTCCCAAACAGCCAGGCAGCTTCATTAACTGCCTCCTGTTTCTCTCTTCCTTTTTGTTCTCTCAATGCACGTTACACAAAATCCTCATAGTGCCACATCTACCCCACGTTATTGCTGCATCTTTCAGTCCTCAAGGAACAGGACTCTTGGTTTACACTAGGAATTTCTTCACAGGAACTTGTAGTTGCATAGTAGTCTCAAGGAGAATTTTTGATATCTGAAATTTAAATAAATTGATATCACATATTCAGTGTCTGTATTATATGGTTTTCACTTGAAGTTTTTATAAAGTGAATACACTAGGAACTCAGAAATGAAAAATCTTTTAAATGAGTGTTCTAAATAGATGATCTTGGCATTTAAAAATCACCTCATGAAATGAAGATTTTTCTTTTTCAAAGTTAACTGAATTTCATTCCCAGACTGAATGGTATTTTTTTGCTGTGCAGTTAGATACATTCAACCTCTGGGGTTCTGACTTGCATCTTTTCCTATACCCAAATGGTCATTAAGACATAAGGTCAGTGGCATAGATTTTGTTACAAATGCATATTAATAGAGAAGGAGGAAATGAGCTTTGCAAAGACAGGCTGTAGGGCTATCAGTAGAACCAGTGCATTATATGGTTAATTATTACCTCAGTGCCGAAATACTTTGACTGGCTGTAATTATCCAGTTCTAAAAGTGGAGCAATTAAATCTCTTTCGACTTGCTGCGGAAGCGTGGTAGCTGTGTGATTGCAGCTCGGCGGTTTGGAAGGACAGTTGTGTGTGGTACTTCCAGCTCTGAGTGGCAAGCACGTTCCTCACCATGGTCAGCCTTGCTAACCAGCATGTTCCTCTCTCACCCAGCTCCAGGAATACATGCTTTGCCCAGCATAAGATCCTGGCACTGGGATGCCCCTTTGCCTCATGCTGCCCCTAGAGAGGCTGTAGCTTGTACGCAAGGCCCTCTTTTCCTCTCCACAGTGATTTATTAGTGTTAAGCCTTACCATTAATGCAGAACATTACTGTATACCTATAGCTACTTTCATCCAAGCATATAAAAGCACTTATAAATATTAATGTATTAAACCTAGTAACACCCCTAGGAGGTAGGTGAGAATTTCAGCATACACTTCACTGGTGTGTAAACATACAAAGAACCAACTTCAGACAGTGGTAAGAGGCTAAGATGATGAACAGAGTGCCTTTAGGAGCGAGTCTGGATCAGAGAGGCTATGTGGCTTGCTTGTTTCCTACACTAATCCACTGACTAGAGCTAGAAGCAAAATCCAGGAGAACTAGTTTCTAGCAGTCATTATTACTATTTCAGATTTTTTTCAATTATAATAGTACCCAGACATTCCAATTCAAATTCAGGGTGCCATAGTTTCAGGTACTGCACTGGTGCATGGTAGAACACAGTACCCAAAAGAACTTAAAGTCTAAGTAGATGAGATATAGAAAGCTTAAAAGAGAAAACAAAATAGAAAGAAATTCACACAGCAGAGATGGGAAGACATTCCCTGAGTCCCAGCCCGGGGACCTTGCCTCTAGACATAATTCCTTTCCTTTGCATTAGTTAGCTGATAACTTCCCCCTGCCCTTCAAATTAAACACTTCCATTACCCAGGCAGACAACTCTCCTGGTATCTTGTAATATTAGGAAAAGGTTACTTTTAATGTTTCCTGAACTTGAACATGACAAGGAGCGACTCAAAAGAATAAAAGGCAAAGTTGAAAGCAATAGTTGAAAGTTGAGAATTACATGAAATCACTTAAACTTAATTCAAAAAAATCAAGAGTTTCTTGCTTATGAAACACTTCCTGAAACCTATCATCTTTGAGATTAAAAACTAAGATTTTGCTAAACCCAGAGTACAGCTATGAGAAATGAGAAGAAACTGATGTCAAACTATGTCAATAGCTGGTGGATGAACATGGTGAAGGCAGTTACAAATAAAAGTGTGCATGATACACTTGCAGAAGATGATTCCCTGGCAGAGAAGCAGTAGATTGAACAGTGGGAAGGCTATGGTTAGCTTTTAGCTTAAATTAAGATAGAAAATACATTAGAAAATCAGTACAGCATAAGAAGAACTTGATGGCATTGTTTTTTAAGGGCAACAGTAAAATAATCTGTGGAAGTGATGCTTAGAGTACAGACAATGTGAATTTCAACTTAGCTTGGGCAAATACAGAACTTTACGATAGCAATTTTTGAGGAACCATCTCATCTTGCAGTTCTTTTCTATGAGTGTCAGGAAAGGAAACGTCTAAAGTAGAAACCTAATATTTTAATCTGATTACTGTCAGAGAGCAGATGATTCAAATCATGACAAACCCTAAGCAATGGAAATGGAAGAGGGTGGTGTGGAGGGGAATATTAAGAAAAGTGTAGAGCAGACAATGCTTCAGTCTGATGGCATCAGAAAAAAGCTCCTGGTTTCTCAGAAGTGCAGGCAAATTCAATTTTTGCTCTTCTGAAGAAAATCACTGGGACTGAGGAGCAGGGACAGATTTGTGGATAGTAAGGCAGAACCTTCTGCTTTTGTGGGAGGAGCAGGGAGGATGGTGCTGCTTCCTCACCCCACTTCTTGCCTTGCCCTGTCCTTTCTTGTGGCATCAGCAGAAGCTGGCAGTATAGCTCTGGGGTAAGCAAAATAGAGTGATGTCCCACAGCCAAACCCTGGCAATTTTGACACCAGACACTATCTGCCACTACCTGGGGTTTTTTTTGCCCAAGCTCAATCTGGATGGCAATGTGAACATCACTGAATACCAGAATAAAACAGAGGGAACTGAAAAGCTAGAGCTGTGGACAAAACTAGATAGCTAAAGATCAAAGAAAGAAAAGCAAATTCAGATCTTTGAGAGGGAAAGCAATAGTCCCCAAACAGGAACTTAGCAAGTCAGACACATTTGGAAAGCAGTGGAAGAGATGCAAGTACAAAAACAGACACCAGAACACAAATCCAATGTGAGATAATTCTGCATCAGATCAAGGTGTAAGAACATAGACAAATACAGAATAATGTACTCAGTAAAGGCATTTGGGAAAGAATTATAGAAATCATCAAGGGATGCTGAGGCTAGTCTAAAGAAAAAGATTAAAACGATGAAGCAAGCTGCATTCATACAGCTGCAATTCCAGCACTGACTTCCAGTAGGCACACTTTGATCAATCATGTAAAAATCATGTAAGAATTAAAAAGGGTAATTAAAAAGAAGAAAGTTCAGGGTGCCCAGTATGTCAAAGTAACAGAGGAGAGACAGGAGTAAAATGCAAGATGCTTTCTCAGTTTAGCAGTCAGGGAGAACCAAAAACCCAGAGACAGAATTGCTCTGTGTTACTCTCCTCCACCCTCTCGGGGGAAGATAAAAAGGGAATAAGGAAGAGAGACTTAGAGATAGGAAGTTAAAATGAGAACAGGTTTAATAGAACAGGGAAATGATAGTAACATGTGGGATAATGAGAAAAAAATATACAAATATATACAAAACCCAGTCTCGATGATTGCTGGTATAAGTGTCCAAAAGTGCCTTGCAAAATGATCCAAAGCTCTGCCCAGCACCTAATGGATTCGGATACTGCAGAGCACATGGTGAGCTGACAACAAAGAGCAGGATCCTCTCTCTAAGACCTCCAAGTGCAGCCAACCAGCAAGGAAGAAGGGATCAGGAATGAGCGGACTTCCCGTCCTCCTGGCTTTTATAGGGTATGGTAGGAAATAGGAGGGAATACTGACCCCCCTATCTGTTCTGCCCTCTCAGATCCCTCAGGGTCCTAAACACCCTCTCTCTAGTTCCTTGTATTGATGCCACAAAATTAACCTGTGCCCCCTCAAGCCATGACAGGTGCCTATATCTCTGATAAGGCAGTTCTCACTGATATCAAAGGGAGTAGCTTGCAGCTATCTGAAGGCAGAATACGCCCAGGAATCATCCTCTGACACTGTCAGTGAAGCATCTTTCAAAAGCATTATATACACATGCTAAGTTGTATACCTAGCTGCATGAAGCCACTTAGCAGCAACCAAGTGACAGACCTTGAGAATGCTTTACAAGATCAAAATCTAGGCTACTACGCCTACATTTTTTTCCCATTTGGAGATGAATCCAACAGTGAAAATCACTTCCAAAATACTTACATAGGGAGATGTGAATTTTAAGGTCCCTATTCATAGCAAGTAGTTCCCTGAGCAGCCCGAACCAACATTGCCTGTTTTTCTGTGGATTATACTCAGATTGCCTCTGTGCAGTTCCCAATATCTAATAAGGTGTGAGATGTGATTGAAGATTTTTCGCCTTAGCAGAAGCATTAGGATCACCTCTTTCTTCTCACTGCCTACTACTGTGTATGAAAGCAGTAGGAATTAGATACTTCTATCCCTGTGCCCACCCCCACAATTAAATGATCCCAAGAAACACATTTGAAACATTATTTGACCATGTCGTCAAGCATCTCACTCCTGTCTGCTGGCCAATGGCTTTCCAGTGGACTTTTGTAGTGGTCCTATGTAAAGCCACCACATGTCCAGAGCTGCTGCTATTTTAAGAGTTAAAGCACTAAATGTTTAAAAATTAAATTTTTGGTTTGACGGCCTAAGAATCATTCCAGAATACCAAGAGAAAGATATTAATTCAGAGAAATCTGACGTCTCACTACAGAATCTACAGGTCTGTTTCTTCTTTTTGCTTTTTGATACCTCCATCTCTTTCTCTTCCATTTTTTTAAGTGTTTTCATTGATTCTTTTTTTCATTTTATACACCAACTGAACACAGTTAATCAGTAGATACAAAATGCATCCTGCAACATTGTCAGTAGCCTAACATAGGGGGATTCAATTGCTGAATCACCATAAGATTAGGCCTAAGCCACAGTATAAGCTTCATTGATCCAAGCACAGCAAGATATCTATTCAATAATATGTGTTTTAGCAAGGTTTTCCACTTGTAAAGACTTCCTGCAAATTAAGGTTCATCCGATATGTGCTATAAACACAGTGGATCAAATACTGCATCAGTCTGAAAAACCATCTCTCTCCTTAGGAAAGAAGCGGTGTAACTGGGTGCATTGTGTAAGCAAGGAGACACACAAGTAATGAAGTTAGCTATCAAGAGAGCCATATCTGTCGAGCTGCATGTTTAATAGACATTGTGCTTCCTGACAAGCTCTCTCTAGAAAGCCAAAGGATGAAAGAACATATGATGTGATGGTGTTCTTAAAACCATAGGTTCAGTAAAGCTCTTGTTGTTACTAGCTGAGCAGTTCTTAGGTGCAAGCACTTGCAGTGGAGAGGAGAGGTTACAAAAAGGTGCCTTATCATGCAGTCCCATCCCTGTAATATCTGAAAGTCTCACAGTGCAGTGTGTCCCTTCACACTGCCCTGCGGTGGGGCAATGCTTCTGCCCCACTGTGCAGAGGGGAGCTCTGGTAGGAAGGAGACCAAGGACTGTTCCAGTCTTCTCTGTGGCCCTGGCTGTCTCTTCTCTCAGCCAAAGGAAGAAGCTGAATGATATATGGATTTTCCAAATGATATACCTCTACCAGGAAGATAATGATTTTATAGCACCTTAGGCTGCTTTTTCTTTAGAATGCTTTCTTTCTTTGGATTTTGCCCAAATCACAGCAACAACTGTTTGGTTCTAAATACCTAAGTGCAGAATTTTTTTTCAATCCTTCATCCTAAAATCTTCAATGCACAGCATGCAGACTGTGGCATCAGAAAGGACTGACAGCATAATAATTCTACAAATATGTGAGGCTTAAAATTACCACCAGTATGGTCTTATTAACTTGATGCTGCTCTTGAGAGTTAACTTGGATACTGGTAAACATATTCCTGAATACAGTCTCAGCTAGTACAAACACCTTATCATCTTTCCACGCAGATTAAGAAAGCCCTTTATTATATAAATGTCCCCATTTTTTCCAATTGGGAACCAATAGCTTATGTATACTTAATTGTTCATGTTGCTTGAGGAATGAGTCATCCTTATTTCCACTGAGAATTTCCCTGAACTACTTTAGTTCCATGTAGGGAGCTGTATTATTTTGCTTAATTATATAAAGATTTCAGATCACTAAGATTTTATGTTATTAACACAAACGTCAAATGATTTAAGCAAGTTCCTAGAATACCTGAGTGGAAAAATCAAAACAAGTGCCTTAGAAGAACTGCTTCTTAAGTTTCGAAAGGGTGGACAAATGAAAAAAATTAGTTACTCAAGTATTTTGCGCACAGGAAAACTAATAAACAGAAGGGCACAGACAGCTTCCTTTGAAGGTGAAACCTCCTATGGCTAATGTTGCACCTTCTTTTATTTAGCCTAAAACCCCACCCTGCAAAAACATAAACAGATCTTTAAATTTATGAGCTTGAGAAGTCTACCCACATGAGCTTTTGCAGGATCAAGACCTGACAGAATGATTTCTGTTCATAAAGCACTTTTAAAGTTTTATGTGCCAAATTTTGAGAACAATCTATTTTCACCCACCCACTCTGACCTTATTTGCTCAGCAGGCACTATTTCTAGAACTGCCAGAAACTTCAACGTGGCCATACATTTTGCTGTCAACTCTTTAGGAGATAAGGCTAGTGTTTTCAAATGCTTTATGCACTTAGTCAGCTGGTTGAATGGTTCCTCACAGACATGCTGGGTATGGGATTTTACAGTGAATGCAGATTCAGGGAAGCCCTGCATAAATCTATTTATGCCATGATTACAGTCCTGGGACAAATTTACTTTGAATGCAAAGCATGGCTTGCACAGAGTCAAAATGGGAAAAAATGGTCTTAGATAATCTTTAGTAGAGCAGAAACAAATTAAGAGCTCAGCTAAAAGGGAATCTGGCTCCTCCTCCCTGTCCTCTCTTCAGGAGAACCAGGTGGCTTTTGTCACAGCGAAAATCAATCGCACTGTTCTCTGCTCCCACCAAGTCACTGTGTGTGAAATAAACCCTATTTCTAGGGTTTAAGTGGGATGCTAGGAGAAACCATAGTTTGCTTCAGCCTAGAGATAATACACAAAGTAATAATCTAGTGAAAGTTCTGGATTTAAGGAAAAGATCTTAAATATGTGTTTGCCCAAAACTTCCTCTTTCTCTAGGAGTTCCAAGCGTGTGAGATGAGACACTGGCCTTACATTTGCTTAAGCTCTACTGAAAGAATTGAAAGGTATCAGTTGCACTTTACTATTCAGTATCTTTGCGTTTCATACCATAAATGTTTCTTAAATATTACCTTGCACTTCATGATTAAAAAGAGTAAGAGGTGACTCCATAAATGGTAATGGAGCTTGCAGGAATGTCCCTTCCTCTATGATTGTTTTCTTCTCATCTTCGTTCTCTAAAAGATCCACTCACTGCACAAGCTGGTAGACAAATGGACAGCTTTGTTGAATAAGACTGACAGTATCTGGTTTGAAATTCACCTTTTACACCCAGGGCCTCTAAGTTGTCTTCTATAGTAATTACAATTTCAACAGGTTTATTTACTCTTTCTAAAATTGTCAGGGATTTCAACTGTTGCCTTGGTTATTCCCTGGTGAACAGCCTGCAGAATCATTTCCATCCATCCAAAATCTTCCATGGACACTACCCAAGACTGTAGTAAAATCAAACATCACACTAATAAGTAATAACATTCAGCTCTTGAAGTTCCCTTTATATGTATCTCACATGCCAAATAAAAACTTAAGATTGAGCATGCAATCTGTGGGATTGTTCCTACATTAGCCACTACAGGACTCAGCACATTTCTGGGACACACTGGCAGTTGCCACAACATATCTATGATACATAATATTTTGGAAACATCCTTTGTAGGCCCTGATGTGGTCACTAGACACAGTATGAAAAGGGATATCTTCTGCAAATTCATTGGTTCCTTTTGTTGCTGAAGCAGATTTTAGGGAATACAGTGAGTGCTATGTGGGGCACAGCACATAGCAGGACTACAGCATATATCACAACAGGTTCCCATTTTACAGATGAATCCCAGTGGTATCTGTGAGAATTTACAAGGCTCAGGCAGATCCTCTGTGGTGCTCACCCACCCAAATTCATACTTTAGCAGCCTGGATACTCAGAGGGGACCCCATCAGCCCAGTTTCAGTTAGCTGAAATAATTGCAAGAAAACACAAAACATTGCTAACTGAAACCATTTGTATGGTACAAGTAAAATTATCTCCCATTGGTTTATCCTACAGAAAGCAGGAGAGCTTGGGCTACAGTTAAAAGCTGAAAAAAAACAGCACAGAGGATTAGACAAGCTCAAATTCAAATTCCTGTCTATATCTAATTCATCAGCCCCAATTAATTTAAATATTTTAAAACCTGATTTTAAAGTAATATAAAATATTTATAGACTGTAATTACCAATGACAGTGAAAAGCAGAGTTGGTTAGTTCAGCATAAAGTATCAACAGACTGAACTGGGGAGCAAACACCTCCTTTGGGGTTGTATAGCTTGCTAAAATACTTATATTGAAAACCCAAGAGCCTTCCCTTGTAACTCCAGGGAACAGACTTTTTCCCAGGTGTAACCTACTGTAGGGATTGTGCATTACTTTAATGTGTAAGTAGCTCACCAGAAGGTGCTGTGCTAGAAAACTAAATATGGTTACAACCTCTCTGCAGGGCATGACAAAATAGGAGGTTTTAGGAGAACTTGGAGCTCTTGTCTCCTGCCAGTCTAATCACTAAGACAGCTTGTGGTTCTTGTGTGCACACTTAGCCATCAGCACTGAGCAATTGTCACAGGGCTGACAGCAGAGAGGAAATGGGTAGCAATTGCTGGCCTCGTGTCATGGTGTGCTTCTCTGAGCCTCAGCATGGGTAGGATGCAGAAGGATCTTTCTTAGTAAAGGTCAAGCTACATCAGGGAAGAAAAGCAGGGCAATATTGTTCTCTTCATCCCTCAACTGTGGAAAACAGAAACTCTTAAATAGAAAGTTAATAGGTAGGAATCACTGCTTACAGCTTGTCTAAAGAGAATCTACATCTCTCATAGTGTAATTGCGCAACAAAAATATGGTATAGGCTCTATCATTGATGTCTTGCTCGATGGGACTTACAAAACTCTGATGGCTTACAAGTAAACATCGCCATGAGTTTTCAAAATTAAAAAACATCATTCAGAAAATCTGAGATCAAACTCCAAACATCACCAGTTATCTCTGATAACTCACCTGTGAAATGGAGATCTGCTGCAGTCACATGTGGGAGGGCCAACACTTCAATATTGTGTACCAACAGCTTGTACCATAAAGGTGAGAGCTGTGGACAAACTCTCATCAGCAACAACAATTAGCTGTCCAAATTAGGCACCATTATAAGAACATGGAAAAGAGAAATGTCTTTGGTGGAATTATAAATAATGCAGACAGGCACAAACATGTAGGCTATGTAAGCTGACACAGATTGCCTTTCAGGGCAAAATAGAACTTATCTGCAAAAGGGCAGAGGACTATGGATTATAAACTAATTGTTGAAAAGGTGGTACTCCATAGATACGGTAAGAGTCGCTTATTTGCAAGAGGATTCAAAGACCAAAGAGAATCTCATATCCTTAGATGAATGTACTCCTGAAATTCTGCAACTCAACTGTGGCTTCCCTCCCTGTGCAAATGGAAAGCAGAGGCTTGATTTATTTATCAATAAATCCACAGCATAATTGAACATACAGAAAAAAACAGTGCCTGAGGATAGTTGACGCAATATTAAACTACTCCCCAATGTTTGCTGAATCTGCCACTTTTGTCCCTACAAATTTCACTGCATGAGGACACCACTGTGTGGGGAACGGGTTCTCTCTGTGCGGGGAGGGGAATCTGTGTAAGACACTCTCTTCCTTTTTGGTGTTGCTACCTTTACATACCCTCTGAGCTGCTTTCTAGGGATCTTCTGTCTCAAACTGTGTGGTGCTAGAGAAGAACATGGAAATGCTGGCCACGATGTTCAGAGAGACCCCTTTGTGTCCTCTTTTCAGCTTCAACCAAGTTCTTGCTCATGCATCTAATAGGGTCCCTTCCTGGACTCTGGAAAAGCAGAGACAAGAAAAAACAGAACGAGATCTTCCCAGCTTTTCCAGGAGGTGAAGATACAGCGAAGACTCTTAGAGAGTGGGTAGCAGAATAGGCATCACTTATTCCCCAGTTCTGCCTTCTCCACCTTCAGCATCTGTAATCCTTCTTTGTCTAAGTTGTATACCTCTGTTGAAACACAGCTGAATCTGGAATCCTCTGAGTCAGCAAAAAGATACTGACTTGTTTTACTTAGCTCTGATCTTTGAAATGCTAGGATCCACATTTTCAAGTTTCTTTTTGGTGTTTCTTGTTGTTTGTTTGTATGTTTGTTTTTAATGAAAATTAGGGTGTATATGCAACTACAAAACAATGCAACTACAGCATTTCAGGAGCTGAGGAAGGTTGGGCTGGCAAGGAGCTTAAAGGATGTTTGGTGTAAGTCCACCTCTCCTGAGGTATATGGATCAAGTATACCCAACACAGTTGACAGCTGTTTTATCTAACCCGTTCTTTAAAACCCCAGGTAATGGAGATTGTACAAACACTCTAGCAGCCTGTTCCAGTGCTTACCTAGGTTTATAGTTAGAAAGATAACCTAAATCTCCTTTGCTGGAAATTAAAACAATTTTTCCTGCCATAACCTCTGTGGGTAATGGATTACTGTCTTCTTTTAGTAGCTTCTTACACACTGGAAGTCTGTTATCATACTCCCCTCAATTGTGTAAAGGAAAGAAACCTGGTTTCTCCAAACTTTTCTCTTAACTTAAATGTTTATAGGTTTCTATTTATTCCTGTTCCTGTCCAGTGTGACTGAACTATTTATTTAAAAATATGGTACATAAGCCAGATTCAGTCTAGCCTGGTAAACTTCCAATAGTTCTGAGCACATCAGAGTAACAATGTTTGGCGTGTTACAAGCAGTGCTACTGTTAGTACATTTTACAAGAATTTTTTTCTTACAAAAACATCTCACTTCTCATTTACTGTGGATGTTATCACCTTCAGATCTTCCAGGCTTTGTCTGCCTTTTTGGTATGTGGAGATTTGACTTCTCCTGCCTATATATAGTTCTTTTTATTTCACTTGAGTGAGTGTGACCTTGTTGAACTGGGATCATTTCCCTGGATCACCAAAAGCACTAGTTCTAATTGCGGTGCTATAGTATTTCGAGTCCTTTCAAAATGATGTCATTCACAAATGTTATAATCTTTAATTTATTCTTTCCTTTTATAGCTTGATTAAAGTTAGGCTGAGAAATCCATGGTTTCTTGAGAGTTCCTTTTTCCATTTCCTTGAAAGCAGGTACTATATTTGCCCTCTTCCAGTTTTCTGGGACTTGACCTATCCTCCACAGATTCTGAGAGAAGGTAACTAGTAATTATGAAATTGCACTGGTTAATTCCTTAACTGCTTTAGGGGAACAGGTCTTGCTGTCTAGAATATATGCAACTTAGCTAAATCTTCACTAATTCTTTCTCTGTTCTAGTTCACACGCCATCACCCTGTTAGAACAAATTGTGGTAAGGATCAAGTTACAATTAACCTTTTTTGAGGTAAGTCCCTGAGACAGCATTTCAAAAATGAGCAAAATCGCTACTGCATCGTCTTAGCTCCCTTCCCCCTCCAAAGGAAATCCCACAAAGCTTGCGAGAGGAAGAATTAGCAAAAAGTAGGGTGAGAGAATAGCAAAAGCTGTTATGGCAACTTGAACTCTTCTTTATTTATCTCTTTGTGTTGTCTGCTAGACTTTCTTCTTTGTTCTAATTAATTGGCAAACTACTGCTAAAGTAATTCATTTCTCAAAGCTTATTTATTTTGCCTAACAACATTTATTTGCACAGCACTACTGTTGTATACAAAGATTACTCTTTAATGGAGTTCAGAACACCCTTCCACAGCGTGCATTTCTGCTCAGTCCAAAGAATAAAATACACCATATACTTGAGTCTCTAACTTAAACTAATCATATTTGGTTTTACCCTGCTTGATTATTCTTTGCGTGCTTTCTTAAAGTTATGCGATTTTTACTCATTATTTTGACTATTTCAATTACTTGTTTTCACAATATACTTACAAGGATATTCCACAGCCCTTTTCAAAACAGTTTGTATTACCTAACGGAAACAGATTTATTTTTACAAGAACAAATTTAAAACACAGTCCTTTTAGATCTCAGGTGTGTATTTAAGTAAAAGTGAGTCAAAACCAGTAACTCTACACTGAACTCTTTTAAATTTGGGACATTGGAGAAAATGTTGGCACTGTTTCAGTATGTCTGGATGTGAACATACCCCATGTGAAGGTCTGTTTTATAGACTAACTTGGCTGCAGCCATGCAAAGCACAGCAGGAAGACACATCTGCAAGAGGGTGTGTATTTCTGGAGGTGAAATAAAGCTGTCTGTTGGCACTGTTGATCTAAATCAACATCCAGGTTTGATCTTCAGTGCTAGCTTACAGACCCAACAGGAAATAAACCTACATGTGAAAGAAAGGGCTTTAAGATAAGTACACATCACCCACAGTAAGGCTGAAATCTCTCACCTTGGCAGAGGTAGAGGACATCAATACTGAGCCACTCAGACCTGGTGCTGTCAGTCCTGGGAACTCCTGGAGGCAGCACCCAGACCAATCTGTCTCGGTCAGAGCAAAAAAGCAATGAGGATGGCCCCATGCTGGTTTGAGTCTACTGTAGAGCCTCCAGCAGATCCTGGCATTAATTCAAGCAGTCCAAGTCAGCTGCTATGCTTTCAATTCTCAGACTAGCTAGAACAACAGGCCCGTTTCAAGATACATCTGGGCTGTAGCCCACATATCCACATACTGTAAGCACTGACTCGGCAAACTGCAACGATGCAAAGCCCAGCAGAGGCTGTAGGCTCTGCTTGAGAAGTTGTCCCAGCCCTTCAGCTGTTGCTTTCACCTCCAACTGTGTTGATAACAGCACCAACACCAAGGAGACTGAAAGGAGTGTGAGTGCTGGGAATGTTCTACGGACTCTTGCTAGCCAAGGGGAATGCACCTTCTATACTCTGACTATGCTAGTTGCTTCCCTGAGGACAGTGAAATAGGCCAGGGCAGATGAAAGCCTGCAAAGAGCAGTCACAAGGCAGAAGAAAGATGAAGCTGTGTTTTGTATCTTATCACTGTTATTTAAGTAACCAGTTAAGCCAAAGTCTGTAAATGATAGATAGGACTAACACCTACCTGATCTGAACACGGGAGCGTCGGTGACTTTCACATATACTGCAGATAAGCAGTATCTTGTATGGTCATAGATGCACGTATTAACACTGCTATTACTGCCAGTGTCTAAGAGGCCAGCTGCCCCCATCTGCACATCCAACAGATGCACAGATGCTACTGGTACCTCTGCCTGCTAGATAAAGCCAGCCAGTAATATCAGCAGACTCCAAGCTAGCTTTATCTAACTAGCATGGACACTAGTGACATGTGAGGGGCATGCAGGTCTCAGGAGTTGCCCTCACAGATACTGGCAGTAATGCTGTCAAATGTTCAGTTAAGGGTGGAGATGGCCACTGCCAAACATTTTAAATGCAGAAAGAAAGCCAGGTTATTTATCTCATTTTATTTACAGTAATAGGGGACTGTTGAACAGCATGTAAGTGCACTACAATAAAAATCAATAGAGAATATTAAAAGCAGAAATAAAGATCAAACAACCTGAGGAAACTACTAACTTGCACTAAAGGATCTAACAGGAGGGCAGATTGAACAGCTCAGAAAAACCAACCCAACAAAACAAAAGGGGACAATTCCCAGGTTTGATTAGATAAATCCTGAGCCTTGCAGTGAAATAACCTGCCCTTGACATGACAGTTTCTCTGAAGTCTTTAAAGGGAATTTTGCTCAGGGAGTACTGAGATGGGACTTTAGGATTTAGCACCCCAAAATACAGAGATGGAGTTGATGTATTGAAGTATGCCAAAGCAGGAGTTCCAAAAGGATGAAGAGAAATTCTAGTGAAATTAACTGCAAGCCATACTCTGAAAGGGTGAGCTTTGCATTTGCAATGGTTTCATAATCAAGGACCTGAAAATGCATAATCTCCCCTTCGTCTGATCTCAGATGAATATGATTCAAGAAGCTGATTCACCTACACTGCAGGACTGGAAGCCAAAAAGAGCATTCAACTAGTTAGCAAGTCACGCTGTCCCTTCTGAAGTCAACATGAGTTTTGCCATTGCCCTTAAAGTAGTGGCAGAAATTCTCCCCCCGTGTAGAGGGATGCTGGATTTCTGAGTATAGACTGATGCTGTCCTTTCAGATGTAAGCATAGATGGCTGGTACTGTAAGTCAGCATGACTGAAAGACTTCTCTGTTGTAAAGATACTCAGATTCTGAGACAAAGTTTAATGGACAAAGCTCAAGTTTGACTAGAAAAGCTGTTACCTGGATCACTGACCTAGGTTAGTCCAGTTTGTGAACAATTTATATGATAATGTACCAAGAAATCTGTTTTTAAAAAGCTAAAAAAGTGTTTCACATTGGGCTGATTTCTGTCTAGTTTAACTGGACTGCAAATGAGCTATCAAAGATAGCTACACATTAGTGGAGGCTATGGCAAAACCACCACTATACTTTGTTGAATATCCTCTCAGCAATCAGTTGATCTCCTCAGGTTGTTTGTAGGGGCTGTGTTAAACCAGCTACCTCAGCTCACACTGCAGTATTTCAGGCAGCTGCCATTGCAGCAATGGGTTACAGATGTCACTTGGCTTGTTTCTAACCAAACACTGTATAAAATTGTGAGGAAGATATAAAGATGGAAGCTTGTAAGCAGGTTGAAATCTTTAACCTGAAACTTAAAAAAAATATATTTGAGCCAAAACAATTGTTTTGTGTGAAAATCTGACCCATTAAAGGTTTCTGAGCTTTTCTCAAATTTAGAAATTTTGAATGATCAGTGTTCAATGCTGGCTGGTTTTTAACTGTTCTTTCCTTCATTCATTTCTGCCACTGAATGTCTTAAAATAAATGATCTGAGGGTTTCATTCTTTACTTGTCAATTTTTCCATTTCTCTATTAAAATTTTTTTCTTGTTCTGCCACTTTTTTTTCCCCAAAGGTTTTGTGTCTCTGGTAAAGGTAAAGAACAGAAAGAAATTCTTAAAAGAACTCTGTCAGTCTCTTGTCTAGTAACTGGAGGGTCCCAAAAACTTTTTATCTGCGCATTCCTGTTTCGCTGATCCAAAATAATTGTCCAGGTATCTGAACTGGAAGTGGTTCACATTCCTATTCATAACTGCTAAGCCCAAAGAAAACAGCAAATAATAAAAAAGAACTGTGTTCATTGCTCATACTGAGAGTGGACTGTGCAGTAGAGAAAGTGGAGTAGGAGGGGGAAAGGTCCACTCGGAAAAAATTAAAAGTCAACTTAAAAGAGTTTCTATTAAGGCTGTAAATTAATATTTGCATAAAAGACAGAAAGTTTTACAATAAGAACATACATGAACACTTGTGCATTTAAAGGAGATGCTTATTCCATATCACAGCTCAGCTAAGAATTCTATGCCACAGAAAGCAGTAATTATTCTGGCTTTGAATATTGTAAGCGTGGTCACTGTCATTCTTCCTTTGCCTCCACATGCCTCAATGCCACATTTTCTACAATCGTGGGGAGATTGCCTTGGCTCTCACTCAGCTGGCTCAGCTAATACAATTCACAGGCCTTCAAATGTAAGCTTGTAAACTATTTAGTTCTTTTTCTCTATAACAGCTTGTCTATTAACAGCTCATTCAATGGAGGAGGGAGAAGAAGCTAGTGAGACCTCTTTTGGTATTGTTCAGCAGTGACCCTGGCTGTCTCAGATCAGTAGCCAATACTCCTAAACAGTGTTTGTCAGTACATGTTGTTTTGCTGGATAAGAGTACATTGTGCTAATGGCAGTCTGTATTAGTAGCAGGTAACAATGAGCTGCCAAAGTAAGTCTCCTGTGTGCCATGGAAAGATTATAAGAATGATGTCTAAAAATCCAATAGAAAGCTCGTTAGGATGGTCTGATGCAGTGCTACAAAACCTGTGCCATTGTGAGAGATCTTTGTAAGGACTTCTCTTTGTGCATTGTTCAGGACCCTCATCACAGCTGTATCCTCTGGGTTGAGATGGATTTGGGGAATGAGGATGGTTCCACCCTCAAGATATGCTACACGATTTTCGGGTTGTATGCCCACTGCTCATGGCCTGTACTTCACAAAACATGTGTTTTGTCAAGATACCCAGGCTCATTAAATCCCAGAACAGGTGTACTCAGAGACTGCCCACACAGTGGACCATACCCAATATTCCTGTAACTATATGGGAGAAGCCTATGCTGATACATGGCGATAAAAACTGTGATACTGAAATGGCTGAATCCTGCTCTGGCATTGTTTCCTTTTCGCTCTGCTAACGTGTTGCTGTGCTTTGCAATGAGCCTGCCATACTCTCTGCTTTCCTGAATGATTAAATAAAATCTGTAGCATTTTAGTGCCTGATGGCTAAGATTTCTTGAATGTTTCTTAGTATTCTATGTGGAATTACAGGCAAGTTGGTGGCTTAAACAGTGATTAATAGAGAGAATCGTGCTTGACACAGATTTCCCCACCAAGATCCTACCCACCGTACTTACAAGCAATTCATTTGTAGAAACACCATAGTTTGGGCTTTGGGTTTTGCCCTTCCAAGTGTTGCAGATCTTGCGTTATCTCTCAGACAAACCGACAAAGTTGCAGTACAGAGAACACAGGTTTCAAAGCGAGTGATTTATGAAACATGAACTTTCCCGTTCATGCAGAGAGACTCCCCCGTGTGGTGTGATCGCTTTGGCCGGTGCCGCTGAGCACGGCTCAGCTGGCGGGGCTGCCGGAGCTGGGCAGGCTGACATCTCGGCAGTTAACATAATTAAATGTGGCCCAGTGAAGGCTCCCATGTTCAGAAGTGGCCATCAGTTTGCAATTAATGTTGACCGCTAGAGAATAATGTTGTTCTGTTGTGTTTCTGCTGTAGAAAAAAAGTGTCATATTTTACTAACTGTGATGCTTTGGGAAGAATTATGAGGTCTCATATTTCTTTACCATGGATTAGTCTTAAAACTTTATTCTCAGTTTCCTTTTTCCCCAACAGTGGGTTTTAAGATGATACCTTTAATAGATGCTAAACTCTATTTGCGCATGATTAGTTATTTTAAAATCTGGAATTAAAGTTCATGTTGATTAACGGAACAGTTCAAGTTTCTAAACACATTTTAATTGTGGTTCTCTTTAGGGCATTTATGATAAACATTCTCCTTTTTGGCTCAGTTCTGAAAGCCTCATTTTCAGTCTGGAATGGAATGCTTTTACCCAACACCGCTATAAAAAATTGTTAATTAAAATTTCTTCTATAATCTATTGTATATTTTAAATATATTTGTTGGGCATGGGCCAGAGGAAGCAATTGTATTCTTCTAAATTAAAGGGCTTAACTCTGCCCTATATTATACTGGCTCAAATCTACCTGTCAGCTGTATGAAGAGACATTAGATTTACACCAGCATAGACGAAGGGAGAATTTGGCCTGAAGTGTTTATTGTTCTCTGGAACTTGGCATCCTCTTCTCCCATTCTCCTCCTGAAATCAACATAAAACAGATGCTGAAATTCTAAAATGTTTTAAACCCTCCTCTACGGTAGCTGTGAGCATAGTGCATTGTAACCACCAGACCTTGATGGCACAAAGATATGCATCATGAACATGAAATCTGGGTAGAAAAGATAAGGGCAGAGTCTTGCAACACTTCCAAAGTAGCAAAACACTGTAGAAAGTAACAACTGCATTTTTGTGGTATTTGGTCACATCCCTCCTTGCACTGGCAAAACTTTGACTTGAATTCAAGTAGGTGTAGTTCCAAGAAAGTGAATGCCCAGTCATTTACGTCAGCGGAGTTGTGCCCAGCTACAGCGGATCTATATTTGATGACAATTGAAAAGATGAATGAAAATCATTTCAGTTGCATTAGGGATGTAAGCTGGCAGGGGTTTGGATTGCTGCTTATTCAACTTTTTGGATGACATCTTTACACTTCCAAGAATCCCATTTTAGACCAGGCATCAAGAGGAGACAGGATGAACTCCAGCAAGAAACTGTTTGCAGACAGGTAGCTCATGCTGATAACACTGATCTTTGGCTGGAGAGTAAAGGAATGGAAAGCAAAACTAGAGAAAACAAAGGATACTTTGTGAGTGTGCTGTGCTGCCAAATCTCAGTGGCCTAGATATCTTGTTGTTTGCAACAATGCTTATGGATATGTATTGATTTGACTAGCACTCATGTCTGTGGGGTCACTGTGAGTATCTGATTTTATCCCTTTCTTTGGAAGGTTTATTAATATTGACGCTTCTTCATTTAATTGGGGCACTGGCTATGGAATCCTTTTCTAATGGAATCATATTAGCTAATGTACTGCCTGTCCATATTCAAATCCAGGGTGCTTCACACAAGCCCATATATGAGTAACTGATAATGTTATAAGAAAAAAAACGCTCAAAAACACAGCTCTGTGAAATGAGAGGAGAACGACAAAGATAGAACTATGCTGCAATCTGCAACCTGCATTTCTCTATTGCAACACATGGGGCCCAAAATAAAGTAGGAGTTACTTGTCCCTGTAACACACAAATGGTATTTCTTTCCTTGTTCTGTCAAGGCATTCTCCTCCCTCTCCACACCCACCAGGGGCTACATTAATTTCTGGAATGCAATTATTCACATCTGTACAAGCTGTTGTAACATATTACCAACTAAAAAAGGTAGCCAGAACATGCAAATTTGCACATCATCTTATACCTGTGCTTAAAAAGAGTCTATCTCTGAAAGAGTGTGAGGTTTGGCAAACGTTCTCTTTAACTTCTTTGTCTTTCCTTAAACAGATTTGGAGACTGGTTCTACCATTTATAGAACAGATTTTTTTTTTCCTTAAAGTTCTCTCGTGGGACTGGTTCAGAAAGTGTTTTTTGCACTCTGCTTGACTGGTCTTCATTGTGAAGCAATTTCTGAGGCCTGGCTTTGGACACCATTTGCAATGGGTTTATATTGGAAGGTCATGTCTTGTTACAGAGCCATTATTGCCTCTCCCCCTTGGGACCATTGCACACCTGTGACTTTACCCTTCACAAGTAGGTTCTGACATATCTTTTTGACATCCATGCTGGAAGTCAGCAGCATGTTGCACTAACTCTGTTGACAGAAAGCAGCAGTGAAATGGAAGAGGGGAAAGTAACAGCAGACATTCCACCTTCAATAAATCTATTCATTCTCTGATTTACTTATAGAGGAAAAGATGGAGTCTGATGTCTTGATTGTTATGCATGAGGCCTTTAAAAGAATAGATGTCCCATTGTGATACTGGCTTTCTGGAGTCCTCTGGAAGACAAGGGGTCTGAAAGCTGATGACATTAGAGAAAAAAAAAGATTGCTCATATTAACTGGGTCTATTAATATGTGTGCACACTGCACCCATGCTGTTCCTTACAGCAGCTTATAGCCTGAGTTCATACAGTGTATACATAGGTACATACCCTTATAGCCTGAGTTCATACACAGCAGCCTGAGTTCATGCTGCCTGCAAACCCTGCTGGTTCTGGAGTTAACTTTACTATGTAAAAAAACCCTGGCAGTTGCAGTTATTTCACTGGCAAGCTGCAAGATAGTGTTAAAAACATTGAGGCTGGATAGGGCCTTCCTAGTCAAAAGGATTTTTGCTTTTCTGCAACTGCTGTTCCCAAGACTTATATTGAACTCAAGTGCTATTGAAATATATAAACAATTTTTGCACCAACAATGAGAGTTCATAAGTCTGTTGTCTCAGTAGTTTCCACCTTAAATTCTACAAAGACAGTATATTCCTGGTGAGCTACTTATGTGATAACAGACAAGCAGGACAGTTAACTGGGTCTTCCATGCTCATCCCTCAGCTCCAGTCATTAACATTGCTTGCTCTGCTCACTGCTACGCTGATAATAGATTTTTTTCCTTCTTTTCTTTTAACAAGAGAGCATTTGTGAATTAAACACACACTTACAGCCCTAGCAAGGTCATACCATGGGACTCGGAGTACAGTTGCTTTTGAAAGAGAGAAGCTCATTGCTGACCCTCCACTGCACCAGTTATTAACACACACTTTTACAGAACACAGTAATTTTGAGGCCATTTCAGGAGACAAAAGAGCTTTATGACTTCAAGATTAAGATGAAGCTTTCAAGTAGGTATTTCAGCATGAGACCAAGTGTCTGTTCTGAATGATTTAGCCTAAGGGTGCCCTAAGGTGGAGGTTCCTTTTACAGACCACAAAAAAAAAAAATAATGCATTGGTCTTCCAGAAGAACCTTGTGCAAAACCCTGTAAGACAATGCCCAGCCAGGACACCTTGGAGTATCACTTCAATCAGCGCTTAGATACTCTCATTCATATAATGCTGATTGTGCTACAGATGTGCAGCCTAATAATACGTGAAGTAATCTCTGACCTAGAGTCATGTCTTTACCCAGAGTTTGCATCACCCATCAACATTTTTCATACATTTTGCTTTACTTGCTTCCTGTTTTTATGTCTTCATAAGTCAAACAACACAGCTCATTCCTATGGTTATATTGAAATAAAGCCCTCTTTTTCCTTTTTCCCCCTCATAGCTACTTTGTCTGCCCTCCACCCCTGTTTCTCAGCAGGTTCTTAGATGCCTTGTTAAGATTTTCAAAGCCTCACAGCATACTCTGAGAAGATTGTAGCAGTCCTGAGGCTATGAGAAAGTAACTCTGCAATAATATAATTTATGAAACTCCAAGTTAATCATCCTTTTTTTTCCTTTCTATGCAAAGCTAGACAGGAACTAGGGCTGCTGAATTAACCTGGAAGTTTATAACTCACATTACTTATAATCTGAACTGTAGCTGCTTCTCAGGTACTTCACATTGATTTATCCTTTCTGGGCTAGATCCTCACTTGGTATTTTCTCTACAGGTTAACCATTCCAGTGCAGCTGGCTGGATGTAAATCAGTGAAAACTCATCCCTTTCTTTCGAAACACAAAAAAGTGTAACTTTCTATATCAAATTTTTGCTTTGATTTTTATTTCCCCAATCCTTTATATAGTCATTATAGATGTTAAGAAGCCTGTTTTGGAAATGATTAATGCCATTAATATTTTTCTAATTCAATAAACCCTCTCATCTTTGAACTCCTTGCAGTATTTTTCTGCTTTCTTCAGCTTTCCACTAATTCAAACGTATGACAAATGTGAGTCTTCATTTCAGTTTTCTATTATTTCTCATGTCTGATCAAATAAATTAACAGACTCATTTCTTTCCCAGGAGTGATGCCCATATGTTGATGAAGGCAGCATAAAAATATTACCTGCTCAAACAGGAGGAAAAAAAAGATAAAAGTTATCTTTTATTCACCATTCCATGCAAACCAGAGATGCTAATCCTATTCCTTTCACCTTGACAGCACCCACCATGTTTAACGGTAAATATTGCAAGATTTGCTGAACACTCATCAATCTGGTTTAACTGCACTGTATTATAATGTCCCTTTACAATCTCTTCATACAGTAGCAGTTATTTTAATCACACCACAGTACTTCAGTCATTGGGAAAGAATCAGCTGCCTTATCTAATGTACACGCTCCCCAGTCACATGGCACCAGTCCGGCAGAGCAGCATGCTGCTAATGCAGTTTTCTCTGTTTGGATAGTTAAAGATACATCTCCAGGCCAATTTGTACCTGTGTATTGTTGATAGGCAGTGTGCCGCAGGCAGAGAGATACTGCAGGAAATGGATTCTCATTTAACCGTGTTTAATTTGGTTCTCTGGATCTCCATCATACATCTCTCCATTTCCCTGCCCACCCAAATTGCTAATGTGAAACAAAGCTACTTTCGCCACTACAGCTCCTAAACTGATGTGTGACGATACAATGATTGATTTGTCACTCCAGGAAAAGTGGGTCATTGTACATGTTGTACCACAGCACGCTGAACCAAGCTGTCCGTGCTGACATTGGGGTTTTACAGATTTGTTTTCAGAAGCTCAGACCTGAGGGGACTACTGTGAATGACCAGCCTGAACACTTCTGGGTTTTGATGGGTGCACTGCTGTTCTACAATCCTCCTTAGCAGTTTACAGGGATCCAAAATCATCTGTGCTCCTCATGAAGCAGTATTCTGCTTATGTATTTTGTATCTCACTTGTATGTATGCTCTAAGGATGGAAAATGTAGAACTCTAATTCCAAGATATAGGGGCAGTTTCAGATTTGTCATTTTCCAGGATAGGAAGCTCTAAAATAATGTAAAAATATATTTAAAATATAAAATGGTGTAATTAACAGGTTTTGCAAAGAATTTTGAATCAGTGAGAAAAATACTGATCAAACTGTTCTTTGAAAAAAAAAATCCATTACTTCTATTCTTCTTTTGTGAGATTGAAATAGTGTTTAATAACTTTCCTCATGTAATAAGACCTGTTGAAACTCACTTGAAGATTGCCTCTTGCAATAGCAGGCAGCCATCACTTGAAGAGGTCTCAGTGCTGGAGGAGAACCTGTCTGCCCACCTCTTGCATTAGATCAGTAAAGTTAGGAATCGATTGCTAGAAGGGGAGTATTTTGCAGGTTTTTCTGGAGCAGCCCAAAAAGTAACTGAGCATAGACGCCACTGCAGAATCCAAAAGGTCAAGGCAGGTGGGGATTTGGTTTTTGTTTTTCATAAGAACAAAAATATCAGGGAGATTTAGCTCTTAAAAATTTATCTTTGTTTTTACGAGAGCTGAAACCAACCTCTAAACCCCACCTGTTTTGGGAAATGATTTAATGAACAATAAGTTGTATAAGAACTTTCTCCAGGGCCCATAATTTTTTTGCTTTGTTTTAGATAAATCCTTACGCAAGCGCCTTCTCCACTCTTTGCACAGCCCAAAGGGTGGTGCCCTCAAGGGCAGAGAACATCTAATCAGGTCCTTAAATCCTTACAAGGGTAAAATTGCTATTGGGATAAATAGTTTTGCAGAGTAAGGGCTGCACTTTTAACGTCCAACTGTAATCTTTGGCAGGCACAACCTGAGATGCACAGAGAAAGTCAAGGGAAAGCCTATGAAAGCACAGTGCCTCCTAATGAGGGGCCCTTTGGCTGCAGTGTAATCCACTGATTTGGCACCCTGTGCTGTGTGGGGTGAACCTGGATGGACACAAAGCCACAGCCTCCTCCAGAAAAGTCAGAGTGCAGCAGAGGTAAGTACCCATGCCCTGAGGGCTCTGCTCTAGTGATCCCTAAGGTGAGGCAGGGGAAGAGAAATTCACTGCCATTCCACTGACTAAATATGACTTCTTCTGAATTTTCCTACCCTGCTCCTCCTCCTGCCACCCATCTCCCACAGAAACACCGCAGATGTGGAAGGTTTGCAGGTAAGCAAAGAGGAGATGGTCACAGCAAATGAGAGAGCCAGAGCTGTGCACAGCACGCACTGATAAACCCCTGCCAAACCCTTTCCCTTCCGAAACAGAATCCCCGTAATGGAAATAATTATCAAAGAAACAGACAAAAACTACTTCTGAATGAAATTTAAGCTTCAGCAGACCACAGCACGGTCAGGAAATGCCAAGTACAAGCAACCATCCTTTCATCCTGAATTCACACCATTTTATGTTTCTGTTTCCTGTGCAAAGTTATCAATCACTCAGAAAGTGCTGCCGGTGGGGGGGCTGTGGATCAAGATTTGGATGCAGAGTGCCTTGGGACAGGCTTCACCTGACTCTGCAAAAATACCAGACAACTATCTCATTTTGAGGGAGCTCTCTGGATATGTGTAGCATAATGCACAATACTGAGGGAAAAAACAGCAATTTTGTGGTGGATCTCTGGCAGTACCCAGAATGATGCATATTACTAGGGGGGAATGATGTGATTTTGGAGCAAGTAGAGTGTACCTCTGGCAGTACCCAG
>VZRW01005423.1:0-31005 GCA_013398125.1 Aegotheles bennettii
AGCCAAGACTGCTGATAGATGATAGTATGTGGCTTGGTGAGCACTTCTACCAGCTCCCTCAGTACCCTTAGGTGGATCCCTCTGGCCCCATAGACTTGTGTCTAAGGGTGTAGCAGGTCACTAAACATTTCCCCTTGGACTATATGGGCTTCATTCTGCTCCACATCACTGTCTTCCAACTCAGGGGGCTGGGTACCCCAAGAATTGGTCTTACTACTAAAGACTGAGCCAAAGGAGTCATTAAGTACCTCAGCCTTTTCCTTATCCTTTGTCACTATGTTCCCCCCCCATCCAATAAAGGATGGAGACTCTCCTTCACCCTCCTTTTGTTGCTAGTGTATTTTTAGAAACACTTTTTATTGTCTTTTACAGCAGTAGCCAGATTAAGTTCTAGCCGGGCTTCAGGCCTTCTAGTTTTCTCCATGCATAACTTCATGACATCCTTGTAGTTCTCCTGAGTTGCCTGCCCCTTCCTTTTTTCCTGAATTCCAGCCAAAGCTCTCCGTTCAGCCAGGACAGTCTTCTTCCCCACCAGCTCTCATCTTTCGGCACATGGGGACAGCCTGCTCCTGAGCCTTTGACAATTCCTTCTTGAAGAATGTCCAGCCTTCCTGGACTCCTTTACCCTTCAGGGCTGCCTCCCAAGGAACTCTGTCAACCAGGCCCCTAAACAGGCCAAAGTCTTCCTTCTGGAAGTCCAAGGTGGCAGTTCTGCTGACTCCACTACTTCTTTCTTCAAGAATTGATAACTATCATTTCATGATCACTATGCCCAAGACTACCTCCAACTATCACATCACCCACAAGTCCTTCTCTGTTTGTATATGACAGGTCCAGTGGGGTGCCTTCCCTAGTTGACTCCTCCACCAACTGTGTCAGGAAGTTATCTTCCACATGCTCCAGGAACTGACTGGACTGTTTCCTCTCTGCTATATTTTATTTCCAGCAGATTATCTGATAAGTTGAAGTCCCCCATGAGAACAAAAACTAGCAATCATGAGACTTCTGCCAGCTGCTTATAGAGTATTTCACTTGCTTCATCATCCTGTTTGTGCAGTTTGTAACAGACTCCCACCATGATATCTGTCTTGTTGGCCTTCCCCTGATTCTTACCCATAAACACTCAACTCTATTGTCACCATTGTCAAGATCTAAACAATCAAAACACTCCCTAACACACAGGGCTACGCCACCACCTCTCCTTCCTTGCCTATCCCTTCTGAAGAGTTTATTGCCATCCATTGCAGCACTCCAGTTGTGCGAGTCATCCCACCGTGTTTCCATGATAGCAACTATATCATAGTTTTCCCATTGCACAATGGCTTCCAGCTCCTCCTGTGTGCATTGGTATAGATGCACTTCCGTTGGTATACTGATCCCGCCACCTTTTAGGGGAGAGAAGTCTTAATTCCTACGTGACCATTCTCAGGTGCTTCTGTGGTTTCTAACACATCAAAAACCCTTGTGTCTTTGCTGTCACATGGCTCTCTATCCCCTGCGTCCACTGAAATGGCACCTAAAGGACCTCGCTAACTCACCATCCCTCAAATATTGGTGTGCTGCCCCCAGTCTTATCTCTAGAGAGCCTGATTTTATCCCTTTCCCCCTTCAAATCTAGTTTAAAGGTCTCTCAATGAGCACTGCTAAACTCCTGTGCAAAGATCCTTTTCCCCCTTTGAGACACATATACCCTATCTGTGGCCAACAGGCCTGATGTCATGTATACCAACCCACGATGAAAAAACCCAAAATTCTGCTGGTAACTCCAGGCTCGGAGCCAAGTTTTGATCTGCTGGCTCTTCCTGCTTCTTTTCCCTCATCATTCCCTGAAACTGGAAGGATAGAGGAGAACAGGATGCAGGAAACAGCGAAACATCTTGGAAATTATTTTCATACGGAAGGAAGTTTGCACTGTACAAGTAAAATTAATATTGAAAAACAAAGTCTATTGTCTGAAAAATCAAACCAAAATCGATAAATTGTATTTGAAAACATGCCTTTTACTTCCATTTTTCCACACAAACTCGGTTGACTACTGAGGTTGTCTTCAAGGTTTGGTGTGTCTATTAATGTGCCTCCCAAAAACAGACCTGCTATTCCTATACCTTCCTTAAACTAAGGAGATCCACGTGGACCAAACATAAAAACCACCTTGCATGTTTATTTCCTGTGTTTAAGCTTAAGGAAGCCAACAGACAAATTCTTGTATTGAAATAGTAATTCTTCTGCTTAAATTCATTAAAAAACTAGGACTCCAGGACTCTAAGGAACTTAGTGCCTTATCCTTTTCCTATTTCTCCTCGGAATTTACACATGAATTTGCCTTGCTGTGTATGAATATAAAAAAGTCACACACTCTATGAACTCCAGCTATAGGAAATCCTGTCTCTACCTTTGTCTCTCTGTGTATGTACATACATTTGTATAATATTCTATCACTGTACTTTTATAGTTCAGGAATCTAAACAGCATGATAACAGGTCTTCAGCAATACCTGAAATGGATACGCAAATCTATAATTTACCCATACCTTGTATAGGTACAGTATAATAGGTGTGTACATGAGAAAAACAGTATTCCAGAACTATTTTTCAAGGTGAATATGGCCCAGTAAGTGCAAAAAATTAATAATGAATCATTGCTTCCAGAACAAAAAAAAAAAGCATTTTCAAGAAAAAAAAAATTCTGGGAATATTATCAATACTTAAGTAATGAAAATGAAGAGCATCCAAAATCCTCACTACCTGCTGCATCTTCCATTGTTCACAGGGTATGAACTAAAAATACTGTTTTCCCTGACAAACTAATATTCGCCTTTCAAACTTGTGTAGCTTTTTAGGGAAGAGAGGGGCTGGAGGGGGACAGAAAAGATATAAAATGAAATCAAACACTGTCATTTGTATGCATGTTGCTTAGCAATACACCATATAAAACTAGCAGAAATGGTGACATTGGCCCCTGGTTTAATTTACATAAACACTAAACGTGCGTCACTGAAAGAGGTGTGAATGCAAAGTGTCAGGTATATAATCTATAGCGACAATAGACACAGTAGCACACAGATATATGTTAGAATTCTAAAATCTAAACAGAAATGTCAGTTCTTAATAGTATAGCAATGTTTAAAGCAGTAGTCTTTCCCTTTTATGATTTGGGAACTGATATGAACTAAAATTCAAAATAGTCTTCTTCTCTTAATAAGTACCATAATGAAAGAAATTAATTATATTCCTATAACAATGATAAAATACATCATGACCACCTCCACCAGAAAGAAAAGATGAGTTATAGTGGTAGACAACTCCCTTCTGAGGAAAAGAAAGGGTCCAATATGCCAGACAGACCCTCCTCTTAGGGAAGTCTGCTGCCTCCCTAGGGGCCTAGGTTAAAACACACATTTCCCACAAATAAGCTTTGCTCTCATAACACTAGTTTATCTACATACTTTACCTCTATTCAGAATAAAAATAGGTGATTAATAAAGTTTTAAAATAGTTATATACAGCTACTATTACCAGTAACACTTCTGTAAGCACTGCCCACTGATCTCAAAGCATACAACTGTATAAAGAGTGAAATATACTTGTCCTTTTTAAAGGTGAAAAAAAATAAAAGGCACAGAGTGATAATCACTTACATAAAAGTGTCAAAGAATAAAACTTTAACAACAGAGACAAAACATTGAAAGTAATAGTAAATAAGCATTAGCACTTCTATACCACATTTTACACCACAGTCCATACATAAGTTCAGTTCTATCTACAATATCTCAAAACACAGAGGTCAAACACTTAGGGAAGAATGGTTTATGATTTAAAATTTTAAAACTGTGTCTAAAACATGTAAAACACATTATCCACACACACATAAAACAAGTGTGTGTGTATACTCACTTCTTCATTAAAATGAAGTCTTTAGAAAATATTTGAGGAAATTTCCTAAGCTCTTTCCTAAAACATAGTATAAAAATATTTATTTTTTACCTAAGTTAGGGAAAAAAAAATCAGGAACCAAAACTTTAAAAAAATGTAATTAAAATAGTATATGTTTTGATCCCAATAATACGCAACAGCCAAAAGAGATAACAAAGGATACAATAACTTCATATTATAATGCTTTATTACTACATAGTCAAACTTCTTAAAAACAATTACTTTTCAAGCAGAGATTCAAAAGTTGACAGGTCCTCATTTGACACAAATTCTACATTAAATATACTAAGTAAAATTATAATCTATACAATGAAAAAACATATCACTCTATTATTTGTAGATAAAGACATTATTTATTTATTTATTATTTATTTAGAGCAGAGTTTGTATTTCACGATGATGAAAATTCTTATGGTCTGTTTCTATTTCCACTTACTGGTTTTCACATACATAGCAATTTAAACACCTGAAAACAACAAAAAAAATGCCATATTCAGTCAGATAAGACAGATGCAATCATTATTGGTGGTCTTTTTGGGTAGTTGGTACAAAGAGAAATGCATAAAAATCCTCTTCCTGACAGCCTGCCCAGTGCTATTTTGAGTGAAGTACTTCACAGTGACCTGCATGATACCACCTTGTTAGCTAGCAGACAATATCCTCACTGGCCTTCAGAAGGGAAATCCCTACCTTACTGCAGAGCAGGTATACCTTTCTTTATTTCCTCATCTGAAGCAGCTGCAATTGTCCAAGTCACTCTTTTTTTGACAGATGATCAGCTGACTTGGAAAATGATGCAAACGTGATTACAGTAGGATATTAAATGATTGCAAATTGTTATTGCATCCTAAACTTTTCTGCCTGAGCAACTAGTCTCTATTCTTTACATATACTAATAAAAGTAAGTCTTAAGCAAAGATGTTTGCCATTGTTTAAGTTCAAGTGTACTATTTGTTCCTCTTCCAAATTAGAATGGCTCAGGAAATTCATAAATAAAATACTAACATTTAGAGAAATGTTTCATTTTCTATTTATCAGCCAGAGGAAATACATAGTAAAGAAAGAACATATTACTGAGTTCAATACATTAATATAATATCAGAAAAAAGTCATTGCACATAGTGAATTGGAAGCTGTTGTTTTCCTGGGTGACAGATATTCCCAGCTAGCCAAAAATGTAAGGAGGATGTTCATATTCTGTTCAGATATGACAATTACAGTAAATATACAGGAGGTTTTTGTATACGTTATCACAGTGAGGCATCCCAAGTACTGAGGTTTTCAAACTTCCTGAAAAGAACTCTGAAAAAAATTTTACTATTCTTGCAATATTCAATTCAGACCCAAAGATCCTAAGTCCTGATGAATTTTGATTGACAGATAATCAAATGATCGATGTTTGTATTATGGCTTAAACAATACATTTTACATTGCAATTAAGGTGGACTAAAAATACACCAAAGGATCAGTTACAGCATCAAATATGACTGAGATAATTTAACCATGCTTCATTATCTGTTCACATTCCAGCTAGTTCATACTGCTTACTTGAAATCTGGTTAGGTTGATTTAGTATCTAACCCTCAGAAACATATATCCATCATCTTACCCCATCAGTAGTGTGCAGCATGAGGCAGAGGATGACTGCATTTTTCCCCACATGAAAACTGTACACGTGACTGTTGAATAGCTGTAAGGATCTCATTAAAGAGCGTGCAAGGCAGACTTACAATGTATCAGAACAACTGATTTGGCCGCATTCACCACTTGCTGTATTCAGGCCCCTAGTTTCAAAACCTTTCGGTGTATTCTCAGAACACAGTATAAAAGACTTAAGAGGATTACAAGGTATGAGAAAAGCATCCCCAATGAGAGAATGAGATTTACACACACGTCTCTCAGCATGTTTCCACTGACAAGTATAGACAACCCTTTTCTTGTAACTGAAAGTAGCACTAGCGAGAGATGCCTCGAGTTTCTTACGCACAGAGTACACAGATTTACAGAAAATTTGTAAGCTCTTTTTATATAGCTTATAGGGATCTTCTGGAATTCATGGCAGGCAAGTGTGGAAGCAAAAGCATCAACAGGATCAAAGGGGCATTAGACAAATAAAATGGACCACAGATCCAAAACAGATCCTAAAATAAGAATAGGTGGGCCCTCTAAAATCCCTAATCGATGATACAGAGTTGGCGGGTGGCGTAGGAAATAAACTCTTAAGAGGGGCCAGGTTTGAGTTGCCTTCTGAAGAGCTTCTCCTAACTACTACTGCTGGAGATAGGAGTATTTGGTCTGGCTTGCGACACTTTTGCTGTGTTCAAGTCCTTATGTCCAAGACACAGATTAGTGCAGTAAGAAGGCTAGAAAAAAAATCAAGTATCATTTTAAAAAATTTTAAAAACAAAACAATATTTTTAATTATTTACCACCAAGGCTACAAATGCTGTAGCCATTTCAATCCATTTCCTATGTTTCTCCCTCAAGCAAAAACAAGTAATGGCAACTGAGGAGAAAGGAAATAGAATTTCTACTGCAGATGTTTTGTTTTAAGTCAAAGAATGTCAGCAATGGCATGCACATTTTATGCCCTTCATAAGGCACATGATTTTTCAAACTTTCTGACTTGTATATAAAGTACTTGCCTCAGGGAATCCAAATAAAAGAAACTTTCAAGTCCTGCACATATTTGCAGAATGGACAACACATTTAGATGCCAGGAAGAAGTAAAGTTAATTGCACCATGAAGTTCCAGATCATTGGATTGGAAGAGTGATGAATGGACTTGATGTTAGATTATGGGGTTGAATTCAATTTACTAGAATGCTCGTTAGCATTAGTTACCATATATAATTTGCTCCCCTATATATAATGCATTCATTTAAGATATTATTGCTCTCAAACCAAATGCATACAATATATTTTTAAATTAGAGAATCTGAGTACCAAGAAGGGCAATGAAGCTGGTGAAGGGTCTAAAGCACAAGTCCTGTGAGGAGCGGCTGAGGGAACTGGGGTTGTTCAACCAGGAGAAAAGGAGGTTGAGGGGAGACCTTATTGTCAGCTACCTGAAAGGAGCTTGTAGCGACTTATCTGTCTTTTCTCTGGAGGAAATGGCTTTAAGTTGTGCCAGGGCAGGATTAGATTGGATATTAGGAAAAATTTCTTCACCGAAAGGGTTGTCAAGCATTGGAACAGGCTGTCCAGGGAAGCTGTTGAGTCCCCATCCCTGGAGGTATTTAAAAGACATGTAGATGTGGTGCTTAGGGACATGTTTTAGTGGTGGACTTGGCAGTACTAGGTTAGTGGTTGGACTCTGATCTTAAAAGTCTTTTCCAACCTAAACAATTATATGATTCTATTCTATGATTCTATGAAATTAAAACCATTTCTGAATATGAAGCCAATTAACATAAAAATAATAATTCATAGGAACCATATGACTGAATAGCAAAGTCTTTGTTTTGGCAGTGATTTTCTTCTGCTATATTGTTCAACAAATGACTCAGGAAAACAGAACAGACGCTTCGATCACCTAAACTCCTTATCGAAAACCAGTTCAGCAAAAATAGTAAATTATAGCACTGACTTTTTTTTAATGGTGTTTACAGTTATTTTCTAAACAATACAATATGTCATCACTGAATGTGATTATATGACAAGCTCTAGGATGAAAACAGAAAAATTAATTTGTCTAGTTTATCAGGTCAGTTGGGGAAAATGCAAGAACGTTTTAAGGTTTCCAAGCCTAACAACAAAACACACAGACATCAGTACAAATAACTTTCATTCCCTTTATATGTTTTTGAACTAGTACATTATACATCTGAACATACACAAAAAGATTTCTAAGTTTGCAAAACCAAATATTTTAAAGTTCAAAATTAAGACTGCCTAGGAAAACTTCATCTGCTTTGCAGTACCATAATACCGATAGTCGATATGCTTATAATTGTACTACTTCTGACCTCTCCACCACTCTGTGCTGGGACTAAATGGTTTGTTTTCTCCTTGCTGTTCACATACAGTATGGAGCAACTTACTTTAAGATGTTGATTATATTTTTGTTAAATAATGTTTGAATAAATTTTCTCAATTTTTGTATGATACTCATTGTTATAGTATATTAATCTTGAAAAAAATATTTTTGTGATAACAGTCATGTGAAATAATAAATATGATTAGGTTTGTTTGAATTACCAGGAACTTAGTCAAAGCAGAAAGTAGTTGTCTGTGGCCAATTTGATCTTACAAATTGGGTTTGGGTTTGGCTTTTTTCCAAAGTACTTCCTGTTACATGTGGCAGATACGTATAACGCAAACCCAGAAATTAAGGTGGCACATCCTCTGTGTTGCAAAATATAAAGAAGAGATGTGGTTGGAGCCACAGCACGAACAGTGGGAGAAAAGGCTTTTCACAGCACTGCAAGTTGAGGGCGATGTAGAGTAACTGAGAAGATAACGTCACGAAAGTTTCCTCCCTTTTGCTCCTTTCCTACACCAAAAAATAAGGCTGTATTTGTTACATGGTGTTCAGTTCATTCAGAATGAAGCACTTTGTGTAGTTGCAGCTCCAAGCTCTGGTACTTCTGCTAGCCAGGTCTCATGGTTTGAGATTGGATACACAATAAGTGATGGTGCAGAATTAGTGAAAAGTTACTTGTCTTGTTTCACAAAGGAATTTAGCAGCAAGTATGGGGATGAATACAGTCCCCCAAATGGCATAGTTTATAAAGTTGGATACCATCTTGGGGGACTGTATTCATCCCCATATCTGCTTTTTCCACTTTTTTTCCTGATCTCATTAACCATGTACACTTCAAAATTTGCAACAAATGAAGACAATTTCCCCTTTGGCAACAGCCTCCTTCATTAATGACTACATCAATTCCTCCTTTGACCGTAGAAAGCTGGTGCAAAAAGTCTGTTTTTACATAAGGGTGCTTGGCAGCATGCAAGACCCATTCTACAAACCCAGCTCCATCAGCAGTTGGACTGGATGATTGTTGTAGGTCCCCTTCCAACTTAACTATTCTATCCATCTCTCCATTATTCCGTCTCAGTTCAACCCCAGAGCTACAGCCCAAAAACTCAAACACATACATATTTCTCTGGGACATACTGCTTTAGATCTACTAGATCTTCACTACTTTAAGGTATTTGTGTGTGATTTCCTGCTCTACTATTGCAGATAAATTAGGACATAGCTTATAAATGGTTCCAGATACAGAGGTTGAATAGAGAACCAGATGTCGAGGGTTTTACAGCTCTGCTCTAATTGTGTTTTCTAATTTTGTAAAGATCAATTTCAGTTTGGACATTTTATAGAATATCTCATCCTCAGCTTAAAAAAAATAAACTGATATTTTTATTTAAAAAAAAAAAAAAAAAGAGGCCGGTTGCCTACACTTCTTCATTCTTGATTTCAGTCGGTAAATTCTACTATGTTCTTGTTCCCTAGGTTTCCAAAAAAAAAAAACTAGTCCCATCATCAGATGCTGGAGAGAGGTGAGATTTCACTAGCAATGGAAATTTGTTTCTTCCAATAGCTGTCTCTTGCAGCTACATGCTGCACATGCAGCACATATTAGCACATGCACTGACTAGTAAAAATTTACTTTCATGTTACCTGTGTCTCCTAAAACTGATCATCTAAGTATTTCTACATCTCTGAAAGAACTGTTTGGCTTCTTTGAAATGAATCCTAAAGGTAAAAGAAGTAAAAACATCAGGTTCCTGAGGAAACACATTCCTTTTGTGCATACACAATCTGAAGTGCCCTCAAGTGCTGGCTGACATTCAGGGAGCTACGAAAGAAGCATGCATATGCAAACACAGCTACAGTTGATGGAAAAACAAACACAGAATAGCCTAACATTGAAAGTGTGGGGCAAATTAATACATTCACAGATGACTCTTTCTCCAGGCTTGAAGATCAGACCCAAATGACCACTTCCATCTGGTCTCAAGTATCTTATTGTTGCTTAATTTATTTTAAGGAATGCAGCAGTCTATCCTCATCCTGACAGAAACAGAAAATCTGTGCCAGTTACAAAGAGCGCTAAGGAAGTTAGGTAGCTTGTTTATAATCAGTAAAAGAATTGTTCTAAAAATAATCTTAAGATTTACAGTGGAAGCACAAAGTTTTACAGTTTCAAACTCTAACCAAGGTAGAAGTGTAGCATTTTCTGTATCAGCTTAAATCAGATTTGTTCTCTACGGAAAAAGGTAGTCAAGACTAAAATACAGCATACATTCAGAACTAAAATTGTGTGCAGCATTTTCTTGCATCTTTTTTAGCATACTATTTCGAAGTGTAATTATACCGTGTACATTCCATGAAACTTAATATTTATGCTTGCCTATGGGAGTAAATTACATCCTCAACAAAGAGCCGCAAATAAAAATGTAACTGATAATATTTTGTTATGCCCCTCAGCTTGAGTTTTAAAAGTTTCTTGACCTAAACTGATTTAATATGCTGAATCATTTAATTTTGTTGCAGAATTTTTCTATTCCAGTATCTTCTTTATAAAGGCTACAATGCAGAAAAAACAATATGCTCCAAAACTCTACATCTAAGCTAGACCTCTATTTCTGTAGTTTTAAAAAGTTGCCCTTCTTCTCAGTTGTAAAAATACATGTTCCCAAATATAAATACATCCCCAGCTACTTTTTCCTCACCCAACTCTCTACTTTTTCCCCTAAGTTACCTATTCCAACTGTATTGGTCACTGCTTACTCAACTGATTTCTCCTTTCACAACAACACAGCTTCTGCTTCACTATTACCCCAAGAAAGACATGCAAATTGTAATTTATTTATTTTTTTAACTGGAGAGAGAAAAAAGTGGGTGCAATCAGAAGTGATTAGAACCCTAGTTCAGATTCCCTCCACATTTCAGGAGACAAAGAAAGACCAAATTAGGTTTAGTGTATGATGAGCGAAACCACACCCCTTCAGCTGCAGCTCTTTTTCACAGGCATTCATGCATACTAATATCAAAAATAAAATGCTAGAGTTCAAGACAACTTCTCAGTATTTGGTTTTTGTTTAAAAGATTTACTATTATAAGAAAAAATAACATAACAGAGTCTTAAATTTACATTCTATTTCAATATCTTAAGGTGTCCAATATACTGAAACATGAACTATTTTGTCCTGTTAAAGCATTTTTAAACACACCAATCAATTTAGATCAGAAGATTCTAGAAAACCATTCCAGCTTGTTGCTTTTAACCAGAAGGATTTTCCAACTTTTGAACAAGCAAGCTCACAAACACCGAAAATGTAATTCTTAGTTTTCAACTAAAATACAGTGTGTGCTTGCAGTCCAGAAAGTCAACAGTATCCTGGGCTGCATCAAAAGCAGTGTGACCAGCAGGTTGAGGGATGTGATTCTCCCCCTCTACTCCACTCTCCTGAGACCCCACCTGGAGTACTGTGTCCAGTTCTGGAGTCCTCAGCACAAAAAGGACATGGAGCTGTTGGAGCAAGTCCAGAGGAGGGCCATGAAGATGATCAGAGGGCTAGAGAACTTTTCCTATGAAGAGAGGCTGAGAGTTGGGGTTGTTCAGCCTAGAGAAGAAAGGCTCTGGGGAGACCTTACAGCAGCCTTCCAGTGCCTGAAGGGGACCTACAGGAAAGCTGGAGAGGGACTTTTTACAAGGACATGGAGTGATAGGACAAGGGGACACAGTTTCAAACTGAAAGAGGGTAGATTTAGAGTAGACATTAGGAAGAAGTTCTTTCCTGTGAGGGTGGTGAGATACTGAAATAGGTTGCCCAGAGAAGTGGTAGCTGCCCACTCCCTGGAAGTGTTCAAGCGTTTTGGGCCTTGAGTAACTTGATCTAGTAGAAGCTGTCCTTGCCCATGACAGGAGGGTTGGAACTAGGTGATCTATAAGGTCCCTTCCAACACAAATCATTCTACAATCTCTTCCTATGTGCAAGATCTCTTCACCTGCTGCTTTACTGCTAAGCCTAACCCAACAAGCCTTATTCATCTTGGAGACTTCATATACAGTTAAGCAAAAATCATGGCCGCATTTTTCTGAAAGTGTGTCCAATAGGAAAAAAGGGACCACTTAGTATCTCTGAGAGACACATCTGACAATTTTAGAATGCAGATGTCAAGCTGCCTGAGCAGGCACTGTTCCACAACCAACCTACTTCATAGTTCATGCAGAGAATGTTATTGATGGATTACAAGTTGTCTTCAGATGGTCCTGAAACTGACAGGCTCTTAAAACTGATTTATACACTTTGATTTTGGGAAGGAATTATCACCTTTAAATTTATATATTTATATATATTCATTTCAACAGGAATTATCAACAGATAAGTCATAATTACATTCAACTATTCAAAAAAAGACCTCTTTATATAGTCTGTACAAATTACTATTGCAAAACTATGCAAAAATAGGATATTTCCATGTTTGATTAGTATACAAAAAATTTTGCCAAAGTTTGGTGAAAATCTCTATAAGGTACAGACATCCTTCAGGAAAACAACTGATTTCCACATAATCCAGACAGGATAATTTACTGTTTCAGATTATCCATAACTCCACTCAAACCCATAACCTAAACCAAGTAGTGAAAACTCATATGGATAAATATAAAATCCATCACCTTCATTTTTTATGTAACTTTTTTAGACTGCCTTCTCTGTCAGCTAGGGTTGTGGTTTTTTATTTTTCTAAAGAAAATTTTTATTTTTCTAAAGAAAAGTAGTCTGGAAGGCCATCATCACAGTTTGAAAAATTGACTATATGTAAAACATATATTCAGTATTAAAAATAATGCAAGATAAACCGCGCATTTAATTCCTATCAGTAGCAACCTGGTGCTTGCAGGCAAGAAAGGAAAATATGTATTTACCTTTCAGGTCTAACTGGGACCAAGGAAAGTGGGAAATCAGAAAACATAATTTTGAAAGTCATGATGCCCCATAATTTTGTCAACACTTTAAATTGAAATAATGAATTTCAAAGACATTTTCGAATACTCTAACATAACTACACCCAAGATGCTTTCAGATTTATGAGTCACATTTGATCCACTTGTAGCAATCCATTTTAAAAATGGGTTGGAGAATAAATTGAGGAGCTGTAGGAACTTTTAACAAAATATAGCAGTGTACACATTTCTAAGCCTTATGCTTTTTTACATACTATGAATTTACATGCTTGAATATTTTTCTTCTCTCTGGATAAAGTAATTACATGCAGATCACTTTCATTCCCCCAGAAACATTCTCATTAATTTTTAAAGCACCATTTTGTCATTAGTTACGGATTTGACAGAACCAAAGACAGCTGAGGCACATTAATGTAGTTTCAGAAAGCAGTGGGTGGAAGATAAACAGAGTCTGAAACTCTGGGACATAAGTGAGTCTGCACCAAAAGAAACAAAAATGTGAAAATAAATACAGGTAAAGTGGCAGAAAGAGATATTTACTTTTTTACTTTTTTCCCCTTTCAGAAAGGAAGAAATATCAACAAAGACAAGTAACTCATAAATCACATTTTTATTTCTACAGTTTCTATCTGAAATTAGTCATTTTAGCAACAGTGGCTCACTTACCTACAAACCGGCACATAACTGATGACACAGAGCAAATATATATATATATTCCATGAAGAAGAAATGTGCCATTTTATTTTTACAAAAATTTAACCAAGAAACCCAAAAACCCTTTTTCCCCCCTAAATATTTACTTCCATAAATGTATTCATAGCTTTTTGTTTCCTTCTACTTAACAAACATTATTAGTTGATCATTACCTAAAAGCATGGACAACAGTTGCCAATATGCTGTTCACTTTTACTAATGCAGCTAGTCAAGGAAGTCTCCGACAACTATTTCTCTTTCTCCATGCAACTGCTGCCCAGAGCCTTCCTGGGCTGAATGCACCAGATCTCATTTGCACTTGGGAGGCCCTGGACCTAGCTAGTACTTGAACACCACTCAGAAATCCAAATAATCAAAACTTAGTGAACATCAGACTATAGACACCAAATATACTAAGGGGGAGAACGTCTAAAAGTAAGACTATAACAACTGAGAATGTTGCCTAGAACATTTACACAAAGACAAGGAACCAGAAAAGGAATGTCAAGCAAGGAAAAGAACCTAAAGTAATTTTTCAGGAAACAGACATCTATGTTCCTGCAATCTTAACTTGAACTAAATTTGAAGAAATGACATAACTTTAACTGTAGAACAGCACATTTTCCTTAATCATAGAATCATAGAATGGTTTGGGTTGGAAGGAACGTTAAAGATCATCTAGTTCCAACCACCTGCCATGGGCAGGGACACCTCCCACGAGGCCAGGTTGCCACCTGGCCTTGAACACTTCCAGGGATGGGGCGGCCACCATCTCTCTGGGCAACCTATGCCAGTGTCTCACCACCCTTACAGTAATGTTGATATAACTCAGCAAGCACAAGAAGATTGTTTATATTTTTATAAGTGACATGTAGTGAGTTTTGTGCCTCTCTGTTACTTTACCTTGCATATTAGATCTTGACTAAATCACTAAATTAGATCTTTAGTAAATCATTCCCCAGGTATGTATCTGGAAACACTGCTAATATTCATATATTGTTTCTGCAAGCATAAACAATAAGGAAAAAATAAATTTTCTGATAGAAAGTAGAACTTTCCTGACATAGCCACTAAAGTTACTTACAAATGTTTACTGAAATGCAACCACAGGTAGAAGACATTGCCTTCAGCTGCATTTCTTTTAGTGAACAGATAAAGGTATTGAGAGTCAAGACTAAATGCCGAATAAATTACTATGTTTATTTTTAGATGATTTATTAGTTTGATAAACTATTCTTTCTATACCTTCAATTGGTATAAATTAACTTCAGAATTATACTTCCAAATATTGCAGGTATCACAAGAAAGCTCAAAAACTCTATTAAAAGCTGCAATAAGTTATTTTCCATCTATATATCAGCATACTATTCATAGAGCCAGTCCTACAAACTGACTAAATATGCATTGTTGGGTACAACAGCAGCATAGCCCCTCAGTAGCATGCCCCAGAATTATTTTTTGCATAATTCTCCTTGACAGGATTTAGAAAAAAGGTTGCGAGCTTTGAATAATACACAGTACAAGCAGACAAGCAAGTGCTAGTCAAACATTTTGCATCCAATGATATTAAAACAAATTCATTTATTACATTTGTGGAAACCTGCCACAACTTACTCATTGAAACACTCAAAAAATTCTCAGGACAGGAGTCCAGAAAAAATGGTTACATTCCCACAAGTCTGTACTTCAAACAGTTGACACTAAGTGGCACAAGCCACAGTTTTGTATTCCTGTTTATTACCTTATTTCACAGAATCACAGAATTGCTGAGGTTGGAAGGGATCTCTGGAGGTCATCTGTTCCAACCTCCAGCTCAAGCAAGGCCACCTACAGCCAGCTGCCCAAGACCATGTCCAGACAGCTTTTGAGCCTCTTCAAATAGGGAGATTCCACAACCTCTCTGGGCAACCTGTGCCAGTTCTCAGTCACCCTCACAATAAAAAAGTGCTTCCTGATGTTCAGATGCCACTTCCTGTGTTTCAGTTTGTACCCATTGCCTCTGGTGCTGTCACTGGGGATCACTGAGAAGAGTCTGGATCTGACTTCTTTCCACGCTCCCCTGGGGTATTTATATACATTGATAAGATCCCCCTGAGCCTTCTCTTCTCCAGGCTGAACAGTCCCAGCCTTCTCAGCCTTTTCTTATAGGAGACATGCTCCAGCCCCTTCCTTAATCACACAAATCTGGGTTCCTTCCCCTCTGCATTTTTCTAGTCACTTAGACACCAGATTGTCCTTCAAGTTCTTGGAATGCATTGGCAAACATTCTTGGAAGGTGAAGATAAATACACTAAGTGAACATACGCTCCTAAACCTGTAACAGATCACACGAAAAAAAAAAAAGCAGCACAAGACTCTGCATTGGTAAAAAGTATCAGAATAGCAAGTAATAGTTTGACTACATTTGCACAGTTTTAGACATGTAACGAAAGTTTGCCTTCTACTCTGTGGAGAAATCAGTGATATCAAAACAGCTAAATTTTCAAATACTTTTCTTCATCAAGTTCCATTAAAGACATTGCCAGAACAAAGATGACTAACCCAGGCTAGAGAAAACAAAATCAGAGCACTTGTACAAAGTAGATGTTTCAAAAAAATGGATGATTCTGAAGAACTTCATCTAGCATTTTATAAAACAAGTAAAGCCTTGTACCTTGTACAATTTTAGTACCTTCAGCAACTGCATTTGAAAACTCATGGATGAATGCAGTAAGGTAGGACTTAATGGAAGACCATTAGATATAAAATCAGAGGGAAAGAGACGAATCTGGGAATTACAGACTGGTCAGATTTCATCCTGAAAGTACTGGCTCTTAACTATGATATTATTTATACGAACATGGAAGACAGGAGTCCAGTAGCAAACAATCTAAATATGCTAACAACAAACTACTACAAACCAAATCTAAGTTCTCTGACATGATAACATGAGCTGTAAAGTTAAAGGGGAAGCACCAGAAGCCAGATATTTTAACTTCGACATGTCTTCAGATATTGTTTGACATTATATTCTTAGAAGTAAATTTAATATTACTTATTTAAAGTGTCTTAAAACAGAGGCAAAACTGATTGGGTAACTAGACCCAAATGGGGTACTCAGCACTTGTCAGAAAGGAAGGACATGTTGAAGAATGTGAAGAAGGGCAGGTTCCAATGTGGAACCTGGTCTTGGTCCAGTTCTTTACAATTATTTCCTTCTGGATGATGGGTCAGAGAAAACTCACATCAAATTTTCACTCTATATGAAAATGAGGCAGACAGCAAGCTCATTAAGAGACAAAATTAGAATTCAAAAACATCTCAAAAAACGTAGAAGTGGCTTGAAAAAAACAGGATGAAGTTTTACAGGGATGTGTTACCGAGAAACAGTTTGCGAAAAGTAAGCATGGAGTTTAGTTAACTAGCGCTTCTTCAGGGGTTACATGCTGAATATGAAGACATACATTTTGAAATTTACAAGAATAGTGGTAGGAAAACTGATACTGCTTCTCTAAAAACCATTTCTTGGCATCTCATTCCACCTCTAAAGGAATCATTAAAGATGCAAGCTTATGTCTGGAGGTCAAATACTATGTTAGCTTCTTCACATAGGCTTGTGTAACAAAGATCTTAATCCTGTACTCTACAGAAGTCTGGCAAAAGCAAATTACACAGATGAAAATTTCACATGGAAACAGGTACCTTTAGAATATATTAACTTCCTCTTAGCAGCTGAGAGCATTACAAAAGTCAGTTGATCTCCTCTCATTTTTGGCCTTTGTTTCATTTACCTGCCAAGTATGCAGAGCTATTTAGTCAGGACATTGGAGGTCCAGGGACGGTACCACCAACTGTAAAAATATTTGGATTCATTCAATATATAGGACGATTGCACCTAGTTAGATCCTGCAAGATCAAAACTATTCCCTCATATGCAATAAAATCAATTTCATACAGCACTAAATCTCTCCCTCTCTGTCACCCTACAAGAACGGTTCGATCCAACAGCTGCTACAGTGCAAATCAGTATATACTAGATAGTCAAAAGTACATTCATGTTTTTTAAAATGTTATTTTTGTGAGCTCAAGTATAGAACATCACTAACCAAACCCTCTTCTTATGACAGACATATTTCCTTGTCAATGACCACACACTGGGAACAAATTACTCCCAGACGTCGTTATGTTGTTTGTTGTCTTTATTTTGTTTTTTTAAACAGAGGCCCCCATGAACATTTTGTTTTCATGTATTCTATCACTTGTTTAAGCCAATGTCTTACAAGACATTTTTCTTGATATCTAGCTTATCATCTGTTAGCTCGTGAAAGAGCAGATATAATCCATTTGGCAAGTGTCTTCAACTAGCAATCGCAAAAATCTTATATCAAAAGATGATGCATCAGCTAAAACAAATTCATGTCCAACTTCAATGCTTTTGTGTGGTTCTGTGATACCTGCTTAAAATAAAGTATACAAGAAAATAAAGTATTTTTTTAAAAACTTTAAAAAGTATTATCTTTAGCATCAACACAAATGAAACTGTACTATTAAAAACAAATAAGCTAAGCAACTAAGTGGAACTCCTACCTGCAACTAGGTTTAGTTGTGGCTCTCTCATTAGGCTAAAACTACCTTCTGTAAACAAATGTGTAAAAATAAAATGTATGTCCTTAATTGAAATTCTGTTTTTAAAAACATCCATGAACAACAAAAAAACACCACAAAGACAGAAATAATAAAGGTGGTAAGTTATGCACTTTCAAACATGAAATGTTTTCCACACACATTTTAACACACATTCTGTCCTTTGTTTTCTAACAACCTTTTAGTCAGTCTGCATAAACCAGTATCATGTAATGAAAATTTAAGAGAATAGTGGGAAGTCATTGACAATTTCTTCTAGCAATCATGTGTTAACAGTGTATTTGCTCATCTTTATGCAGTATTTTTTACCTCACTCAAGATGTTTTAGAGAGTATTGCCATTCATTTTGCTTAATTTCTCTGAAAAGTCACAGTAACTTAATACGTAAAAGTCAGCTTTAAGAACCCAAATTTTCATGTTTCATTACCAATATAAGTGGCTCATATTATACTTTTACCTGAATGGTCATTAATATAAAATATGTCCAGTATATGCTTCAAGTTTGTTATTATACAGACTCCAAACAAAAATACATGTACACAGATAACTTTGATAGCTGTTTTTCCTTTCTGTCCAGCTTTTTCAACCCAAGTCACTGCATGACAGCCTTCAGTAGTTACTTTCTAGGGGAACATTTACTTGCAGAATTTTTCCTTCACCTATTCATTGTTGTGTGATTTTAAAAAAGCAAAAGTTGCCACCGTGTCTTGACATGAAACTGTAAGAACATAAGCTAGACCTTTTATTATGAGTACTCTTTTGCCTGATGAAGTGTTCTATAAAATATTGTACAGTTTCATTTTCTGTATGACAGCCCTGTATCTGTCTACATCCCATTACTGAAATTCCCATTTTTCAAGCAATAGAAGAAAATTTAATTACAGAATGGAACTTGGCAAAAAGCATCCTAGTTTAAAATTTTTATTTCAAAAGCAGTTCCACTAATTTCTTGGAAAAAACACAGAAGCATCTACCTAGTTAATGTTTTAAAATCTAACAGTTGTCCTATGAATTTCAGTATGCTTAGGAGGGTTTTTTTGCACAATATCCATAGTAGTCCAAATGTATAATGCAACCACATAAATATTTGCACAGAATTGTCCTCATATAGAAATAACAGTGCACAAAATAAAAAACTATTACTTTACAACACAAAGTAAGTAAATTGAAAATGAGAAGTAGTTCTCCATCCTTGTGTAACTAAGCTATACACACAATATATTCTAAAATTAACAGTTTTAATTACTATCATTTTACTTTACCAAAAATGCTAGTTAGGATCTATCTGCCTGGCCCATAATAGTCATAGCCCAGATCCCAAGATGCTAGGAGAGACAGAGTGATGGAAGACATTTAGAATAAATAACTAATTTAGGAAAGCTCATTCATATTCTATCAATATTTTAAAATTTACATATAACTAGGGAACGTACAAACAACTCCTTTAATTTTGTCTGCTGAGGCAAATTAGATGGCAAAAGAGAATCTCAGGACGTACAATGATTTGCATCCACTTAACCTAGTAATAATAAAGCCTGATTTCCAATGCATCTGTCTTACAATTGTTTGTAAATTCTGATGTAAAATTTTCTATGCTTAAGCCAGTTGAAATGTCAGTCTCCCATATGAATTCTTTGCAAGGTAATATGGCTTAGCTCCAGGGCAGCCTACCTTCAGCCAGGTTACTTAGCTCCTTGTTCTACCCAGATGTTGGTCTCTGAAAAAAACAGAACTAAATTCTCTTTGATATTACTAGTCTTTCATTAAATGTAACTGAACCCAGTCAATAGGGAAAAAAAAGGAGGGAGTGGGAGAACAAAGATGACAGAACAACGAACGTGTAAAGTCTTAGACTTAGAAAACCAAGATCTAGTTTCTTTCAATAAAGTCCACTCCATCCGCCTGTCATTTGTTCCCATTCCCCCACTGACCTTTCAGAGCAGCTGGGCTGTAAGCAGGATCAGATAACAGATAGAAGCTAAGTTAAATACATGCTTAAGTGCTACATACATAATACTCAGTTCAAAAGAAAAATTATGTTCTGAAAACCCAAACATTTACATACTAAGCAATTATCCTAATCGCTATTATACGATATAATGAGAAACTGAATTATGTTTGAATTGGATGAAAAGACTGTCCAGATTAAATATCTCCATATATAGTACATATAGCTAAACAGAAGCTCTGATTTACTGAACTGAAAAGCCTTTGCTATTGAATTTTTAAATACCAAGAAAAAGTGTAAGCAGTAAAGAACACTAGAGTACCTCAGGGAACAGAATTATCTTTACAAATAACAGAAGATTATACTTTCTCTTTTTAAAATTTTTTCCTCCTTACCTATCTTTACATGAAACTCAAGCATGAAGAAGGCTGAGAGACCTGGGTCTATTTAGCCTGGAGAAAAGACTGAGAAGGGATCTTATCAATGCTTATAAACACCTACAGGGCAGGTGTCAAGAGGATGGGCCCAGACTCTTCTCAGTGGTGCCAACCACTTTCTTTTCCTTCCAAAAGAAAAAGAAAGATTAAATGTCATAACAAAGCACACAGGGGAAACTGCAGCTACTTGCAACTCGATGGAAATTCGATATAAAATAGTTAAAACAGATTCCAATACGAATCTGCAAGCTATGGTCCACAGTATCACTACATAAGAAATTTCAAAGGAGTAAATTTAGAATATTTTATTGCACAAAACTACAGACTGCTAAGCAGAAAATATATATTTTACTAATAATGGGAAGAGGGTTTTTTTCCATTTTTATCACTTGTAGCTACAGAATCATTCAGATTGGAAGAGACCTTGGGAGGTCACCTAGTCCAATCTGCTGCTTAAAGCAGGGTCAACACTGAATTCAGATGAAATAGAAAGCTCTAAATTAGAAGAATAAAAATGCATACGTCCAAAAAGCTGAGTCAACCACAACATTAGTTTACAGCAGCAGTCTTAGCAGTCTTTCTAAGACATGAGACAACTGTATGGCCCCTTTCTGATAATAAAAAAAAAAAAAAGAAAAAAAAAGTGTTACACAGGTGAAGGGCCTGTCAAGTTATCTGTCCTTGTGGAATGGTGAAGGGTTGGTTTATGCAGAGATGAAAGGAAGGAATGATAAAATGTAGTACACCCATCTGCTGCGAAGATTGCTTTAAATGGAACAATGTGTAATTTTTCAAGACGATATACTGCCTGAGAAGTGAGGGCATGCTTGATTTATCTGTCTTCACAGGAAGGATATGTGCATGTTAAAGATGTTCCACGGGAAAAAGATGCATGATTTAGACCCCACCATGCATACTCTGAGAATCACAGAAATATTGGAACCTCTGGAATTTATCTAGTCTGACTTTTCACTTACAGCAGGACACGAGGTTTTGTTTACCCAAGACCAAAAACAAAGGATGAAGTTTCAACAGTCTTTCTGGGGACCTGTTCCACTCTCTCCTAGGAAATAAGTTTTTTCTTAATATCCAATATGAATTAGATATTAACCATAATTTGCAGTCATTGCTCCCTCTGTCACTAGTCAGAAGAGTTTAGTTACATCACTTTTGTAACTTCCCTTAAAGAGCTTACTTAGTTCTCATCAAGAACTAATTCAGCACTAGAATACAGCTCAGAACCTTCCTGGTTCTGTGACAGTTGCCAAACAAAATAAATCAAATGGAAGAAACAAAAGGGGGTCAAGTTCAGATGGCATTGTGGGATTTGAGGAAAAACCTAGACGGCCCTATACAGAACACACTCTAAAGAATAACCTTGCTAAATCTTGTGCAAGCCGGTGGGTGTGACGAGCCCACTTGTTTATCACAAGATGCATCCTGAACAGGGGGCCTCACAGAGGCAGGGGCCCTTGTTCTGGTCAGCAAGATAAAACTTGTGTAGCTCTTTGCTTCTGTCAGAGGGATATGTCATTCGATGGTGACCTTTTTCTCATTACCTGCAAAATGCATATTAAAGCTGACACACCCATCTATGCTAATGAAGATTATAGCGAACATGCTATACATGTATGGCCATAGCAGTCGTCTTTCCACCCAAATCATACTACACGTCACCTGAGGGTGGGAACCTCGTAGCTTTGGGGATAAAAAGCTGAGAAAAAGATCATTGAGAGAAGAACCAAAAGACGGGTGGACCAGTCAACGGGCTGTGTTCTCCTCCTACACCCCAGGCAGGGAAGGCTCTCTGGGTGAGCACTGTGCCTTTCACCTTCTGGGTGGAAGTATCCCTGGGTTGTATTATTACTATTTGTTGCTAGCAGTATCAACTTCAATTAGTAGTGCTTGTGCAGTCAGTGCATTTATCAACAGCAATTCCAAACTTGTTATATCTGTCGCCCTAATAAACTCTATTTTTACAACTTTGTGCATCTGTTTCAGTGCAAGTCCTTGGTGGGACTCTGAAACAATCCAACATCGACTCTGACAGGTGGCTGTGCGCACACACACTTACATATATATAAACCATCGACCAAGTCTGGGACTAGGACTGGATCCAGCCGCACCTAGACTCCTCTCTGAGGAGTTTAGAAAGCAAAAGGATCTGGTCTGAACCTCATGACTCAACAGGAGGGCTTTCCCCCAGCGACCTCACAGAGGCTTTTACCTTCCCCTTTTTACGCGACAGGCATGAAAACCAAACGCATGATCATAAACACAAACTGAAGACAGATGAGAGATATGTTTCTAGCTGTAAAGCACAAATGAAAAACAATATTAAATTCTTAGACAGATAAGATCAGCACTTACAACATTAGATAGCATGGTCAGCACACCCAGAGTCATATCATGTAAACAGGCAACAACCTGTAATGCAACCCTTTAAAGCCAATGCAGAGGGGACTGAACTCCAGAGCAAAATGTGGAAATACAGCAAGACTGAAAACAGTGTCAATAACTCATACTGTCCTCCTTATCAGTGGGGTTTACTTCACCCCATCCCACGGATCGAAACCACGGTTTAAAAAGTTTAAAATCACATGAACAACCTGTTGTGGCCCAAGGATATATACGGTTTTCAGGACTGTTTCAGTCTGAATACAGACCCTAGCCTAGCATCCATATCTTACATAAGGACATATGGTGCTGCAAAGAGGGAGACTGTGGTACACTTTACCATTATTGTCCACATACATTAGTAATTTTTATTTTTACATTAAAGGATTTCTCAGGTGGTAGGAAAAAGATAAGGCAATATGAAAGTTGCTGTTTTTAAGGATAAGCATCTCTTAAGCAAATTGCCTCAGCCAGAATGTTGTTCCCAGTCCCAGCTGTGTCTTGTCTGTGCTTCTGCAACTGACAAGATGCTAACAAAAACTATTTATAACACTTGAAAAAAAAATTCTCAAGGTTGATGGGTTTTTTTCTAACTTGAAGAGAGAAGAAACAGATCATGCCTTCAGATTGCATAGGACATGTTCAGATACAGTTCTTTCCAAGTGTATAAGGTAGAAGTTTAGATTTGGCAACCGGCCATGGTTTGCAGCTTCCTTGTATTCCTTTGTATACCTTCTGCTTAAAATTACATTGGAAAGACTTTTTTACGCTGACCACTAATAAGAGCCCCTAAATGCCTCTTTTCTTTTAGGAAACAGCCAAGATCTATATTAGATTAAGAAGTACCTTCACGTTTCTTACTTTCTTAAAAAAAAAAATAAAGTTTGATAAACTTTGATGAATTTTTATCAAAATAACAAACTATGTTCTAGCTTTAATGCCATAACAGTGTTTCTGAGCTAATTCTGACTGCAGAAGTGGCACACAGAGCAGGCTATAGCTATCTAAGGGAGACAATCATAATGCCAATATACATTTTGCATGGTGGGAGAAGTGAAAGCTTACCTCTTGACCAAGTTTTCCTCAGCTGAAGAAAATGGAATTACAAGGAACAAACAAAAGGAACCCAACAAATGCATGGAGGAAGAGAAAGCAAAAGACAGTGATATACACTGAAATTTATGTCTAACTTTATATCTATGCATATATCACTGAAATATGCCTACACTATTACCTCTACATTATAGCATGATACCCTACACTACCTTTCTAACCTTCACACACGGTTCCAGCATATCAAACTTGAAGAGGATTTTGAAACCAAAAATCTGCTTCATAAAGTAGCTGATTTGAAATGTGTACTTCAAGGGTGTATACTTTAAAAGTTTAAGACACATATATGCAAATTATTTCAATCCTATACACAGTTTTTGAGTGATATCAAGTCTGTCATCATCTTAGACTGCTACACAGATAGAAATATTTAAAAGAAAAGTACCAAAAAGCAAGAGATCATTTAGCAGTACTAAATGTCTTATAAGAGGAAGAAGAAAGTTGAAAACCTGTGAAAGAAATCTGGTTTGGTCTGCAAAATCCTGGACATTCACAGAGACTCCAAAAGCCAAAAGAATTTAAACAAAGGTGTTGCCCAGGCAGAGCACTGTGAGTTTCATGCTGGGCATCCATGCTTACCCCAGTGAGGGCCCAACCAGTCAAGCATAGAAAGGCATTGCATCAAAAGTCTCCTCTCACAAAGTGGTAAAACACAAGGAACATAACATGCATGGAAAGAAAATCCCTGTTGAAGATGGGGTAAAAGATGTCTCAATGAAATTAGGAATTTTTAATATTTTTTTATTCTCATATAAGCCACATTCTTTTGGAGTTAAAGAGACATGATAACAAAATTCGGGTAGCCTTTCTAGCAGAACTTCTACAATCAACTTCACGTAAGAGACACTGAAGTCTGACATTGAAAAATGAAACAAGTATTTTACTAGAACAGATTTCAAATCTATCCCAAAACTGACAGTTTGATACTATGCGAGAAGCACATAGTAGCTTCAGAAGACAATTTAGAAGAGAAGTCCTCCTCCAAGGGGCAAGAGCCAAATATGTCAATTACACTGACTAAAGACATGAATAGAGCAATGCTGTTGTATGGGAAGGATTAAGCAAATATTTCTAGAGAATAGATGGACCTGCAGCACATGCTTCTGTATACAGAGGAAGAAACAAAACATTTCCAAACAGTGGCAGAGCATTTAGAAATCTGCACTGGGTAGCTAAACTGAATTCACCCACACTTTGCATAAACACTTGGGAGATTCTATTTATATACTTAATTGCATCTGTATAACTGCAGCCATATTACATAATGTCAACATAAACCTGTCAACCAGAGGGCAAAGTCAGGAAGTCACAGACTTACACAAAAGTAATGTAAAACAGCTGCAAACACTACAAACAATGCATGTGCTTATCACAGCTTGTTTGTACTTAATTTGTCTTTATCAGTTGTAATTTTTAATTTCACATAGTGTATCTTAAAAATTCCACAGATGTCCTTAAAATAATTACTAGCATACAGTCACAAAAAAAAAAAGGCAAACGTACACTTGACAAAGTTTTTAATCTAAAGTTTCATATACAAAATTCAGTTAAATAAGAAACTAAAAGTAACAACATGCAGACTTCAAGAAGTGTGCTTGTTTCCTTGCAGGTAACCATAGTATAACACACATGGTAACCATACAGCCAGATTTCTTCAGACACAGAAGAAAAAAAGAAATCTAGATAAGAACAGCCAATAGTTTTGAATGTTTGTGAGGGATTTCCAGAAATCATAGCAAAATACCTGTGGACAAAATCTGCACAAATCCATGCAGGGAACTGACACATATAGTGTGTTTCACACATAATCCACAGCTCAGATCACCTGCACACAAGCAGTAAACCCACAACTTCAGGATGCACGGGGTTTACTGTGTATTCTCAGGTCATCCGCGTGGCTTATGCCCAGTAAGTCTTGTATTGGATGGATAGTCAGACCTTGGGTGTTTCCCATTCACTGAGCACATGTCATACTATGTCTGCACAGGCACTTCTGTCTGGGAAATGTTGCAACTTCATTAATAAATTCCATCCATTCTCTGGCAACAGAGCTTCATCTCATCTGCAATCAGAGAAGCATCTCATATGCTTATCCATCATCTACTTTTTTAAAATCATTATGGAAATTATGTATTTCCTGCGGGAACCATCAGTAGGACTAACACAAGATCAACAGCGGACTCCTTTTACAATTCCTGTAAAAATTCAAATGTCAATTGCTTTGGTTACAAGCCTGTCCTCTATCCAAGCCTCCACCTTATTTCTTTTTCTATGAGAATTCATTCGATAGCCTTTAATCTTTGGCAAGAAATTTATCAAATGTTCCAGATAAATTTGTGGCACTCGACCAATTTTCCTCATCTGGATTGCTGACCGGATAGATAACAAAGTTACCATTTCTTAAAAACTCCACAGTTTCTTTAAACAAATTCAGACTGATACCCTTTCATCAAAGTTACATTTTTCCTAGTGTTTTAAATAATCTACAAACTACTGTTACATACACTGACTTACAGTTACCAGGGTGGAGAATAATGAATGTAAAGTCAATAAAAGATTAAAAGGTAAACATCAAAAGTCTCACTTGAATTTGTAAGAGTGAGATTATTAGAAAAATACTTTCACTTTGGAATATATTTATATGCATAATGACAAGGTAATTCACATTCCTGAAATAAAATTTAACAACTTGGTGTTATCACAACAGGGGCAGAAGGAAGCATCCAGTGCAGAGAAAGGCTCACTTCAGGAAAGAGAGTTCAACATTTTATTACCAGGGTACAACAGTTAAAGGCTCCATGAGAATGTAACTTTAACAGATTAACAGCACATCTACACTAACTTTTCCATGACATATGAAGACTGTGACTATAGCCAAAAATGTAGTGAATATATGAAATGTCTAAATCTGTGTGTTTGATTGAAGGCATGAGTTTTAGTCATCATGGTAAAAACCTGTCAGTTTCTCTGTTTACCCTGAGGCCATCATTCTAGTATACTATTTGCCCCGAGTCCCTATCCCACTCCAAAAAAAATTCTTTCATTACCACCAGGGTCTTGTGTAGTTTAGGAGAGCTTGTAGATTTTGGGGAGAAAAAAAAAAAACAAAACAAAAACAACCCAAATAAATACATCATCCATGTAAATAAAACCCATAAGTTTTCTGTGGCTGCTTAAACTATTGCAGAAAAGGTTAAATAGAAAAAGTTTTTTGTCAACCTTTAGAAAAGCTCCTTTCTTTGCTCAGACCACAAGTTTAGAGATTCCAGCCTGAGAAAACAAATCTAAGCCTGTTTTTGTTTTCCTATGTTATTTAAGAATAAGGTAGATTTCCCTTACCAAGGATAACCAGAAGCACAAGTGGATGCATACCTGTTTCTGAACGTATTTGGTGCAATTCTCAAGAATGCTTTAAAAAGGCTCTTAGTTTGATTTGTGACAACTCTCCTAATTTAACACTGAATACCTTACATAAAGATGAATTGGGACACAGCATTCCAGCTGCAGTATGCCACTTGAACCACCCTTTTATTACTTTTCTTTTCGTCATTTCCCCTTCCTAAAATGGTCTATTTTCCATTTATTACATTGTGGAGTATTTTCCTACTGTGAAATTTCAGAAATTTCAGTGAAACAAAGTGAACACTACTTTTATAAATCAGTCTGAACTATAGATGGCCTATGCAGATCAAGTTTTGTTTCTTGTTGTTCCCTATACCTTGCAACTTGCCTGACTTCAAATGCTGAAGGCCTAGTCAACATCTGATCTTAACAGCCAACCTAAGGGCTATTTTATAAAACCCACATTCTCAAGTCAAATAACGTTGCATCATGTATTTACTTGAGAACTCAAAGTTTTCAAAACTCAGCAATGCCACTGCAATAGCCCCACACATCATATGTGAGGTATAACGATAAAGAATTTCAACAAACAGAAAATATCAATAAAAATATCAAGTTTCCCCTTTGAATTAAAATTGTATGAATTTGCATAAAAATTTGTATAAGAGTCCTTCTTTTGGCATTTGCTAGTAAAAAGAAAGAGTCTTGGTAACATGATCATTCCAGACAATTAAAAATATCCCAAGTCCCTACTTAGTGAGCTTTGCACTACACTTTTGCCCTTGAGGAATGGTTCTACTGTGTGCAGCTAACCCAGCAAGAGCAATAATTCAAACTATTTATCTTCAGAAAACAAAGGCTGTATTTTAAAATATCCTCCCACTGTTCTTGTGTGGGAGCCAGCCTAGAAGTCAAACACTGATACACATTTTGCAGTTGATTCTCATTTTTGTCAACCACATCATCATTTAAATGATAAAATTCCACTTAAACTGAAAAAAAAAAATAACTCCACACAAACAAGCCCCAAGGTTTTCATGTCACTGGTTTTAAAAAAGACAAACAAAATACACAAACTCAAAGGAATCAAATTTAGTTGTCTTCATAGCAGTTAACAGATTTAAATGTGTTTGAATTTTCGCCTGAAACTGGTACGTACCATTTCATCTTCAGATTTGTTAAGAAAATTTCCATACAGCCTCCTCAGGATGAAATTCCTGAAAAAATGCCTCTCGTGGAAAATGGAAAAAGACACACTTCACTCATTCCATTTTTCACATCATGAACATTAGATTATTAATGTAATTATACTCTACCAAAATTAGAAGACCTAACCTTTGTACTTTAAATGCTGTTTAAAGTCCACAAGCATAAATGTATAAAAATACATTTTTATATCTAAACATAAGCTTCTAAATTATACATAGCAATAACTGTTTTATGTATGTGCATGCACATGCTTATTATATATTATATATAAATAAAACCACCATATATAGAAATATGGGGGGTTTATACATATATACACATATACATAAATACATATATAGAGAGAAACACCCCCCCTCTATATTAACATCCTACTCAGGCCTAAATATGCTCCACTCTGCACACTTTGAGAAGCCTAGTTCAGTTTCACATAACTTTTCAGCAGCACTAAATTAAGCTGGAATATAAATCTGTACAGAAACAGGGTCATAAATATCTTGACTCAGGTATACCCACATTACCTTGAAATAAGCTCTCTATAAACAGATCATCTGACACTGATACTAAAGAGAATTCAGCACAATCCTAAAAATAAAGTTGTGTACAAGAGGACTGCTTAAATATTTAACAGCACACCACAGAGTTCATTTTAGCAGTCAAACATGACAGCCAATGAGAAAAACAAAACTACATTTTCTCATCCTTATATATCCCTTAAACAACCCATACCAAACAGAGACTTTGGGACAAAATTGTTACCTGGTAGGCCACTACTTTACAGACCCAAAGAAACGTGAAAATAGTGTGAGATTTCAATAAAATATTCTTTACAATATAGTATCCTGCTTGATTGTGATAAGCAAATACAACTTCAAACAAATGCTTCAAATAATTTCAGGAAAAGGGAAAATTGTGAATCTACACCACACAAGAAGTGACCTCACAACAACTTTAGGCTTTACATATTTTTTCTGAAAAGAGGGTCACTGCCACCATGCTGAGTAACTTTGTATATGCAAACCATCCCGTTATGTTTAGTGAAATGACATGTGTTAATGAAGTCATGTATACAGATACACTTGCAGGTTTAAGCTCAAAACAAACATTCTGAAGACTAAATAACATAAAATTAATCTGTAGAGCAGAGGAGGCAGAGGCCACCACCTGTGAAGAAAAAAGAAAAAAAGCAAAGCCTATCTTTGTGCCAGTTTTCCCTTCCTTTGAGCCACTTCCTTCTCAACAGCCTTGGAAAAGCAGATATTTGGGCTCTGAGAAACTGTGGCTAGAAGAAAGTTCCTCATTCATTGTAGTCTGTAAAGAAGCAGATAAATGATACTCTCTTTTATGTAGCCAGGAAACTGCAACAAATTAAAATGTTCAAAATTCTTTTGCCAGTACTTACTCAAGTCTGATTCTTCAAGCACAAGCTAATGCATTTTTTCTTTAGACAATGGTACATTGTTAAGTAGTTAGGCTTAGACTCAGGTTTATAGTAAAACCATTAAATGAACAAACTACTCAAGCACAAAAATATAAACAACGCATGCAACAATCTTAACACTTCCATTATTGCTAGCAGAATAACTTATGAGTGGTGACATTACAAGTGTTTCAGATGTGTCTGACCTATACGTGACCAAGTAACAAGTTCTGGCCTAGCTTTGAAAGCAAATATGATAATGTTAAACAAAAGGGTACATCTTCCTTCAGAATTTAATAAAGCAGATAACCATTTCTTAAACTAATGAAAAACTTAGAAATGAAGATGCGTATTTCATACTTTTCTAATTTCATTACGTGCTCTTCAAGAAAAGGAAACTTCACTGTTTAGTGAAGTTCAGGTGATGGGCTCAGACATAAAGCAAAGCTGTCAACTTAAAAAAAGAAATCCCTGCCTGAAATTACCTTACCTCAGTAAAAACAAGGGGAAAAAACCCCAAACTTTTCCTGTTAGAACAACCCCGAACAGTCTTTTTTTTTCCTAATCCCCTGCAAACGCTATGTAGGTCTTTCACACAACAAACACCCATACAGTGAAACTTTATTTTGGTATACACTACTCTTAAAATGCAGAAATCCAAAAAGGCAAAGGACAGCAGAGGTTAAGGGCCAGGCGAGGTGGATTTTAGCGCGTTGACCGAATTTCACCCGATTCCTGGTGAACTGTGCCTGTCGATGCCGCCGCTTCACAGGAGCGGCGAGTGCCGCCCCCGCGGGCGGTGCCACCTTTGTTCCCGGGGCCACCGCAGCCGCCGGCCGACGCTCCCTGCCCTCCCGCCAAGGCACCCTCCGCCGCCCGCAGCAGCTGCCAGCGAGGGCTGGCTCCGTCCCCTCCTGCCCTGCCGGCCACCTGCCAGCTCCCGGGGCTGGCACCCAGCGCCAGCCCG
>VZRW01005423.1:32103-57222 GCA_013398125.1 Aegotheles bennettii
CGCCACCAAACGGCGGCACGTCCCGACAGGCGGCAGGTCCGGCCGCGGCTCCCGCACCGCTCAGCCCACGCCGGGCTGGTCCCACTGCGGTGGGGCTTCGTCTCAGCTGCCTCTGGTCGCCCCTCCCGGGCCAGTCAGCGAGCAGCGGTGCTGGGGAGGGGAGAGACCCCTTCCCCGGTCACCCCCGGCGGTGACCTCAAAGTCGCCTTCATCCTGCCTCGCCCGGTCCTCTGCGGCCTCCCGGGACGCAGGTGGAGGCAGAGCCTGAGGAGAGCCGGGGTTTTCCCGGGCCGGCAGGCAGCACGGTGGCCTCTCCCGGGCAGGAGAAGGACGGGAAGAAGTGCCAGGGGAGCGGGAGCTTCGGCCTGGCCCCGGCTTTTCGGCCTGGCCTCGGCCGGCCGCTCCGCTCAGCACCACGCTGCCTCCTCCAGCGGCCCCCGCGGGTTTTGGGGAGCAAACAAGGGACAGCTCGCACACATCTGAAACAGCTTCCAGTGTTGGGCACGGGCTGTGCCAAGGAGGAGCTCCTTGCCACCTAAAATCGGGATGAGCTCTCTTTCCAGCCCTGGGGATCGGTGCAGGCCCCGTGCAGTGGTGCAAGCAGCACCGATGGCAGGCAGCGTGTAGCCTTAGAGGGCCATTGCTACTCTCCGCTTGGAAATCTGCGAAGGCAATGGAAGTGTGAACTGTAAATATTTCAGGTACCAAGGGACAAACTCAGGCTTTATATATGGCACCTGTCAGGATGGCAGTACTAAATTGCCCTATTGCCCTCTACAACTACCTAAGAGGAGGTTGTAGTGAGGCTGGTGTTGGTCTCTTCTCCCAAATTGCTAATGACAGAACAAGAGGAAATGGCCTCAAGCTACATCAGGGGAAGTTTAGGTTGGATATTAGGAAGAAGTTCTTTACTGAGAGGGTGGTTAGGCACTGGAATAGGCTGCCCAGGGAGGTGGTGGAGTCACTGTCCCTGGGGGTGTTCAAAAAACGGGTTGATGAGGCACTTGAGGCCATGGTCTAATGGTCCAATGGTTAGGAATATGATGGGATAAAGGTTGAACTTGATGACCCTGGAGGTCCCTTCCAACCATAATGATTCTATGATTCTGTGAAATGTATGTTTCTGAGTACAGTGGTCGATCAAATTTGCAACCTGTTACTTTGCAAACTGCTTATTTAGACCAAATGTAGAGCTGCAGCATTGTTTCATTTTGATCAGCTGTCTTACCCATTTTACTATTGTCAGCTTGTTTCCCACCTGGGATTTGCGCACACACTTGCACCTTACTGTCTATATAATTTTTGAATCCATTTTTTCTTCGGGAAATTCTATTTTAAAGTTTATCTGCATCTTCTACAGACTACCAAATCTGCTGAAAATGTCAGCACTCTGGAACGAGATGATTACTAGTCCTGCTTAGTACACTTTTTCTTATCACGTGAGTAATAATCAACTTCAACCATATTCGTTGGTTTTGCTGTTGGAAATCATACTTAATTTTGATGTTGTTTGCAGTATTTCCTTAGGAATGAATCAATTTCAGTACAGTAGTATACCCTGGCTATGCTGGGTAGCATTGTGATGAGCTATTTCCTAACAGCTCCCCTTATACTACATGTTTTGGTGCTTGGATATTTGGCAGCATGTAGGTCTATACTCCCAGGTGAAAACCTGCTAAGGCACTGTAACTACTGCAAGCTTCCCGTGATCCTGTGGCCCAGCCAGCTATCCAGCGAGGAGGACTGTGAGGTCGATGTGTGAATCTGTATCAGGGAGGGCATGTGAAGTCCAGGTGCCATCCCTGAATGGCTGTCATAAGTTCAAATGCAAAGCCAGAGCTGCATCAGGTAGCTGGGGGTAGTTTTTTTCTGAGCACCGTAGTTCCCGCTTCTCCCCTGTTGAAAGAAGCATACTAGAAGATCCTGCAGCCTTGCTCCATTGTTCCAGTGATCCTTGAATGCAGTAAAGTGTCATAAATGTCATTATCTACTCTGAGAGTGCCTCTTTCTTACAGCTCACTGTGGGAAAAGCAGATGTGGCTCTGATGGCAATAGGAGTGGTGAGTTGTCCTGCTCTCTCCTGGCCTTGCCATATTTAATTATAGGGTCATATAATTGAGCATTTAACAACATGAGTCACATGATGACATTTGTTTTCAAGGGAAAGAGTGGAAAAATGACGACTGTTTATGACCTTAGCTAGTAGAAACTGTGTTACAGTTCTTCTGCAACTCTTAAAATAACCAAAGAGGAGAGGTAGCAGTATCAATGCTGAGAATTATATATTCTTGGTTTCCTCGTCTATGTGAAATGTAGCAATATAGCTCACAGGTTTTGTCTCACCCACAGATCCACATCCTCTGTGCAGACATGGACACTCAAAAAGAAAGAAAGATTTTTAAAGTTGTAGTTGATATGCTGAGTCGTTTGATTAGTGTGTCGGCCACGTTGAATACACCTTTGTAATCGGAATAGGTGAGGACAGGACTTCTTCAACACTGTGTCAGCCAGTCATACACAAACGCTATTTATGAAATGATTCAGTGAAATCACATGATGTGATCCTGAGTACAACCTGGCCTGTTGTGCTGACTGAAATGTCATCTATTTCATGATCCTTCCAGATGGGAGAATTACTGCGCTGATGCCAGGGAGGGAGAAAGACAGCAGCCAGTGACCTGCTATAGTGTGCATGCCTGGGTGAGCCAATCTAAACATGCACAGTTGGAAAAACCTCTGAAGTTTAGGTTTCACTGAACCTGTGCAGATCAATCAAGCAGAGAATATATAACTTGCAGGGAATAAATAACTTGCAGGGAAAAAAATGAGTTTGCCGCACATGGATACAGAGTTTATGCTTCTAGCTGAGTACAGGAAGAGGGCAGTCAGCAGAGGCTATCACTGCAACATCATATTATGAAAACCTTTTGAGCTGCCCCCAAGGTACTGTTGCTGTAATGTTACTCTGTATCACTACAGTATGAAGGGTGAATAGTTGTCTGTGTATGTTCTCATGTATTGTATACTTGATCCTCCACTGAAACTGTTATCTTCTCTCAGCTTACTACATTGTATAGACAGAATTCTGTTCTATCCATTGGAAATAAGAATCATCCCCTTCATGAAGTTTTTGTTGCTTTCGGCTTTTCTCCATCTGTGATGTAACTGGTCCTTTTTGAACAGCCAGCTCTCCATTTATCTTTCTGCTCTTTAACACAAACAGTTATTTGGTGCATATGTTTTAATTTTAAAAAATGTAAAATCAAACACCTAGGAAAGAATATTGCAGGATATGCCTAAACAACAGACAATATTCTATAAGGCAGTTTCTTTGACATAGATTGTTGACCTAAATTTAGTTCTGATACATTTATGTACAGAGTAGAACACAGGTGATTATGATGGGATGATTACTACTGGTTTTGTGAGACAGATAGTGGAATATCATATCCATTTCTGGGATCAGTATCTTGAAATGTAGGTTGCTTGGCTGTATAATCAATAATATATTGTATCTTGGCAAGGAGAAAGTACTAGGACTAAAGCAGAGAAAGGAGGAAGAAGCAGTAATCTCTGGAAGCTGGATAGAAAGTGAGACTGGAAATAAAGCTCAAATTTTAACCATGAGAATGATTAGTCATTAGAATAAATAAGCAAAGACAGTGACAGACAGAGAACCTTTTTAAAAGTGTTCAAATTCAGACAGAGAGAGTTTATTTACACACAAGCTTTTGGGTTCACTATGGTGGTAACTTCCTTGTTTCCCAAGGTCAGAGTAGAAGATAATGGACTTTGTCCATTAGTTTTATTCTTAATGGGATCCAAAAAAAGGCAGGCAGGTGGTGTTGTCTGTGACAGCACACACAAATTCAAGGATGTAAAGACAGCCATCTTTATTTCTCCCTTGAAAGAAGTGTATCTTTTCTGCCTCATAAGGAAGGCATCATCTATCCAGGAAGAAAGTGAGTTGGCATAAACCCTTTGTTCCTTAGGTCACTTTCACTTGTTCACCTTTACTGGGCTCCATAGGTTGTTCCATACAGAGCAGGAACCTGTGGAAGAGGGTCTTCTCCAAGCCACTGCTGAAAACAACAGCAGCTTTTCATTCTTGAAAATTTACTTCTTCAACCTGCAACAACCGATCAAATGTAAAAGTAGGCAAAGACGCTGTTGCTGAAGGAGCCCAATACCCATTTTTGCCTTCTACCACTAAAATTTTTCTGTTTCCCTCATCTCACATATTCCTGAACCATGCACACCTCCAGGCTTACTGCTTTGATCACGCATCCCAATGCCATTTTTCAAACAGCCCAGCTTCTTGGTGAATTGGCTTGCATATAGAGCACGGTCCATTATAAGCTCCAAATCTCTTCCTGCTAAGTAATTATTTTGTTTTTATTTCTGTATATCTGAAGTTGATTTTTCCTGCACAAGCATCCTTCATTACACTATCTGTATAGAAACCCCTCCTACTTTTCCAGGCTGTTATACCAATTTTTTGAGAACATCTGAGTGTGAATGACAAGTGCTCCCAAGGCATTTGCAGTTCATCTCCTTTTCATCTAATCTATAAGCTTAAAAATTATAGTAATTATTCACATCATTAGTAAAGGATTGAATAAAACAGGATGAAGTACAGAATCCTGTGGAATTCCATCACACCCGTACTCTTTGAGTGTTGTTACGCAAGTAGTTTTGTCTTGACTATAATATTTTTTTCTCAGCCTGATTTGTTCTGTTTGCTCAGAAGAGTGATTTATGAGACTTTGTCAAAAACGTCATCAGTCAGAATACATCACACCTGTTGCTTATGCTCTGCAATAGGAGGAAATCTGATTAGTTTGGCATGTTTTATCTTTTACAACAAATCAGTGCTGGCCTGATACTAATTTCACTGTTGTTTTCCAGTGTTTATATGTTTTATAATTGTTCTAGATTACTTTCACGCATTAATAATGCCCTAAATACTTTATTTCTACTTAGAATTTTCCAGTATCACACCCATCCACCTCTCTTCAAAAGTAAGTATTTATCATTTTGTGATTGCTTCAGTGAGATGTTTGAATAACCTGATATTCTAGGTTTATCAGACACTTTTTGAAAAATTAAATAAATACTCTGTAATTTCTCTTGCCCCCTCCTGAGTTTATTTTTTTCATTGTTACTAGCAATGTTACTGCACTAGCCACCTGCTTGAAAAAAAGACATTATGGATGACAGCATTATCCAGCATATCTTTTCTGTTGACAGTGGATCGGTATTTCCAGAAGTTACATTTCATTATATTGCCATCTGAAAAATGCAGATAATGTATTGCCTGTTCCAACTAACAAACTTGAGCAGAAACTTCAAATTTTACAAGGAGTAGCTCTCATGTCTAGATGTGGTTTATATATTCTTTATACAGACTTGGATTTTAACACTGAACTTTCAGTCAAATCTATTTATGTTGAGAATATGTGAACTTTTCCTGTTTCTACAGTTGAATACAGACTGGTATGTGCATTCTTACTAAGCAGCAAAAAATGTTTTATTAAAGACAGATCTACAGAAGTGAAACAATTTTTTCTTTCTGCTGTTTTCAGATGCTGAAATGATGTTTAAAGTGGACTGCATGCTTCATAACTTCTCTCCTGAAGCAGATACCATTGGGGAGGAAGTTCTTTGGTTTAAAAACAGCATTTGGAGAAAAAATCAACAAACAAAACAAGGAAAAGAGAGAAAAACAAACTGGTAAATACAAAGGAATTACATTTAGGAAGAACTGTGGAGACTGATGGTTAGTAAAAGGTCACTAGAGTTGTAAATGTGAATGTTACTGGATCTGGGATTGATACTGTCAGGGGCTGAACTGGTAAGTTAAATGGAGTTGATATCAGAAATACTAGCAAAATAGTTTTACAGATAAGCTCCAGAGTATTTATTTGAAGGGAAGAAGCAAATGTTTTCTGTAGAACTGGCTAGGGATTTTCTGATGAGCTACTTATTTTAAAGAGAAAATTATAACACTTTAAGATCTAAATGGTTGATGTGAATACTGTCAGTAAATCTCCCAAATTGTTTTGTTTGTTGTTCTGATTTTGTTGTTTTGTTTTGTTTTTTTTAAATGTTCCCAGATGTTGAAATTGATTCAACATTTCTAAAAGGAAAGTTTTGGAGTATTATCTTCCATGACTTTCTGCTAAATGTTTTTGATAATTAGGATAAAACATTTGAAAACATTTAACTTAAAAATTTAAAAATCAAGTTTAAAAATCTGAGACAACTCAATGTAGTAATTTTTATAAATGGATCACACAAACCCCATATTTTTTAAAATTTTTTAATATCTCTGGAATGGAAGTTAAAATCTGATTTAGGCTGGCAAAACTGTATTCTGTCTGTGTAAGCCTATCTCTGGGCAAATTGACCATGGACATAAAAGGCAGATTAACTTTAAAATAGGATCTGAAAGATTGTAGAATAAAGCTTTCTTATGTCAAATGTCTGCATGCTCTATTTCTTTTCTTTGAGCAAAAAGTGTGCTGGTTTGGGAAGGAAGAGGGTTTTTTGGTGGGTTTTTTTTTTCTCTCTGTGCTCCAAACTGGCTTCACTATACTTGAAAAATTCTGGGGTAGGACAGGCTCCGTTTATCTCAAAGTATACTTTCAGGGTGTTTGTTATGGTTTGATGATAGAATAACTGATGCATTCAGATAAGCATGAGTATCTTGGCATTGCTTGTGCATATTTGTGCAAATTGTCCTCACTAGCTTTCTGGTTCTTAGGAGCACAGTACTTCTGGAACAAGACAGTCATTGCTGCTTAAAACTACTATCTGAGAGATGTGCTTCCCATTCTGAGGATACTGGAAATGAAGTAGTCATTGTATGTTAAAAGAAGTCACAGAACAGGTTTTATTCAGATCTTTCTTAATGCTGCTTCTTAGACTTCTTTCTGAATAGTGTATTCTGTATGAAGGACACTTTTTTATTGCTTACATAACACTATTTCACTAAACAGCCTCCTGAAGGTCACTGTCATACAATTCTACGGAATTCTGGGCTTCAGTCACCTGAAATTTCTAGGCCTGAGAGTCAGAGTTTGTAATAGTATATAACAGCTGTTGCCTCTTGAGAAATGATTACATGATTGTCATTATTTAGCTGGGGATAATTTTCAACAAGCAGCTAGTATGTTTGCTATATTTTGGTAATTTTCTTGAAACTAGATTGATAATTCAGTTAGTAAAATACGTATGATATTGAAAACCACTTGTATTTTAGTTAAATTTTTTTTTTATTATAGCAAAGTTCTTGAAGTACTGTTCACTTATAAATACATACAAACATAAGTGATTTACAAACTTTGTTCTTTTACACATCAGGAACCTGTTATATTGTTACTTAGCAGTAATATTTTTGTGGCTGCTGTCCAGGCCTCCATGTCATTTCCACTGAAATTCTTTGGCAATTCAAAATATAATCCAGGTCTTGGGAATGAGAGTACTGCCCATGCAGAATCAGATACATATGTTTTAATTTATGCATGATTTTGACCTGTAGGAATGGGTGTCATATTATTTCTGTGAGCGGATACAGCCTAAAGAAAGAGGTATAAGCTGTTAACTATCCATCAACAGTTGTCTCAAAAGCTTATGGGACACGTCAAAGCAGAGAACATGCAGAGCGGCCAAGGGTAAGTAAGGATGGCAGAGTCTTATTTGTGATCTAAGCAATGTCTGATAGTATGGAAAGGATACAGGTTTACAGGCATTTTTAAAACTGAGCTAGAAATTTATCTAGGAGATAAGATGTTTCTGAAATGACTACTGACTCTGCTCTGGTATTTAAAAACATGCTAACTGAGCTTCTCAGACTGGTTAGTCCCACTGCAACTAGTTTTAGCATGATTTTAAGTGGTTTGATATTTATCCACAAAATTTGGTGTACAATATAATTTGAATAAATTAAATTATTTTTAACCTAAGTTATTTAATGATTGCTTCATGAATACTAAAACCACATAGTGGCCCAAGTAGTACTTAGGTGGGATTATTGAGACAATAGATAGTAAACAAGAAGACTTGTAATGATTTAATGAGTTAAGAGAAACTGCCCATAGGAACAGGGAATCAATAGATTTCTTACCTAAATTGTCATTGATCTTTTAATGTTTATTGGAGTTGGTTACTGCTTCTGCTTTGGTTTCACTGCATGAAGCTGAAAAGTCATAGCTAAGAATAACATTATGGTGGAACCTAGTATTTTACACAGGAGGGGAGAGGATGGAGGAACAGAATGGTGCAATGGATCCCAAGGAATCTGCAGGAGAGAGAAAGGTAGAAATGAAAAGAGGGAAGATTCACAGGAAAGGAATTTATTGCAAGGAGTACTACAATTGCGCATCACAGTTTCTTACTTGCAAATGTTTGGATTTAAAAATTTAACCTTAATGATTTAGCAGGCTGGATTTTAAGATAGTTAGGACTATATTTTTCTTTCATTTACAGTCACAGTCCTGCAATCTTAACTTCATTTTATCATAGCTTTTCAGTTTGGAATTCAAATTGGGAAACCTTTAATTTCATTTTCATATGCAGCAAATAAAAGGCTGGTAAACCATGTACCTATGTACTATGTACTATATGAACACTGAAAGTTGTTCCCTACAAGCCTTGTGAATAACTTAATAAAAGTTCATGCTACACCAATTGCATTTTTTGTTTATTTAGGATAACCTCATAGAACTAAATGCACACAGAGAAAAAAACTTATGTTCCTGTGCCTTTCTCCAAGATAGGAAAAATATCTGCACATAAAAAAGACTGTATACTTCCCTGAGTAATGACAGAAAATGCCTTTCATTTAAACCACAATTTAGGCTTAATCACAGGGGAAAAAAAAGTGTATCTTTTCCCTGTCATGGTAGACAAACATCTCAACATGAAGCCCTACACAATGCTGCAGTATTGTCATCCTGGGTTATATAAACAAGAAAATCATAAGATGAGTAGAAAGACATTTCAAAGAGATTAACTGTGTTTGATTATGCTTAAATTTAATGGATCTTGACACAATGAAGCATGTGAAAAGAGTCTTAAAAATAACTTGATTAGAATAATGTCTTTCAGGGATAAGAAAACCATAGAATACAACTGTAAAATTAGATAGGAATATAGACAAACAGGAGAATATAACAATAAACAAGTAATTTGATCTTTATCATGCTAAATCTCTTAACATCTTTTTATCATGCTAAATTGTACCTTTATTCTTGATAATAAAAGAATTTTTAGAAAAAAGATGACATAAAAAAATCTCTGAAAGTTAAAATCAAACTTACAGAAATAAGGCACATTTTTTCATCTTTCCTTTTGGAGACTCTCAAGAAAAGTGGAGAGATTCCTGTGTGGATATCTTCCAAACACAAGTGGATTATTTTCTAAAAGATGCACATTTTGTACTACACATTATTAGGTTCAACAAGAAAATATCAGGCTAACATTTTGGGTCTATGTTGTAAACAGATAATATATTGTCTCTTAAATCTCTCTTCTAGAGGTTTAAAGCAGATTTGTTTCTCATTTCTCAAGAACTTGTTATTAACAATTTTCTGCTGACTCCAGAACTAGGAGAGAAAAACAGACAACACAAGCTGGTCTTCTTTGTGAGTATCAAGCTCTTGGATGTGTATATCTTTCTAGCCATCTACAATCCATTTTATCTTTTAAATACAAAAATTAAATATTTTTATATTCCAAATATAGAACCCAGTCCTTTATTTGACCTTGCATAGGTAGCAAGACTGGCAAAGAGCTTCACTGGACTCTTTGTGAGAACAAAAGTCGAACTGTGGACTTGAAAGTGCTTTGAGGATCACATCTCCTAGAGAAGGAAGCATAAAAAGAGCCCAGAGAATTTTCAATGCCATCTTAAACTGAGACAGAGTAAAAAACTTAATCTGAATTTATGATTCTGAGAGCTGCTTTTTAGTTGTCACCTAAGGCAAGAACAACTTACATTTCAAGAAGTACTTTTAAGACGCCTGTACCTTTTCCAGACAGAGATAGTGCAAGTATGTACAGGAAGAATGACAACACAGCTTTAGCTCCTGATACAGGGCTGCTCTACTTCTTCTCCTAGTAGGTACCCCCCTGAGTCAGACAGTTTCCTTTCAGTAGGTTCTAGGAGCTGGAAGTTGGGGTGTGAATGTCTATGGACAATCAGAAAATGTGGTCTTCAGAATTACCACCAGTGTCACTATGCCTTGATAGGTCCAGCACAGCTATGTAGTAAGACAGAGGTGAAGAAGAGGTCACTAAATATTTCACCTCAGGTTCTCAGGTTTTTTTCTGTTCAATGTGTAACCTGATTCTGAATATTTTTTGTTTAAAAAGAATATTCTTAGTCACTTAAAAATGGGGAAAAAAAACCCCAACAGTTAAAATCTGATAATGCACCTGAATCAGCAAGTGTGTATCTGTAAATATATATCACTAATACCACAAACATAACGATGTCATGCTGCACTTGCAGAGAAATGATGCTAAATGATGCGTCAATTGCACTAGCACAAGAAAGTATTACTTATTTGTTACAGAGTATTTGTTTCAATGAGCAAACTATAGCCAGCTTTGTGACATACAGCACAAAGGATTTAGCTTTTTCCTGTATTACTGATACTGACTAATGAGAGTCTTCAATAACCTTTGTGATGTTAGGGTTTAGGTTTCATGCATTATGAAAGCAAGACTCAATACAGCTTCAGGAAGCTGCTCCAAAACTTCTAAAGAAAAGCCACTTCCTATTTTGTTTTATTTCAGCAGCTGTTGAATTATTTTAATTATACCACTGGAAAATTATTTTTGCTTTCAGAAGGACTGTAAGTGGGACAATCTGAATATACAGATTGAAGCTTTCCTGTGATGTGAGCAGAGAACATCTCTTTGTGATTTAATCTAGCCTATGTGCTATACATTTTTTTAAATATTGTTTTTACCTTTGCAGCCACATTGTTTTCATATTGTAATTATGGGTCAGGATAAAGACTCATTTTTAATATTTCTAAAAGTAAGAAAAAATATCCTTTTTCTTGATGTTTTTCAGACCTACTTTGAAGACAAATCTTTACTAAGGACACAAATCAGTAGACTTCCATTGGCTGCCTTGCAGGTATTAGAGTAGCAATGTATTTTAGAATTTTTTTAAGTGTTAGCCCCATGCTGTCTGAATACCTCACTGGTTTTGAAGTATATTTTTACAACAGCTTGTCATGGAGTGAATCACATTTGTAATTCATGATACCTGGTGAAAACAAAGATATGCAGTCTTGCTTTAAATTAGTATGAATATAAGCTTTTTACTTTGCAATTAGCCAGCTACGGGGACACAAATTCATTTACTTAAAGCTTCATTTCATACCAGTGTACTGTGCCTTACAGCAAGATAGATTTTCATGAATTACGGACCACACTGGTCTGTGATAGAGCGGGGAACAGAATTCAGGTGTCACTAATATCAAACTAGCTCAATAACCACTTGCCCCCCACCTGCCTCCTGCCAAGAAAGAACAAATATGCTCTCCTCTGAGGAGGAGACTGTGCATGTGTGTATGTTGATACAAACCTCCAGCTGCTTCTTTCTGTTCAGACTTGAACACACGGCATTATGGAGAGCACTTTATATCGAGATAAATGTGTTACAAGTTTTAGTTTTAGGTAACTTTATATCTGATTTCTTTAATACACTGATGATGGGAAGGTCCTCACAGATGTAGCAAAAAGCCAGCATTTGTCTAAAGCTTGACTCAAAATCCTAGGTGGTCCTGTTTGGCTGGTCCATATTAATTGCAGCAATGACAGTTGGGGTCAGGGGATTATGGAACATCTGGTCTGTATTACTTTGACTTAATCTCAGGTGATGTGGTCTAGGAAATAGTTAATTATATTTATCAGCACTCCAGTGAGTCATATCTTTAATATTTGGGTGATTGTTCTTTATGCTTTGTAGGCCCTTGCAGCTGCTCGTCATCATAAGCTTCTTTCTCTGTATTCACCAGAATAGTCAAATACCTTCAGTCAAATTTCACAAATTATGTGGTTCATTAACCGCAATACAGTATCTCAAAGTAAGTAAATAAAAATCTTACTGGTACAAAGCTGTACTGGAAACTCTTTAGGGACTGCAGAGGGAAAATAGGGAAGCAAATGATCACAAAACATTTTTTTCTCATTACAACCAATACCCCTTCTCCCTCCCCAGGGGTTTTACATTTTCAATATGTTACCTTTTTAGACATTTTGCAATAGATAAAAAACACACACCATGAACTGAAAAAATCAGCTATTAATATATTTAAAGATTTGAAGTACATTTAAAATACAGCACATCATTAAACTGAGTCAGTAGTTGGTAGATTACATATGTGTTTCCCAATGAAAAATCATCTGTTTTTCCAAAAGCCAAAACAATTCAATGTGGAATGCCAAATATTATATTCATTGCAAATATTTATGTTAATTCAAGAGGATGTGAACAGTGTGCAGAAGTGGGGAAACTGAATTTTATGTTTTTCACAGCAACTGTCACTTAACTGCATTGTAGCCACAGTGGCATATACTCACAGAATTGCTCTAATAAAATTTTACATCTCCACTAAGGGGCTCAATGCCAACGACTGTGAGAAGCTGCATTTTGAGTTTCCTGAGTCTGGCATATTTAAATTTTCATCTATAACACTAGATTAAATTCAATCTTTATGTTGAATATATGGTGAGAGGCTGGATTAAGCTCTGAATTTTGCAGTTAACACTCACAAAGTGCTTCTTGAAATAAGATCACTTGGATCATTTATCCCGTATACCATTCATGAAGATAGATGTTCAACATTTCCGCCAGAACTCTTCGTCAAAAGTTTATTCTGCCTGGGATGAAGTTCAGCTGTTGTAACTGAAGTGTTTCATGGCAAAGGTTTGAGCCTGCTTCCCTTATTCCTTTCAAAAATACAATAACACATGTCTGAATGATAGGAATCTCATTATGTTCATGAACATTATCACACAGATTACTATTTGCAGAAGAGAGGCATGGTTTATGAGCATTTTGAAAATGTATTTTTGAATATATTTTGAAATTTAAAATATATAATTATATATTCAAATGTATTTTCATTTTCTTTCAGTCTATAGAATTATTTTTTCTTTTTGCAAATAGTGACTGTTTCTAAGTCTCGCTTCTTTTTATTAAAATTTTGAAAACTCTGCATAAATATTTGATGGATTTCAAAAATATTTCTTAAATATATTTTAAACTTCAAATAAATTTTCACTCATATGCATGCATATTCTGTTCTATTTCCACAGTACTATGTATTTTTAATGACAAAAATGTTCACAGAAAATTAAGTTTAACAACCACAGTCATATGTGCATGTAGTATAAATTACAATAAATTCATCCAATTAGGGTTTATCTCAGTTATCACACTTAAGCAAAAGGTTTGGATGGCAAATTTCAGTATCTGTTCATGATAAACAGTAGTTCAAAAAGTAGTTTGAAAAGAATAATTAGGTGATCTTGGCTGAAGAATGGATTGGATTTAAATTTAATCTGCTTAAAGACATTTCCACAGACAGAAAGCTTTCTGAAAAAGAAAAAAAAAGAATTATTTCATAAATTTCAGCATATGCTCCTGAATGCTTTGATATCTTGTAAATATTCTACATTTGAAAACAGCAGCTTTTATACCAACATGATTCTTCTCTAATGAGTTTCTGGTATTTGTGAACATCATACAGTTTTACTTTTGATATTAAAAACTTATAAAACATTCTTTCTGGAAGCAATTGACCTTTTTTCTAATTCAAATATGCATATGGCAAAAAACAGCCTAGTCAGGGTAGCATTTGTCTGGCAATTTGTCCTCCTTTAAATTCTCTGCTTAATTTGCCGTGAATTAAATATCAAGATCTATAATAAAAGGAAGATCCACCATGTTTCCCAATCAAAGTTTGATACATGGGCTGCTTTGCATCAAAAATTTTCATAATACTGGTATAGTTCTGCCTTGGGGAAAATGGTGGTTAGGAATAAGAAGACATGATAATGAAAGCCAGTCAGTCACCTGTTTTGCAACAATCAGCTCTTTATTACATGCAGTTCTTAATTAATAGATAAGGGACTTTTCTATTCTTTCTGACTACAACCTGACCAAAACAGAAGATATGAATTGTGTAAAAATTCAGCATTGAAACATATGGCCTGACAAAGCATTGTATTAGTAATTGAATTAGTATTGAACTATGTCACATCCCAGTCTCTGACACTTGAGACTCTATAAGAGACACAGGAGAATTTGGTAGCATGCTTCGCTCCAAGATATGCCTTAATGTAAAACAAAGCATGGCAGCTGGATATAACTATCCTGGAAAAATTGGGAATTAAATTAGACACAATGAGGTGAAGACAAATTTAACAGCTTAGTTTATGTGCAAAACCTGCAGATTCCAGGTTTAAGTCCGAGTACTATGACCTACAGACAATTTATTGGACTCCAGTGTAAGAGAAATAGTTTCATTAACTTTATTTTGCAAGCAATCAATTCAAAATTCAAGCTATTATTTTCTCTTTCTTCTGCTCCAGGCCTTCTTACCAGGGTCACCTCCCTAGCTATGGTATTTTAGCTCAAGTACTGAAGAGACAGTTAGGCCAATGTGTGTTCCACAACAGTAATGGATTCATGGTGATGTGAAGATTAAGGCAAGTAGATGTTCTATTCTCAAAAGAATAAATGCATGACCAGGATCATCTTTGGTGATCACTTCAAATGTACATTCATTTCTTCATTCTGTTATTTTTCATATGAAAAAAGCATTGAAACCTTTCAACAGGACTCAGAATATTTGTTCTCATTTGAAGCTCACATTTAAAACTCCAGCCTTTGTAATATCAAGAAAATTGTTGGTTTTCTTTTCTTTCTTTTAAAATTGTCTCTATTCTGAAAAAGATTGACAATGACTTCAGGAACAATTGGTTTAATAAATTCCCAGATATCTAAGTCCATGCACATTAAGCTAGTTTGTCTTTAATTTTTTTTGCTTCAGTGTTCCTTTTCTGTTCCAGTGCTACTGAAAAGTCATCAAAAATCCTATGTCTGGTCCACACTAATGGTGAACAACTTTGCCCCCTGAAGTTTTTGAACACATTAAACTAGAGATCCTCTTGTCCATTAGTTCAGATTAATCCCATGTTTCATAAAACACTTAGCAGAGGCTCCTATAAATGAATTATTTTAAATTCCTTAGATAGTCAATGGTGAGAGATATGCACCTCTGTGTGATTTATGAACTAACTCACCCTCTGTAGCTGGTTGTCTCTGCATTTTTTAAACATCGACGCTGAAGTAAAAATGTTCTCCAGTACTAAATTCAGCTATCATTCTTTGGGAAATTTGAGCCAGCGTTCATGCTTTTAAAAAGTTTTGATAGTATTTTCAAAATGGTCTTGTTAGTTCGTTCACACACTCTATTTCTGAGAGAGCTAGCTGCTATATTTCAGATAATGATTTTGAAAATTCCAGTAAATGTCTGCTTCAAACTTTTTCCTCATAGTTCAATGACTTAATTTCCTAAGACTAATGGCTCCCACTTCTATGCATGTGTTCGTGATTAGATTTTTGGCCTAAACCTCTAGAGAACAGGAAACTTGCTTTTGACATCTACAAGTAAACAAGAAGCCCTGGATTGCTTTAGAGCTCTGTCTGGGCAGAGCTTGCAGAGGTGATGATATTTTCTGCTGCATTTGTCAGTGAGCAAGGAGGAAAACTGTTCAGGCCAGGCCTTGTTTCCACTACACATGTGTAGTAGCTTAGAGCATTTCAGTTAAAGCAGATCTTGTTTGGAGGAAAAAAAAAAATAAAATTATCATCTACTGACAGAACAAGTGATAAAAGAACTAACTGAATGTGCCAGGGGAAAACAGGTAGCATAACTGTGGAGTTTTTCAGTGAAATGACTCAAAATACTGACAGCCGTGATTTGTGGAGGATTTTGGGTTTGGCTTTTGGATCTGCTTTTTGTGGTTTTGTTGTTGTTTGGGGTTTTTTTCCTAGACTGCTAGTAACACCAGACAGTTTGCCAGTGCAGTTTATTGAAACTACACAAACAAGGACATTTCTGGGGTTTTGTTGGTTGTTGTTTTGGGTTTTTTTCAATTTTCAAGAATTTTGTATTACTAGAACAATATTTAAATAATTTAATCTGATAATATGTACTTAAAATTCCACATAGCAGGATATTTGCATTAAATTTGAACTACACAGGATATTCCATAAATTAATTTTAATTTAGATATCCTTGTTCATTTCTTATGTGCTAGTCTTTGTTGTGTATTACTATGTATTTTGGGGGGCTTGCTGCTTTATATACTGGTGGCATATGAAGATTTACATTATAGGAAAATCCTCCTGTGATTTTCTAGGTTGTGGTCCTGCTGAGTGGTAATGTAAAAAAGAATAAAAATTTGCGATGGAAATTAATTCCTCAGGAATACTCCACAGTTGATTGTGACAAACAAAGGAAGAGCATTCAGGATAAATTCACTGCTATCATGCTGCAAGGGAAGTGTAGAATGTTATTGTTGTATAGTGTTATCCTTATGTACACATTTGTAGCTTTAGTTCTAGATCTGTTTGACATATTTGGAGCATGTGACAAGATCTTCAAAAATTTTCCACATTCTCAACTAGCCTTCAACACTTGTGAAATAAACTGACTACAGAGTGCCATGTTAAAACTCCATTCTCTGTTCTTTGTCTTTTTTTAACAGTAATATGTTCACAGGGAAGAGATTCAAGACTCTGGACTGAATCAGGCTGACAAAGTCTTGCAATATTGTTAAGTAGTAAATGTTGTTTGTTTTGGCCTACTTCCTGAATACTTTTATTCTTTTATTGCTTACCTTTTTTCTATATTCTTAGGGAAAGATTCTTTTTCCCACATGAAAGAAGTGACCAAAAATAAGAAAGATGGCTGAGGCTAATAGTGCTACTCAGTTCTAATGAAAAATCATGGGTTTTCATCAGCATTAAACATCTTTATTATCCAAAAAGATAATTGTCCTTTTCACATTTGTATGGTAAGTGTAATTTTGTTATCTTGCATAGTGTGTATGTATGTAACATGTATTTGCAGTAAGCCATCTAAATGAAAACTAGGATTGAAATGAATAAATGAAAGCTAGAATTGTTAATGATTTGTGAAAACTCAATTTTTTAATCTAAAAAGTTCCACTTTTAAAAAGCAAAAAATATTAGTGACACATTTCTTGTAAAAGTGACCACTGTCTGAAGCTTTAAACAGTTCAGGCTGATCTATAATTAGTGTCTATGTTTTTTATTGTGTTTATAATTAGAGGAAACCTCTCAATGTTTTTTAAAAAGTGTGTCTGAAGGTGGATGAATGAAGAGATTGTATTTCATGTTATATCTATGTGTAAGAGGGGAGCAGCAAAAAGTACCAGAAAGAATTAAATGTTGCAGAATTCCAAAGAAATGCCAGAAGCCTGATCCTCACAGGAAAAAAAAAAACAAATAAACTTGGGAGCAGCTTTTTGTTCTGATTGCTAACTGAGGCATGGCAACATACACAAGGATATTATCTCCTATTTTATTCCTTCTGTGCAGAAAAATAATTTTTTCTACTTTTTTTTTGATAAATGAATAAGATTGCATTAAAGACATAGTTGGCTTCAGTAGAAATTCCTCTTCTGCTCAAACCAAACCAACTCTCATGATCCAAACTATAACCTCAGTGCAATGACCAAAGTGGGAAATAAGCAGGGTGCAGATGAAACACTGGGAAAGTTATGAGAAGTGCGTTTTTCTGTATGGCTATTTCTACCACATGGGCTTTGTACAAACACATTAAATGTAGAGCTGGTATCATCACCTGTTGTTAAAGTTTCCTGCTGTTCATTAAGGTTACTTTTCCAATATCTGTTGTATACAACTTTAATTTATCCATTTCACTGAAATCTTTCATGTTTGGCACCTGAATGAGAATATATTTAGTTTTATTTTTTAATTCAGCCAAAACTAATTGCAATGTTTCCAAGAAGCCGAGGCAAATAAATTCCCATGTAAAAAATCTTTCTTGTTCTTTACTTGAAAAACTCAACAATTCACCTATTCATATAAGCAGAAAAGGAGATTTTTGATTCATATGGAAGTCTTCCTATTTCCTTAAAACACTAACATTTGTTCAGGTAGCACGCCTTTAGGAAACTTCTGGGTTTGCATGCTCAATCGATGCTTCATAATTCCATCATCTCTCACACCTCTCATTAGTGACAAGATTGGACTTTTGCCATCTTCACAGTGGGACTGAGCAGGCAAACTTTAGAGTACGTGACAAAAACCAGGCTTCCTTGCACGAGCTTTTCCATTTAGGGAGAGAGTCAATATGAGGCACTGGACTGAAAAGCATAATAGATATTGATGTGTTCGTTATCATCTGTTATTGTTGTTTTTCTCTAAATATGACATAATACCTCGTTTTGTGATTCCCAGTCAATGTAAAAAAAAAGGAAAGCATCTCATTTGAAGCCAGCATCTTAGAACCGGAGGCTGATTGCACCTGAGTCTAGGAGAAATAATGAAGGCAGAAGAAGGAAGTCAGTTGTCTAAACTGTGAAACACTGAAGGTGAGCAATGAATTGCTGTTAAAACAAAACCAAAACCTATTACGTAGGAAGTTTGAAACAAGATACCAGTGTATTGTTTTCAGGGCAAGCTGGGAAGGGATAGGAACTGTGGAGGAAGATTTGACCTGACTTGGAATGTGAAGGAAGAAGTGAAATGCTCTGACAGATATATGAACATGAGAAGCCAGGGAGAAGGTTGGATGGAAAGAAAACAAAAAGAAAAACCAGTAAATGCCAATATTGGTTAGAGGACAAAAGGACTAAGTACAAAGATAAACCATCTGGAATTTAATGAGAGGTGGCTGGGGGATATGAGCTGCAAGACAGGAAATAAGTGGAATAATTAATATTAATATAGTGATTTTGAGCAGGGAAACCAAGAACAGTAAACAAGTTTGTGGGGTGACTTCACCGTCTTATTTCAATGCTGTGTGGCCAAACAGTGGATGCCTAGTGAAACCAACTAGAAAGTAGGTACTATTCTGTTTTGTGCAGAAGCTGGAATAAGGCATGGAATAGAAAGAACATAGGATATGGTTTCATGATGAAGATGGGGGAAAATTGTATTTAGATGGTGATTTTAATGACAGTTTGTGTGTGATGTTGTCTTTTCCTTTAAACCATTGATCTCAGAAATGGTCATTAAGTGTGCAATTGTCTTTTTTTGCATTTGACTTGCACTCATGACTGAAATGAAAATGAAGAAAAATTGATTTTAACATATTTGTAATGCTATAACACTTAACATGCGCCCCCATCCCCCCAAAATGTCAGACAATTCAATGAACATTTGCAAATACTTCTGACCTTAATGTCAAAGCATCTCAGTTTTCACCTTTCTAAAACAGAGATGATATCAGGAGGTCAACTCACCAAATCTTGGTCAAGATAAAGTGCATTCATAACAGTATGAAGCTGATGGGCACACAAAAAAATGCTTACAGAAATTAGTAAAATAGGCTTAAGAGTAGTGTGAATTTTTAGCAGGGTGCAGTGTACAAGGTGTGGGGTCACATACTGAACAATGGAAAGAAAATGAAAGGTTTTGTCCCTAATCTGTAACTTAGCATTAGCTGTCCTGTGCTTTGAGAGAGAGGGCTTCCTCTGGTGCAAGCAGGATTTTAATACTCAGTATTGCAGTAAAAAAAAAGTCATAATTTCTTGTGTATGTTGATTTTGGTTTAGCTGCCAGCCTTACTTCTGGATTCTCTGAATCTGTAAAAGCTTGACTGTCATCTCATGGTTCCTAATTTTTCAGTGACACATAACAAAAAATTGAAAGTTCCTTTATGGAAAAAATATCCATTGTCTTAAAAAGAGACAGGTTTATGAAAAAGAGATAAAAACACAAAGCATTTTATTTCAAATTCCTATTTTAAGATTGCCAGTTGTGGTTTTTATTGTATTGTGAATATTATTCTGAGAATTCCAGGTCTCTGTGAGTGTTGTTGAGTAATTTATTTCTATTTTTATTACTTTATAAGTTGCTTTTAGTATTTATAGAGTATTGAACTTTCCCTTTCTTCTTGTTATGTCTTTTGTAAGGATATTAAATGTAAAAATACATGTATATGGAAAGACTGTGTAATATAAGCAAAATTTCCCAGATAATAGCATCAATATTGTTTCAAAAAATTAAGAGTTTTGTTGATTTTTTAAAAGTTTGAAGTACTATACCTGCCATCTACTGGAAGTAAAAGGACGATGCATTTAAGCTGTATTGTAGTAACTTCAGCCAATAACATTTATCATCCTAGTATTTTATTATATGACTTTTTCCAGTAAAAAAAAATAAAATAGAATTAACTTTAACCTGCATTATTTCATTTATTACTTTATTTTAAAGTGTCAATCTTGAAATTTAACTCCAGTTTTCAACTGCTCAGCTTTCATAGATTTTTAATTAACCCACAGTAAAATCTAACCAAATATTAAGAATCAAGTGTAAGAAATACATTTGCATTGTTCTTCTGCCCTGTTCCACATAACTATTCTGTTTTATGGATCTATACAACTTACAGTTGGAGTGGGGGTGAACTGTATACAGACAATTTGTTTTCAGATACTTATTTATGTATTTCTTTGGAAAAGAACAGTTACACTATTTTAAAATAACAGATAAGCAAGTGGTTTTGTTGTTGTTAAAGTTTTTCCTTTTTAATGTGGGGCACAGTTTTAAGGGACTGGTAAATTACGCTAGGTCCATTTTCATCTCTTCTTGACTCTTAGTTCTGATCCTATAAACCACAGTAATTTCATTCCAACATGGTGACTTGGGCTGATTAAAAATCAGACAAAGTCATATAAAGGTGAAGAAGTCCATTAGTTTTATGTTGTCACTGGATTTGGGACAGTCTGACTTAAATATCATTTGATCTAGTTTAGTAATCCAAAAGTACTTGACAACAGAAAGAAAAAAAAATTGATTAGCTATAGCTGCCATGAGATATGAATTCCCAAGGTTGCATATGATCCAATAGAATCCATTTTGATATGAGAAACAGTATTTTGTCTAAATATTAACAGCAAAGGCTAATGTAGATTCTTCAGTAAGCTAAGTTTACAACAGATCACATTATGAAAAGGGAGAGAAATAATTAACTGTATATTTACCTTTTTAAAATCTATTATTAACCAAACCAAGATAGGCCTAAAAGGAAAACAAAGAGAGTCACCAGTTGTCATCAAGGAAGTATTGCTGAATTCCTAAGAGATTATTGTAGAAATGAACATTTTCAGCCCTGGGAAAGTTCTTTTACTGGATACCATTGAGTTTTGGGTACCACTCAGCATTGTTTTTATTGTCCATTATTAGACACTCTCAGAGTATTACATTCTGAGTAATTTATGGCTAAAATTGTTATTCTTCTCTAGAACTGTTACTAAAGAAGACATTATATATTTATTCTTCTCTGTTTGCTTTCTTTTAGTTTATTAATGTCTATTAGTACATATTTTATCACTTTACTAAAGAGAGAATGATTAGGCAGTTAAATTAATTTTCACTCTCTTTAAAATTTAATTTCTTTCTCACACTGGGCTAAGAATAATTTGAAATCTGTATGCCAAAAATAGACAACCTTGGACAATAATTACTTTCAGTGGAAAATATAAATTCTTTAGGCTAAGAAGATCTTGAACTTTTGCCTTCTGTTTGAGCTGTATGTATGCTAGTTTAATTATGGAAGGGTACACAGTGTCTGGATTCTATAATAGTTAATTTAAGATTGATTTACTATGCTAAATATATTAGTTGGTATTTTCCCATCTTTCTAGCTAATCAAATGTCAAGTCTAAAACCATAAAATTTCCACAATCTTTTGAAAGCAGGATAAAAAAAGAGGTGATTCCTTTTTCCTAAACATGGAATTTTGTTGAAAACTGTAAATATAAGAATAGTTATTTGCTTATTAAAATAAACTTTTAAATTATGAATTATAAATATATTTTGTGTAATTTATTAATAAAATATGTTAAAACACTTTTGAATTATAGCAAATTCACTTAGTCTGAGAGATGGAGCTAGGCTCCATGCTGAGGCTGGGATTCCTCTCTGCAAACCTCACCACGTACACCTAAACATCTGAAAACCCTAAACACTTTGGATACTTTTTTCGTAAATGTTTTGTTTATGCTCCCCTGACAACCTGTAGCTCAACTTCAAACTCCATTACGAAGTATTCCTGTTTTCCAGATATGTTCATACAGATAACCCTAAGGCTGCTGGGCTTTTCAGTATGAGCTATAAACTTCTTACCTTCTTTCTCTGCACATACTGGGAAATAGATATTTCACATAAGCAATCTTCTCAGAGTTATTTTTTTTCTCTCTCTTCGACTTTAAGGAAGAAGGAATCAAAGGCAGGTAAAGGATTTTTTTATTTATGGATTTTTTTCCCAGATCTGCATAGCTGTAGGCCAGGCCTGGTTAACTATTAACATTTTAAATTAAACACTTCACATGCATAATAAAAAACAGGTCCCTTGTATTGCTTCTGAAGCAGAATGGCTCTTTTTATTGAATATGTGCTTTGATAGTACTCCAAATTCATCCTTTTGCATTTAGATAGGTTAAGTGGTACCTGAAGGATGATTCACAAATTATTATGAACAGTGGAGCTGATAGTCCACAGCAAAAGGGGAAATATTAAAAGATGTCATCCAAAGTTTAATATCCATGTGGAGCAGACATATGCTTATTTTATATTTCCCCATTCAGAACTGCTCTTTTACTTTAAGTCAGGCAAATTTCTGCGCTCTTGGCTTCCCCACAGATGTTCATCTGCTGCCACCTGATAGAAAAAAAATCTCACCACCATCTACCCAATCAATTCCCCCAAAATGTTATTTTAAGGTTCTGTAATCTCTTTGTTCTATAAATCTCTGAAGTCACTTCTTCATCATGGAGATCTACTGTGTGAGGTGTTCCCAAGCATGCAAGAGTCTTACCAGTTAAATTTATTAAAATAAGAGAAGCAAAACAAAATGCTTCCATTACCTTAATGCATACAAATTTTTATTTCTACTAAACAAAACTAATCTAAACTAATCTAACCTAACCTAAACTAAACTAAACTGGGTAAGTCTCTTTTCATTGAATGAATGGTTTCTTACCTTTCCTTTTAATTTCCCAGGTTTTCTTCAGTAATTTTGGATTTGGATTCCAGAAAAATAATCAGTAAGAAAATGCAGGGAGTTTTTTGTGCTGCCTCTCTTTAACACTGTAATTCTATCAGTGGGTTTGATAAGTTACTTTATCTTTGACTTTTTAAAAAAGAGTATGATTTTTAAGGCTGCTTTTGTCAGAGATGAACTTTGGTTTAGGTTTCTTTTTTTTTTTTTATAGTTGTTTAACAGCACTTACTAAATTAATGTTGTGATTACTTAATGTAACTGTCAACACAGCACAGAGGTTTTCAATGCCAAACTTGTTGGGGGAAGAATTTGGGGCAGTGTAACAGGACTTTAGCTTAACCATTTCAGTTAGTGGAAATGCACCTCTGTTTGTTTTGCAGGATAGAAAGAAATTATTTCATTAGTGTGTTTCTTAATAGAGGAAGTTAAAAATTGAAATTTTATTTATTCATCAAGGTTTTCTACTAGAAGGAACTATGTATTTGCTGGAATGTATGATCACACTATTTTGATAAACTGGAATGCTTGAAGGAGCCTTGCTAAGACCTCTGCTACCTGCACTGCCTGCCTCCTTTCCTCATCCTTGACTGAAGATCACAGAATCACTTGAGTTAGAAGGGACCTTAAAGGTCATCTAAGTCCAACTCCCCTGCCATGGGCAGGAACACCTCCCACTGGACCAAGTTGCTCAGGATCCCATCTAACCTGGCCTTGAACGTCTCCAGGGATGGGGAATCCACCACCTCTCTAAGCAACCTGATCCAGTGTTTCACCACCCTCACGGTGAAAAACTTCATTATATTTAACCTAAACCTATCCGCCTTCAGTTTAAAACCATTACCCCTCGTTCTATCACAACAGGCTCTGCTAAAAAGCTTGTACCCATCCTTCTTATAGGCCCCCTTTAGGTACTGAAAGGAGTCAATGAGGTCTTCTCAGAGCCTTCTCTTCTCCAGGCTGAACAACCCCAACTCTCTCAGCCTTTCCTTGCAGGACAGGTGCTCCAGGCCTCTGATCATTTCTGTGGCCCTTCTCAGGACTCATTCCAACAGCTCCATGTCCTTTCTGTGCTGGGGGCTCCAGAGCTGGTGCAGTACCCCAGGAGGGGTCTTACCAGAGCAGAGTAGAGGGACAGAATCACCTCGCTCAATCTGAACACTTCTCTAAAAATTAAGAAAATACAAGAAGATACTTAAAACTAAGATTGATAAAATAAAATAATAAAGAAAATGCTATTTTTAAAGTACTCCCTAAAGAGCTGGGTTAGTGTTCAAAAATTCATAAATTGGTGAGAAACTTGTATGTAACAGAAATGAGAAATAAATTAAAGGAATCTGTAATATCTTAAATCAGGCGTTGGCCTTTTAGTTATGCTGGTAGAATAAGCATTCTGGGCAGTCTCTACAGAAAAGATTTTCTCCTGAGGTGCTCAGTAGAACATGATCAGCCTTTTCCTTGATAAAGATAGTTTTATTTCCCCTGTTGAGGCCATTCAGAACCAGATACTGAGGATTGCACTTCTTTCTGATATGCGCCACCTATGAGAAAAAGGGAAAAATCATATTAATTCTGTGTACACATTTTTACCACCAACTGGAGTGGGTTATAAAGGATCGAAGAAAATTAATGACATGCTAAATGATTTTTGGAGCTAGTAATGGCATGCTGGAACAGCTGCATTTACCTGATTATTAAAAGCACGTAAGAGAGAAGGGGGAAGAAGTTAGATGGTTATGTTTTGATTACATCATCTTTTGCCGAGGGCGCAGACCGAGGGCGAGCTGGTTCCGCAGCAGAGCAGGGAATC
>VZRW01005426.1:0-10540 GCA_013398125.1 Aegotheles bennettii
CTGTGATTCTGTGATTTCTAAAGTAACTTAGAGCTCCTAATATGGAAAGGAAAAAGACTTCAGGGCTTTAAATCTTTGAGTTCTGCCAGTCAGGTCTTCACTAGAAGTGCATATTTGTACGAGCTACAAGTTTTTGGTATTGCAGGAGGGCATATGTGGTAGGGGGTGTCTTTGCTTCCATAGTTCACTACATTTTTCTTCCTTCAGGGTATGAAAACCATTTACAAATACAGCCTATTCTTGTTCATGATCTTGTTGAAAAATAACCTTGGGTATTTAGATTAAAGGTAATGAAGTACAAATATTGATTGAATTGACAATATTAATAATCTGAGTTTTAATATTCAATGTTTGAAAAGAAAAATGAGTAAGAACATTCTGTGAGCAGAGTTATACTCAATGGCTCCACATGGTGGAGTTAGTGTATTTCATGTTTTGAACTGATGTAACAAAATCTAAACATTATCTAAACATTATCTATGTGGACCTTTTCTAATGTGTTTCTGTTTAAAGGAAGGCTAACTATTAAGCAAGCATGCTTTACTTTTGCAACAGGGTCTAAGAGAGACAAAACATCCCTATACATTTGTTTCAAAGGAGGGTTTTAAAGAATTACTTATGGTTGAAGGTGCTGCTGAAAAAGCAATTCCCCTGTTGCCTCGTCTAGTTCCAGTGTTAAAGGCTGCATTGGTATGTCTTACTTTTCATTTAGAGATTTTCATGGGTTTGATTTTTTTTTTTTTCTTGTGCTGGTGAGGACTACACAGAAAATATTAATGTTATAAATCTATTGCATGGGCTTTTGTTTTGGGCTTTGGAGGTGTGGGAATAGTTTCTCTTTTCTCATGTTAACCCTGGCTTGGTTTTCTAAGCTAAATATCTTTTAACTGTAAATTCAGATGGGCAACTGTTTGTATAGCTGTATGACAGTAGCTATAGAATATTTCCACAAAATTTGCCCATTAAAGATCTGAATATAAGCAGAAGTAAATATATATATATTGACGGTGTTTTTATATATCCATATAATAACATGCAAAAAAAAAATACTGAGGTGAAGCAAAATGGAGAAGCGAGAATAAATACTTATCTGTTACATTTAAAAATTCAGATCATGCTACAAAGATAAAACCAACTATGCCCATGAGGAAAAGGGAAGAATAAAGTTAAAATATTTGAGGTCATATTCTTAATTTTAAAAATATTTTTAACTTTTCTACTCCTTCAGAAAATAAAAAAAGGTAAAGTATTGGCCTCAAAGGTAATTGTTTTGAATCTTTTTCATATGTTTCAGAGCCCTTTTCAGCTTCAGCTACTTGCTGTCCTTTAATCTAGCTGTGTTTCAGTTCTGGTTTTATAGAAATCGCTTAAAGTTTGAAAATTATTTGTCATCTCAGATCAGAGGTGTAATAGAAGATCAGAATTGTGTGCTATCAGTACCTTTGGTTTCATTTGGAAGACAAAATTAGAAGAATTATTCTTGTCTGTTCTTCCAATTACTGTTACTCAGCTGATAATTTTCATTGTTGCACTGTTTTGGTGTAAAGGCTTGTTAAACCTACCACACAAGCAGTCAGTGGCTTCTTAAAAAAAAACAACCCAAACATTCAGGGCCCAAATGTCAGAGTGGAAAAATACCTGCTTAAATAAAGGTCAGTATTAGTAGAAGAACAAAAATAAATTGTCATGAATCAATTTCACTGCTAAAGGAAGAGTGAGATAACTAAACCATTAGAGGACTCAGGTATAAAAGAACTCTCCAATGGGAGCAATAAAGATGACAGAGAACCCTAGAAGTAGATAAAAGCCTGATAATTCCTAGCAGGTGCCAAAGCAGTAGCTGTCAGGGGACTCAATTAATTGAGCCAGAAAGTCATTGGCTCCTGTGTTTCTCCAACAAAGATGATTATTGTTATGAATTACATAGAAATTACCCTGAAATCATTACATTTGTAACTAAAATGTTGTCTCCCAATTTCAACACATCTGCATTTGAAGGGTTCTTTCTAATATGCTATGAAGCATTAAAATTGTTGATGTAGTAAACTGTTCTGCCTGACAAGTTTTTTGTTTCATCAATAATAAATTATTAGTTTCCTTGTCTCAGAAGAAATGCAAAAGTTTCATTGACATTTTGTGGATACTTTTGTTTTCTACTTAAAAATATACTTCTGTTTTTAAATGTTACCTCTAGATATTAATATTGAGCCAGATTGTACTTGTATTTCTAAACTTGTAACATTATAACAATTAGCAATTGCACAGTAGTTTTAATTTTTAAAAATATTATATACAAACATAATGCAGGGATTGCTGTTTTGAAGAACTTGTGCATTTGTTTGAATATTACTGACAGGATTTTCTCCCCCCTCGCCCCGAAGGCCCATTTAGATGATGAAGTATTCGGAAGGGGATTGGATGCTTTAGTTCAACTGAGTGCTGCTGTTGGCCCATCTCTTAATGATCATATTAAGCATCTACTCACAAATGTAAGTTTTTAATGATGTAGTAAAACATCATCTGTATTTGTATGGTACATTTGTTGAAATGTTTCCTATAATATCTGCACATATGAGTAGAGGACTCAGCAATTCCATGAAAAGCATTATTTCATACACTCCTCTGTGTAAGGCCATCATTCTTTAATAATATGTTGACTTACAAAATTCTAGCAAGGTCCAAAAACTGTTGTTAACATAAACTGGAGAATAATGGAAGTGTTGTCTCTACTATTTAAAAAGATCAAGCTCCAAGCCTGAGGTGAAATAGATGCTGTTTTGAAGAGAAGTTTATATTTATCGCAAAATGAGTTTTGCATTTTAAGTGTGAACATTTTTTTACAAAATTTGTGGAAGTTTCAATAAATTAACATAAGCAAATATTCCCACTTCTTTCAAATGGGAATTCTGCACAAGGAAATTTTCATTAAATAAACTTAGAGTGGGACTGTGGAAAGTATTTTATATTGAGTCATCCTGTAGACATCCTTTCTCTGTCAAGCAGGCTTTTCATGGTTTCATTTAGCCTGCTTCCAAAGTGCGCTTTTACAGCAAAATAGAAGGACCTTTTAGACACCCAAACACCAAAGCGGAGGAGAGAAATTGCAGTAGTGTTTTAAAAGTATTTCCACTATACTAAATCTCTTTCAGTGCACATGAAAAATGTGTTAACTTTTCACATGGAGAGAACACTGACTTTTTTTTAAAGTTGATATTTAAAATTTCTTTGTTAAAAGAAAACAGTTTAAGTATTTTTTTGGCTGACAGTTGAGCTTTCTCTGAATTTTTCTCATTAGTTAACATTTTACTGCTTTTGCCATGACTGAGTTCCATACTTTGACGTCAGTTATGGGCTATAAAGTGATGTTTCTTTTTGGCTTTAATTTTCCAAAGATAAGATGAAATAAAGTAATAAAATAAAATTATATTGGCCGCTTTGCATGTATTGTACTATATTGTGCAACAACCCTTTTTATTTTACTTTTCCAATAGCTTTCAAGGAGATTAATGGACAAGAAATTTAGAGAAAAAATTACTGTTGCTTTACAAAGGTTGGAGCAATATGGTGGAAAGGTAAGCTGACCAGATTATTCTGTAATCTTCACATTGGAATGCATCTTTACCAAGACAACTTCCATCTCTGGCTTTCAAGTTAAGAACTCAATTCTGAAAACTCTGTATTTTTACATGTCACAACTATTCACATTGCATAAAAAACAGGATTTTGCACTGTGTCAATCAGCAGAGTTGTGTTCCAGTCCATTGTAAAATAGTTGGTTTAGTCTGTTTGACCAATTGAGTGATACTAGAAATTACTTTAAATCTACTCTGTGTGATCCATATTCTACCAGTTAGGTTTTGTTGTGTCCCATTTTTTTATCTCCCACTTTTTATTTGTATTCGCCATTGTTTTAATCACTGAGCAGGAAATTCAGTTATATGTCTCAGTAAAATATTTCAGGGAATCCATACCTGTATAAGAAGCTGCATGGCTGGACTCTACAGCATAGCACAACAAGCTCCATTCAGGAGAACTCTTATTTGGTAGTAAGTGTACATCTGTATGGGCTCTACCCATGATATTTCTTTGGAACATTTTATTGTCCTTGGTGGGAAGCTGATACAAACTTAGTGGTTAAATAAGATATTTGCTGTTCTTTCTTGAAAACTCTGTATCTAATTTTTTTTTCCCAGGGTTTGAACTGGTGTGACGAATAGGTTAGTTATGCAGGGTAAGACCCAGGATGCCTAATACAAGTCCTTACTCCAATTTAGACACTGCAGCACTTAGAACAAGTAGATGCTTATGCTGAGTAAAGCATGTGAGCTTCTTGTACAGCCCATAAAGTAGGACAGATGCCCATGAAGAGCGAGTCAGGAATTCACCAAATGTCAATTAGTAAATAGCTTCTGGCCTCTTCTGGAGTACTGGTACCTGACTCCAGATGAATATTTGTCTTGCTTCAATATGCCTGGGATGCAGGCTTCCTGTTCCTTTTTCTGAGCCTGAATACTTTTCTCAACAGGATTTATTCTTGATAAAAGATCATTTTCGGTGTTATTGATGATGCCTGCCCATTCCCACTGATAGCTTAGTGCTTGGGTCACTTACTGAAGAAATCATTCCTGGTTAACCCAGAGGTTAGATCTGCAATTGTTATAAATAAAAAAAATGTTTTAAGTAATAGATGGCAGAGTATTCTGCTGCTGAACATTCTGCTGACATTTTGTGTCTCACTGAATGTCTTAGTGCAGAAAGGAAGTGAGAAGAAAAAGTGAGAGAGTATTGGCTTGGTTATTTATCTCGAAGAGAAAATATTTGCTTTCTTGACTCTATGAACACTTGCATGTATTATATTAAATGTCATTGGCAAAGTATAGGAATAACCTAAAGAGTAGGGGCCATAAATGTAAGTCTACCAGTTCTAAGCTTGTATACCTTAATCAGTAGGCACCCACATAATTAGTAGACACCACTTTATTTTTTTTTTCTGTGCTCATATTCATTTAAGGGCAGTAGCAGTGTTCATATTACAGACTTGAAAAACATCACAACAAATAAATAAACATTGAAGTTTTTTTATTTAAATGTAATGAGACAAGAAAGGGAAAATTACAGCTCATCTTCAGGTTCTGAAAAATTCGGCCTAGATACTGTAACTTATCCAGTGAATCAGTAATCTCTAATTCTTCTCTTTGTCCCCTGATTTCTTGTAGTCTTACTGGTTTTGAGAGTAGGTATTTCTGTGTTCCTTTTAAAAATACTGTAATAAGGTAAAGTAGAAGACTGGAAACAAACTCCTAAATTTGATTACAAGCAATATTGTATAATCCAGCTGATAAATTTATAAAATTTCTATTCTAAAAGAGTTATATATGATTCTTGCTTTTATTGGAAGTCCCTTCCAGAATGTCACTCCTCTATTTAAAAATCCTTGTTATTTCATGTTTATAGTTATGCCTAGTTTTAGGTATGAGTTTACATATCTCCTCTCTTGGATCTTTACTCTCCATCATTATTTATCACGATGCTCCATTTTTTCAGTTCATGGTGTTCAACCCTTTTGACAGTAAATTTCGCAGCAAATATTAACTTTTTTGTTTTCTACTGTTTGGTAATAATAAAGATAACTAAGTAAAAGTTGTGAATTACACAGTTTATAGAGACTATATGAATACTCTCACATGTAGTACTACTGCTTGTTATTTTGTTTAAATTAGCTTTCTTTTCATCAACAGGCAACTGTGGCTATCATCAAATCTAAAATTCCAACCTACTCTTCTATCTCCTCTTAAGAAAACTGTAGTGATTTGTACTGTAAGGTGTAGTCTGGAAAGAAACTGCCTGTGAACATCACTAACACTTATTTGGGGTATGATATATTCTTTTTAAAAAAATCACAATTCTTCAGTATGATGGAAAGTGGGAAAAGTCCCATCAGTTTGTGAATATGTAATTTTGGAAGACTGTTTAACGTAGATAACTCTATATTGGCTGCTATTTGCATATGCATTACAGTGTGCTTACAATGACATAGACTAACTAGCTGTTATTTCAAAGGCAGATTAAATACCGATTCTTATTTTGTTGTAAATTACAATTTCCTTTAATTGATCTGCAGTGTTTAATATGTTTTGTATATATGTGTGATGCAAAATAATTTGTCTGTAATTACTTAAATAGTAACTAACTTGGTTTTAATTACATATACATACTGGCTTTTGAAACACGTAACTTCATTTGTGACACAGGCACAGATGGATGTAGTTTGGGTTCATCATGATTTACTGGATTAGATACAGAACCATGAGAACTATTCTAGATATATTGAGAGTCAGCTTTTAAAGGTATGAAGTTGAACACACTGAACAGGTAGCATATGGTGCAAAACTGAACTTGCTCACTGCATTCTCAGCATGTTGTTTTAAGAAGCTGGAGAGGCTCTGAAGAATACAGTGCAGGGGCATAGGTTGGTGCCTAGATCCACAGCCTAGGTTTGGCTCAGCTAAGTAGTTTCAGTTAGCTTTGGGCCTGCTGAGTGAGCTATATATGGGAGGCAACTTTGGAGTATTTACACCATGCTCCCTTTGCATTGAGTTCTGCAATGCCAGATATGCTTGGGAGTAGCGTGTGAATTCAGCTCCAGACAAGGTAACTTCTGACTGTGAAAGCTATGGAAAAAAAATGAGTTAAAGAAAAAAAGATAACAGAAGCCAACTTACCTGGCTGTTAAGCCTTCTAGTGTGCAGCATTTGTCCATGAATGTATTTGAACTTGATTGCAAAATAATTCCTAACAGGTCTTGTAATAAATACAGGGTTGTAATAAAAATCAGGGTTGATGTCGTTATGGGTATTTGAGTTGCCCTGTGAGGGAGAGCTGACTGAAGTAACAAAATTTGCCATATACCTTTTTGCCTCCAAGGAAAATTCCATTCCAGATCTTAAAGTTGTTGGAAGGGTTTTTTTTTGGTCATCAGAAGATGCACAGGGTATTAAAAAGTCTGTCACATAAAAGCAATTTCAGAATTTTTGAAAAATTACTACTGCTTGGCTAGATTAAATTTACCTCAGGACTGTGCTAAGATCTCTGCTGAGATCAGAACTGTGCTAAGATCTATGGATTTAAGCTTTTTTTTTTAAAAAAAATTTTGTTGGCAAAAATGTTTAACTTGAAGAAACAAGTTTTTGTTTAACAACTCAAAAAAATCGATCATGCTGCTTATTTTTCATGTTTATTTTTATTTTATTTTATTTTTTTTACAAAATGTGCACATTTAGTTTACACAAACACTCTATAGCAGATTTCAGGTGTACATGTATTGTACTACTCTTATTCTACACTGGTGATAGCAGAGCAGCCTTCAACATGCCTTTAACATCCCATCTCTACACCAGAATAGATACCTGATTTATTTTTGCAAAAGAATACTTGCAACATTCTTTCTGTTTCTTTAATCCCCTTTCTGCAGCAATGTCACAATGAAGATTGGCCTATCTCTGATAGCATTTCACCTATTTTGAAGTATTAGCATAAACTCTGTGGACAATATATCTTAAAAATTACACGGGGGAGGGGGGCAGTATTATATTTTAGGTACATACATTTTTAGAAAAATCTTTCTAGATTCAGAATTAAGGTAGCTCCAATCTAAATGAAGAAATGATCCTTAAAAAAAAAAATAATACAGTTATCACATAAAGACGATATTATGTAGCTGAAATTTTCAGGTTTTTTCCTGATTCTGTCTCATAATTAAAGATGATATTACAAAAAGCTGAAACGGATGTTAGCCTGTCTCACAATCATTCTTAGTAGATGTTACTACATAGTGATATTCATTCTGAGCACTGAAGTGGGATGGAAGTTTCAAAATAAGTTCATGCCTTTTTCTTCATTAAAGGCAGAAAGACACATACTCATAAAAACAGTGTTAGGATCCAGTTAAGGTGCCTTCAGAAAAAATTCAAAGTCAGAAGATCCTTAATTTTAAGGAAAGAACTTTGCAGACACATCCAAGAAGAATGAGAAATGCAGTCAGCAGGGCTTCTGATATTCATGTCATGATAAATGCAGATTTACTAAGTAAGTGTGATTGATAGAAGCTTTCTCATATTTGTAAAGAGAATAAATCTATCTATAAGTAATCTATTTTTTTGTTCTTTAACAGTTCTTCCTTTCAAGTTATCTGTTTTGTCAGGTTTGGGGGTTTTGGATTTTTTTTACGAGAAAAGCAAGTCCAAGGTGGAAAGCAATTGAAGCAAGATGTGCATTGCACACGGATTATAGCACTTTAACTCAAAGTATTATTCAAAAAATGAGGACTACACCAGACAAATGTGAAAAGAAAATACATAGTAATGCCTCTGTATAAATTAGAAGCTAAGATTTAAGAAATACACTCAAACACCTGGAGGTTAATCCAGTACAAATGAGTAGCAAAACTAATAGTATTTATTTAATCTCCTTGTGATAGTATCTTACTTTATCTAGGGGCTGGAATGATAATAAAGCTGCATAATGTCAGGTCTTACTTCGTTTGGTTTCTGAGTGAAAACCCGACATTTCAGAACAATCTTGTTAACTAAGGTAGCTACTGTTGAAGTGCTAAATTGTATATTTTACAAAGTTTTTTGGGGGAAAAGTGGGAAAAGTTTATAATAAAAAAAATTATTTGTATAATACATGTCTCAGTGTAAAGCTGAGTAACTTTATTTATGATAAAGTGAGAAATCCATCTTTTAGATAATGTTGCAGAATAGCTCGTATTCGTCTATTAGTTGTAGACCTAATGTCTTCATTAAATTACATTTTCAAAGAGCTGCATGGATCGCATTATATTCTCATCCTGTAAAAAAAGACAACAAAAACAACAAAAATCATATACCAATACAAATGCAGTTGGCAAATATCTGTAGTGAAAGTGGGAAGAGCTAACTATATTTTAGTTAATGACAACATTATTTTTCAGCTTGTTTGGTGAAATTGTTAGCAGAAAAAGGCTGTCAATGGACCTATGTTTAAACAGATTTTTTTAATATATTAATTAAACCAAAACTATTCTGCCCAGAATGCAATAGCATGTTAGGAAAATTAAGTCTGCAGTATTTCAGAAATTTATAAATTTATGCCCAGTATAACAAAATACATACATATAGAAAATAAATACTCAAGGAAAAATTGTTGTATCTGAAGTGTGAATCCGTAACATGAAATTGCTATCCTGTATTGCACACAAAAGCCTTTTTGCAGTTCTAGGGCATCCCATTGCATAGCAATGGATGATTCTAAAAATAAATTTAAGTGTGCATCTTTGCATGAACCAAAGAGCGAGTCAGTTCCACAAATATCACCGCAACACTTGATTCCTCAGCTCTGTGTGGTCACACTGCTTTCCATTGCTACTCCTGCTTTCTGATTGCTTTGCACGAAGTAGGTAACAAAAACCGTTGACTTTCAAGTCCTGCATAATGCTTACTGATGTATCACTCTGTACTGCATTTTTTTACCAGTAAATATCTCTCAGCACAGCAGTCAGGAAAAAAAAATATTTTTTTTTGTAAAATTTACTTCTCAGTTTATAGAAGAAAGTTTACTTGTAGTAGCCCATATTTAGTGGTGCTTCTGGATTAACAGTTGGTTGCACAATACAATAATATACAAGAGTATGTTACATGCTCATTTTGCGTTTGCTGGTCTCTGCTGTAATGATCCTCTTTTTTAATGTGAATGCACACCCTTTAGTGCTTTCTTGAGAGATAATCTAGCCATCTTTAATCCTAATGAATAAAAAGACTGATAGAATATTTCAGGAAGTCTCATGAAAGAAATGCATAAAAACCCACTTCTTAGAAAGTTATCTCAGTATTGTACACTCTTGATAGGTATGTAGGCTTTCTGTACACTAATGTTCCAATAACACATGTTCAGTATCAATTTCCAGTTAAATTATTCACTGTTCGGTCTAGTGGGTGATTTGCTTTGTAGAAAATGACAAATCTGAGTAATTTTCTTAATTTATGTTATGAAACATGCACAGTGGGGTTTTTCATCTTTGATTCTGTACGTCTTCTCAAGTGATGCTGTAAGAAGTGATCTGCACATTATTTTGTGCTGATTAACTTATGAAAACAATTATATGTAATGTCAAAAAATATATTATGTAGATTAATGCTTTGAAAGTTTGTATAGGAAATTTACTATATTAGAGTACTGGAAATTAAAATAAACTAACTTTTCTCACTGCATTGTTTTGAAAGATCAATATACTGTTGAAAATCACTGATTAATGAAAGGTTAAAGTTTGGTTTAACTGGAATCATTTGTCATTTAATTATTTACAAATGTAGCTGTATATACATTGGCAACTAAGATCAGCAAATGTGCAAAGCAAACAACATGTGCAAATGTGCAAAGAACAACACCATGCACCAGTACAGGCTGGGGGCTGACCTGCTGGAGAGCAGTGTAGGAGAAAGGGACCTGGGAGTCCTGGTGGACACGAAAATGACCATGAGCCAGCAATGTGCCCTTGTGGCCA
>VZRW01005426.1:10853-47722 GCA_013398125.1 Aegotheles bennettii
ATAGGAGGTTCCATGTAAATATCAGGAAAAACTTTTTCACTGTGCGAGTGACGGAGCACTGGAACAGGCTGCCCAGAGAGGTTGTGGAGTCTCCTTCACTGGAGACATTCAAAACCCGCCTGGATGCGTTCCTGTGTGATGTACTCTAGATGACCCTGCTCTGGCAGGGGGGGGTGGACTAGATGATCTTTCGAGGTCCCTTCCAACCCCTTAGATTCTGTGATTCTGTGATTCTGTGAACATGATCTTAATTTAGAAAGTGTTTCGACATTTCCTACCAATTTTATAATATATGTATCATCACTAACAAAACTTGTAGTTTTCTAAAATCAGCTCTGTATTTCTGAAGTTTGCTGTTTCTATAGAGGGGACTTCCCAATGTCTCTCCTTCAGTCAGTCAAATGGGAAGAGTCTTCACAAGAAAATACAGGTGTGTCATATTTGGAATGTGGTGACTTTTAGTAGCCTTTTTCCCCCCCATCTTCAAAAAAGAATGCAGGTGCTTGCATTATCGTTGACAAGTGTGTCTCTCTCATTTTCCTCTTTTTCCAGTACATTTTTCTAAACATTTTTTTTGTAATAGATTTGTTTAATGATTCCCAACTCAAAACATTAGGAGCTGTTGGTGCATATGAAGCACAGTCCATGTGAAACACATAACATGGATGAATGAGCTTTGCCTGATTTGACCTAACTTCCAGCCAACGTTTAAGTTTTTCTTAGTGAAGTTTGAGATGGCTCCTTTGTTGATTTCAGGCTAGCCCAGACCATCAGCATTGTGTATGGAATGGGTTACTCCTGCAGAAAATCTATCCCAGAAACCTTTTTATCATTATCAGAAGGATGTTTAAGTAATTCACCCATGTACTATGCATGCCTTAGTCCTTTGCCTCTGTTCTTCATGGTGTTGCTGTAGATAATGAAGCAATGCCCAAATCAGACCATTTTCCACCAGCACCAAACAGTGAAAGAAGGCAGGTGAAGAAGTGGGTAGCACCCAGCCCTTGGATGAGCCACATTACAGTTTCCCAAGACCTCTGTTTGCTATTTGGTAACTTATACAAAGCAGGACAGACAGCAGCCGCTTTCTGGGACTCAGTCCAGCATACTTAGAGCAGAGTAGTCCATTTCTCCCGTGGGAGCAGGAGACTCCTGGAGTCTGGATAGCAGACTGGCATTCAAGCACATGGGTGGGGAGGGAGGGCAGGGAAATCAGGTCATACACATTACCTGTCCAAGATACAGGGAGGATGAGGGGAAACACCTTTGCTGGCCTCACTTTATTGTGGGCAAAGATAGCTCCTTATATCCAGTGACCAGAGAAGACCACAGTCAAAGCCTGAATGTAATTCCCTACATAACAGCTTAACACTTTGTGAATGGATAGGCCATGCTTTACATTGGGACTGTGAAATAAGAGTCTTGAGCTTGCTGTATACCTCAAGGTGTACAGTGCTATGGCACTGATAGTTGTGCCAAACCAGTACTCAGCATAAGAAGGTGATTTTTAAAAGGCATATGTGTGTATAATGAGTGTTGATGGTACAAAAAAAATCTTAGGAACCTATTCCAGGAACCTGAGGTGGAGCCTCTGTATTCAAATATGCTCTGCTGTGTTCCTTCTCACTCTTAAAGCAAGCATGTCACACTTTCCTTAGTTATCACGCAACACCAGTGAAAGGTAGGTACTTCTAAGACCCACTAATCTGGTTTCCAACTCAAAATAGAGGAATGGTAGTTCTCATAGGCTGGCATCGTTTGCCTGAGTTATTCAAAGAAAAGGCTCCTGCAGCCTTTCATAGGCAGAACAGGCTTCTAGTCCATTTTAAGATTCAGACTGAATGGGATCTGAGCTTTAGAGTTCGGTTGAGGGTTTCTTGTAGCGTTTGTCTTCTGGTGCTGTTTTGACTCTGGTCTCACAGCGTGAGCTAGAATGGGCAAGCATATCCTCCATGTGCCTGTAGCATTTTCACATGCACCAGATGCAGCCCTGGCTGCCATATTCATTAGTGAGCCTTCCCATTCCAAAGTCTAGGTCTGAGGTACAGTCATTTGTTTGGCAAACTGGCAGGGAAGGTTTTGGGCAGATGTTCTCCAATGTTAAAGCCAAAGGAGGGTTTGCAGATGAGGAAGCCACCATAGCTGTCAAAGCCTTGGGAGCAGCAGGTGTACTGTGCTCCTGTCCTGAATGTTCTGACTTTGGTAAGCAAAAGAAAATAGTAGAACTAGCAGTGGTCTAGAGAGAGACAAAGGTGAACAAAGATGTGGAGTGGTTTCACTAGGAGGAAAAATTGAATAAATCAGTACTTTACAGCTTGGAAGAGAGATACTGGATGAAGGGCAATAACAATAACCACTGTTTTTCCATAACACCAGAACATAAGGAAAACAAAAATATTGCACAGCGGGTTGAAACACAGGCAAATTTACTACTAGAAGGATCACAGGATGATTTAATTTTGCTTTGGGCGTTGTTAAATGCTCATGAAAGATGAGACTTCACTCGTGGAGCGATGTGACTTGCTGCATCCTGAAGAAAGAAAGGAACCTGAACCTTACCTTTTGAGATCTGCCTCATACCTATCAGAATATTAGAAAAAGGTTTTCCTGCAGCTGTGTTTTAAAAGGAAGTAGCCACTATTGTCCTTTGTGAAAAATGTAATCCTGAAAAGGCTGAAGCCATGTTAACTCCTTAATCAAGTTTCTTTAAGGACTTGGATTGAATACTAACTTGAAATCTCATGTCTGAAACCAAATCCTGATATATGAATTGTATATGAATTACACACTTTGTAGCTCAGTGATCTTAATAGAACAACAGGTCTTAGCAGGTAGAGAGACAAAAATTTATGCAGCCAAGGTAATTTTTGAATCAAAAAACATTGACACCTTTGAAGTTAAAAGCAAGTGATGCAAGTGTCACAATGAGAACAGTGTTTCTTCCATGTAGCAGTCTAGAGAGCATCTCTCTCACATGTATTCTGACTGCTCAGAAAAGGTAAATAAGAAATCTTCTAACAGACATGAGAAACTGAATTGTATTGGAAAAGGAGAGCAAGCAATCCCTTACTGATGGTACTAATTTTCTTCATAAATGAATCACTCAGCCCATCACCGCAATTGCTCTCATATCCAGATTAATCTGTCATTTAACTTCCAGAACTCTGCAGGCCTCAGCTGGGAAATAAATCTTATCTCCATTTCTGATAATCACTCAACTTTAGCAGAGCAAATGCTTTTTATTCATATTGAACAAGAATGACAAACTAGAACCATGGCCAATTCAGTATAGCACTGCTGACAGATAAGATGCTACCCAATACCCATTGCTAAGGATACAGAGAACAGCCACAGTTAGAACTGTTGCCTGTCTTTCATCCCCCCAATCAGAGAAACACTTGGTTAGGTAACTGTGCTCATAAAAGCAACCCCAAGGAATAACTACAGATGCATATAAATATACACCAGTCCTAGAGCATCTTTACTGTTCAGCTTTCCCTATTCCACATGATTAAAAACCTATCACTCACTAACTACAGTTACCTTATTAGTCTTATTCTCTCCTGTTTCTTGTCTACTGCTGTCTTCGTAATATAGGAGGTAAGAAGCAATACACACAGACTATATTGCTGGTCTGTGTCAGCTTCATATTAATCAGGGTCAGCCTGGACAAGGTATCAGTAGAACACTACTATGATTCCTTAGATTTCTCACTGTAACAAATAGCATTTGGTTTATTTGCCACATCAATTTGCATAATGTAATCAAGCCTCTTATCACTAGGTCCAGTTTGACACTTCAGAGTACATAACAACCTCATATCATGCCAAAGACTTGTCATTATTTTTTGTACTGTATCATGTTTTTTTCCTTGCATTTTTTAACTGACAAATTAACAATAGTTTCATAAATTTCTGAAAACGTAACTTATCTTTCCTCATATTGTCTCCTAGCCAGTTTCTGAAGGGCAGAGGAGCGAAAACAGGCTGCAAATCCTGCTTCAGAAGTTGATTCTCATTCCTGGGTCTATAGGCAACTAGCTGCTTTAAGTAGTTAAAGGAAAATAACAGCCACCTGATAGCATAAACACTTGCAACCAATAATCACAATCAGTTCTTACTCTCTTGCCTTGAGAAAACTTGCCTGCTCTTAACTCCTGCCATCCAACACTTTGCAAGCTCCTTGCACTTTCCATTTTTAAGGCCTCCAGCAGGTCGTGACTCACTATTTGAGAAACACTCCTATAGATGATAAATTTTCAAGCAATATTATTATTGCTGTGACTATATGCCAATTGTAACAGGAATGCGTTCCCCAGCATGGGCAGAAGATATATAAAATATTTAGCTGAATGTGAAGAAGCTTTTTGCTATCTAGTACAAACAAAACATTGTTGAAGAGAGAAGGAATGCGGACACATTGTCTGATAAGCAATGACATCTCTTCGGCAGATTCAGGTCACAAATTTATTTACATTGTTTAGTGGTTTTGTGTAATGGTGTACATACATACTCTACCTTGGTAAAATACTGTCTCTGGTATTAGGAGTACCATCACTGCCACTCCAGAAGTCTGTGTAGCACTATGATAGTGTTAGCCAATGTACAGGTTCAGTACTCATCACTGGGTACTTACTTTCTGGCAGCTCTCGATGAATTCATCTATGGTAACTACTCCATCTTTGTTTTTGTCCATTTTCTGTTCAGAAAGAATAAGAATGTATGTTTATCCTCCTGAAATCCTGTGTAAAACAAGTCATTTTCATTATTCATTTCAGTTATATGTCAGCCTAGGAACATGCAGGCCAAAATGCTGTAAAGATGTGGTAAATGATATACCAGAATAAGCTTAAGGAGCTTATAGTTGAAAAAGCAAGGTGTAATGAGTAGATATGAGAAACTTGGAATGGAACCACAGGGAAGAAAAGGGATTACAAAATTGGTAGGATATGCAAAATTGTTACAACAATGAAAAATCTTTCCATACCTGCTAACAGAGCAGTCTTTTTGGCTCCTATGTTACCTGACCCACCTGGAAAAATGTTTCCACGTGTTGTCTAGGTGCATCCTCCTTGAGAACAGGATAGGTGCATTTCCCCATCATATCATATATTGCTTTCATGATATCAAGCATTTCCTGAAGAGAAAAAAAAAATGTCTGTAATGTAAGGTGCCTTGTAAACACTGCTTTAACTCAGAACACATAAATGATTTTTAGGATTTACATTTTAGAACAAAATTTTGAAACCGTGCCTGTAATTTTATGACTGAACAGCTTCAAAAAGGAACTACTATGTTCCTAGAAATTCTAGCATATTAATTCATCTTTCATAGATAAACTTGTTAAATAGATGCAGATGTATGTTTTTGATCTTAAATGATTTAGAATGTGTGCAAGTTCATGGATTGCAGGAAGAATCTCCTGAGGTCTTGTGAATAACACTGAATAGGAAAAGAAGTTCTGTTACAGCAAGTGAATGGTCAAAGCACAAAAGCTTCTTACAACTGAATTTTCCCTAGAGAAAATAGAAATATCCATGCACACACCTGCACATATGCAGAGTCCTCCTTTTGTATCGAAACTTTAAATTTTGTTAATAAGTGGCTTGTGAAAACTATAGGAATCATTATAAAACAAGTCATCTGCCAGTATGCTGAGAAATTATTCTATAGAACACCCTTTTATAATAATCATGAAGTATTTTTCTAAAAGTGTAGAATGATAAGTGTTATATATATATATTTACATAAAGACTCACTTAAAAATATGTATTTTTATGAAAGCACTCATTTGATCCCACTGTAATTTATGTACGTGAATCCTTGCAGAATAAAAGATGTAGGAATCTTTTTATATAAATTGTTTCAAGTAAAAATTTTTTGTAGTAGATTCATAAAATGAGTAACAATTATGGCCTGCATACATTTTTTGGTCCAAATATCCTATCAAACTACTTTATTCTAGTGACTATATGTGCAAATACATAGGCATAAGTTGAAGCCAAACATTTCTGTGCTCTGAAGAATTATGACCTTTTACAATTTCTGTGAAGATTTTCCCTTTTCACTTTTATATGTCTTTAAAATGAGATTTTTAGTGTATCTGGTTTCATAATATATGTTTATTTGTTAACATGTCTAATTTGACAATTTCTTTGAAAGCAGGACTTGCATATACATTTAGTTCCAGTGATTAGTGTAAAAAGTAGACCTTACCTCTTTAGTTATGTATCCATCCTTATTTATATCGTACAAATTGAAAGCCCAGTTCAGTTTCTCCTGTACTGTCCCTCGGAGTAAAATTGAGAGACCCATAACAAAATCCTAAATAAACAAAAGGTTGGAATTGAGTTTGGAATTGGAATTCAGAAATCCAGAATAATACATTCGTGAGAAGCATGGAAGTCTGGAAAGTTGTGTTGTTTCTAATTTCTTTTTTGCTTCACAGTAAGTGTCAAGGATTGCTGTTGTTTTAAATAGTTAACAATCTATCACTCTTTGCTACGCTCATAATTAATAAGTAAATTGAATAATTTTCTATAAAATAAGCCATAATTTTCTGTTAGTCGATTTATCCTCTGAAATGACTCACATAAGCAGTTCCTGTTGAACTTAATACCAGGGAAAGCAATCTCCATGGTTTAATGGTCCAAAAAAAAGCTTAAGTGGGAGTTAGATTAATTTGAGCACAGGAGACCAATTTTGGGAGAACTGTCTACTAAGGAACATTAAATTCTTGTTAAACCTATACCTTGTTGGAAGTGGAATATGTGATTCCCAGACCTCTTAGGTCAATCTGCTGCAGTCAACATTTGAAAATTGTGTATGCTGCAGTACACCTCAACATTTCAGCCTTTTATTGGAAATATGATAAGGAATAATATTTATTATGTCTCCAAGTACCATCTTAATGCTTTTGTGACCCATCAATGCTCTATTACGGAAAAGCCATTCCACAGAAATAAATCAAAAGACTTTGAGATTATTCATAGGTAATATTTAGTTACAGGGTTTTGTTTCATAGTTAATATTCTTTTGACAGCACAAACTTCATTTACATTTAGTGAGCATCTTTGAAATTGGAGAAAATATCAACTGTGTCATCACCTGTCTTGTGTATTTCTTAGCATGTTAACTTTTTTTAAACAATGAGTTTTTTTTCCTAATGATCTCCTCCACCTTTTTCTATTTGATAAGCTTGTAAACCCATTAATCTGTGAAATTGTTTCCATAATAGATTTAGCAGAATATGGCAAGAGATTATATTGAAATGTGCATTTCTATGTCATTGGAAAAAAATAAAGGAAGTCTTAAGAGTAATGTTAAAGTAGAGACAATAAAAGTGCGGAAAATTCTTATCAGCACCAGCAGTTTATTCAGTTCCTTAAAATAGGAACAATAGAAAAGACTACACTGAAGTTAGACATAAATTACAAAGGTCTGATGTGCCACACAGTCTAAGTATATAGTGAAGTATACACAGATATCACGCCCTCAGATGGTCTAGTAGGCACAGACTAGCTCTTTTGACAGCTGCAGTCTTTTTAACAATTCAAGAGGTACGCTCTGGGTTTTCTTTGTCATAAGTTTCTGTCTTATTGGTATATGTGCCCTTTGGGGTAATCCAATACATGAATCTTTTAAAGAGTTTTGCTCAACTTGTCTTGTCGACATCTCAGTGACTAATCGAGGGTCACAGGGTTAAATCTCCAAACAGCTCTTTAACAATGTACTTTAACAAAGTATTAAAATGTTCAAGAAATTCAGAACATATTTGATGACATTATAGCATTAGCAATTAACCTCTTTAATTCAGTGCCATGTCTTCAAATCTTTTCTGCACTGGTTTATGTTCTTAGTGTAGCTTCTCCTGAAGTCCTTTGCAAAGGTCTCCAATAACTTTATTTTCTTAGAGTATTGTATTTCAGAACCCTGAATTTATTCTTTTTTGCAGCAGCAACATTTTTGCATTTATTCTATCTGAACCATATCTATTTTTCTTTTCCTGATTATTTTTTCTTTTTTCCTTTCTGTGATGCACCACCCATATGTTAATTGACTTCCTGGCATCATTGTATCCCCATTTGCAAGGCTGCCCTTACATCACCGTCTTTTAAAACCAAGCATAAAAACACTTGACTTTATGCTGTTTTGCGTGGGACTGAATGTCCTTATAAAAGCTGAGACAACTCAAAAAACCTTCCAAATATGTGCTCTAAACTTTGCAAGAGTGGGTCGTCTCCTTCCATATTGCATCAACATGCTTGGGAATCATACATAGTTCAGTTCAGGTGCATTGCCTGTGAGTTGTGCAGGAGTCTGTCTCAGGAATGATAAAAAGGACTTGTCACAAGAGGACGTTGTAATGACCTGAATAAGGGCCAGCTAGGATGGGATATCTTTTCTACATACTTACTTTCATGCAATTGAAGAATATAGCAAGAAAATTATATAGAAATAGAAATTTAATGGACTTAGGCTAAATTCACACAGTATTTTGATCTAGATCCTGCAAGAGAAAAATGCTCTGCATGGTGGAAGGCAATGCATGTGTCAAGAGTGGTGGTATAGCTATGCTAGCTGTTAAGCTAGTAATTCAGTGCATAATGCCATCATGAAACAACTGTAAAAAAAGCAGCTAAGCTTAGAGAGTGTCTGTCCATCTGCTTGTTACCAACAAGTCAGTGATGCATGAACCAGGCACACCATTTAGCACAGAGCATGAAACCAAGTCCCCATTGCAGTATTAGAGTACCCAGATGTGTTTTCCTTCCTGGTTTAGACATCTGATTTCCTGGTAGAGAGGAATTCTACTGTTAGAGCCATTTATTTTTGAAGTAAGATACACAGTACTGCTTGGATACTTACATCTCCTAAGGATGCCAACACTGTCCACTGAGAGGGACAGTCCTGCACAGCTGAGCACCTAATGAGGAAATGTGCATCTGTTCTAGGGACACAAAGGAGTCTAAAACTCCAGATGAGGTCTGGACTGAGACACAACTCTAGGTCAGGTCTCTTCAGTTTGTGACAGCGAAATTAGAAGCACAGAATTCTGTGCTTTGGTACTGGCCATTACTCCTTTCCACAGCTTCGTATTTCTACCTTCCTAGCTTCCTGCAGAGCGTGCTAATACATGTGAAGACCTCCATTAAATGCCAACCTCTCCTGTGCCTAACTGATTCTGCAAGAAAGGAGAATGTCTCACTGAAGCGTTGCAAAATGGAGCATCATTGAACTTGTACTGGAGCCTCTGTGTGCTCAGTATCACAGCCTGCTCACATTTCAGTTCTGCACTACAGCTGTATAGAGCCTCTGGTTGTGAACTGGGATTCACTTGCATTTGGGTTTTTTTTGCCAACAGTGATTAATTATCTCTTAGCGAGGCTGTTGATGACTTTCTGATTGCTTTATCCCTCAGAAAATCTTTGAGGAGAACTAGTTCATTAATAAATTAATTAACAAGCTTAATAGTGTGCTGTCTCAAATCCATAGGAAAGCTTGAAATTACTCCACCTGATCATGTGTTCTTTTATGTCTTATTCAAGGCCAGATAAAGTAGGTAGGCAGGGACCTAAATCCATTTTTGGACCTAGTCCTTAGGATTTTGGAAAGGAATCGTGATGAATGTTAGTCACAGAGAAGTGGAGCTCTGGCGTGTGTGAAAAAAAAGATCACCAAGGAGGAGTTGCTGTTAAGAGGAAATATATTTCTTTGTAACTACTTTACACCAGCTGGTATTTAAATGCTTATGAGATGACCACTGTCCTGAGAAAAATTAGCTCATTTCAAAAATGACATGAACAAGGCTTTTTCTGTTAAACACAGAGAATCACACTTCGATACGTTCCTTAAACTGCTACCCTTATATTACTGCCTTGGAGACAATGACTTTTTATCACTGCAGATCTTAAGATCTGTACTCTCCTATGGAACTGAGTAAAAATGCAAAATTCTCAGGTGACGAGGAATAAAGCAATCAGAAAATCACCAACAAATTTGCTAATAATTTTTTGGAGAAGCAAATCATAGAATTGTTTGGGTTGGAAGGGACCTTAAAGATCATCTAGTTCCAACTCCGCTGCCATAGGCAGGGACACCTCCCTTGTAGCCAAAAACCACTTGTAGCTCAGAAAGCCAATGATACCTTGTCCTGTATGAAAAGAAGCATGACCAGCAGGTCAAGGGAGGTGATTCTCCTGCCCTACTCTGCCCTCGTGAGACCCCACCTGCAGTACTGTGTCCAGTTCTGGAGTCCCCGACATAAGAAGGACATGGAGCTGTTGGAGAGAGTCCAGAGGAGGGCCACAAAGATGATCAGGGGTCTGGTGAACATCTCATATGAATACAGGCTGAAAGAGTTGGGCTTGTTCAACTTGGAGAAGAGAAGGCTCCAGGGAAACCTTATAGCAGCCTTCCAGTACCTGAAGCAACCTGCAGGGAAGCTGGAGAGGGACTTTTTACAAGGGCATGTAGTGATAGAACAAGGGGGGAACAATTTCAAACTAAAGGAAGGTAAATTTAGACTAGATATTAGGAAGAAGTTCTTTAGTGTGTGGTTGCTAAGATGCCACCTCCCTGGAAGTGTTCAAGACCAGGCTGGATGGGTCTTTGAGCAAGCTGGTCTAGTGGAAGGTGTCCCTGCCCATTCCAGGGGTGTTGGAATGAGATGATTTTTAAGGTCCGTTTGAACCCAAACCACACTATGATTCTATGATTCTATATTCAAATCCCTTAAAAAGGGTTTCATATCTACTGTATTTCTTCAGGCTTTCTGTCTGAGATCCAATTTCAACAAATTGTCCAGTAAAGATACAAAAGCTTCTTTTGTTTTCATTATTCTTAATAATAACAGCAGAAAAACTTCTCAAATACTGATGCTAAAAATGTTTTCTCTCATCGCCTCTGCTGCTGCTCATTTGACCAGAAGGATTTATTGTAGAACTAGCCTAGGTACAGAAGATGTGAATAAAACTTCTGTTCCCACTTCTAGTTTCACACAGAGCCCACTGATTTCAGCTGCCCAGAAAAAGGTAGATGGGGTTCATGGTTGGTTAAATAAATGCAAATAATCCCTCACACAATGATCTGGTTATAGTCCCAGCTGATCTGATCACAGTGCATCTGCTGACAAGGCTTCTCCTTCCAAAAGACATCAATAATAACGCAATAAAAATGTGTTCAAAAAAATTCTGTCAGACTTCACAACATCATTCACTCAAGTAAATAATGAAAACTTGTATTTTTTTTAATTAGCTGAAAATTATAGCTGAAAATAATGGCTCCTTCACAGTATTTTGTACACCCTGTTTTCATCTAAACTTTTGCTTTAAAGCCTTTTCGGTAGAGACTGAAAACCAAGAGTGTGTGAACAGTCCTCTTTTGGCTCAGTCATCCCCAAAACATTAGCTGTAGTTCAGAGTTCTCACCTTGCAGAGGCAGACAGGAAGATAAGGATTATTTTATGTAATTTGCATATCAATTGGGTTACCTTTTAAATAATCAGATTTATAAAAATTTTGCATAGCAGCACAGTCTGAGTTACCATTTTAGGATACGCAATTGTAAAATATTAATAACAACTTTTGTTAATACATTGGAAAAGCTTCAAACTTGAGTTTTCATAACGTGAACCATATAGTAAAAGCCACCAAACTGGACTTCATTACAAGGAATGGCAAAATATTCAATTGCAGAGAAAGAAGTAACAGCATCACTTACCTCAAAACTTACAGATCCATTGTGATCAGTGTCAAATGCATTAAACAGAAAATGTGCATAATTTGTGGAATCTACAATTTAAAACAGTAAAAATAATTCATAGTAAGCACATCTTATTATTCCATGAAATAATTTGATACCAAGATATATTTTGATACTAAAAATTGATAGCAAGACTAAATTTTCAATTCAGTTTAAACTTCTTCAGCAGGGGAGGAGGGATAAATTAGAAGTACAAGTATGTGGGTAGCTACACTGTTAGGAACAGAAACCTAAAATTCTGGTCTATAATAGCAAGTATCTGAACAAATAGCAAAGAAGTCATTTTATTGTACTCTGAAACAACCTATGTTAATGGGAACACTACTTTATCAGTTAAATGACCGTGATAGGGGATCTATCTCATGTTAAAAAGGAAAAATCTGTTAATTTGTTAACTTTAAGTAAGGGAAGCAGGCACTACCATCTGTGCACCTGGCATATAATTTTTACTCAGAAGACAGGCCTGTTACCCAGGTTGAAGCTGAGCTTGTCAGAAACCTGCTGCTGCACTCGGCTCACCCACGGGTGAGATAAAATCCTGTCCAAAGAAGCAGATTCTTGAAGTTGGTTTGCTGCTTAATTCCCATCAACATTGCCTGAGGGCTAGGTGCTTAAAAACCTTGGAAAAACTGTCTGTGGCTAAATGAAGTGGTCAACAGGACTCTGAAGGCAACCTGAAACAAGTGATCCTTTCACTAATTATTTTTGCACTTTTTCAAACCTACTGACCAGCGCATAGCAACTCGTTTTAGAAATGCAAGACAGCATGAATAATCTGTAAAGCCTCTAATTTTTTGTAAAGAACCATCTTTCCATTTCCACTGAATGCCTTCCAGGAGGCACAACCTGTTCCAGGAGTAATATATAGGGAAGACAGCGCTGCTCCAGAGACTGCTCTGCTGATATGAGGTATAAGCTGCTGGGGCTATGGGAAGTCAGCTTCCCTCAGTCTTTTCCCCACCTCAAAACCATGCAAATTAACATATGCTGAGGTATTGTTTACTTTTAATACTCATTGCTTTGATCTTTCTACTTCATGTATTCACATTAATTTTAGGTTAATTAGCATTAACCTCACAAACTTTTAGTAAAGTTAGAAGTGTTGTGAAATCTGTGTCTCCCTTTCCAGGTTGAAACCCTCCCTCTCATGAAAAAACCTCAGTGCTGAGATGCCTTTTTCTGATGTCTTGGCACTAAATCATTTTACCTTTCATATTAATCCTGAAAACCTTTATTTGTCACATCCCAAAATATTGTTTTGAATTAAACTGAGTGATAGTCTTTGGTCACTCACCTGAAATGACACTTTGACCCCAAAGAACCAAATATACCAAAACTCAAAACTTTGTACTTAGCGGTTTCAGACATGATATTTGTAAGTAAAGTCTCTGGTCTTACTTAAATATGTTAATTTCATACGATGTGAAATAATTGTAACAAGAAAACACTCTGCAACTATTGAGACATTCATTTATCCATGTGTCTAGTCATCAGTGTAATTACTTAAGCATAGCCTAGCAGATAAATTCCTACATTAACTGAAAAATGTAAATTTGTTGATTTCAGTTTATATTTTGGATTTTAATAATCACATTTTCTATAATCTACTGAGACTTCTGTTGTGCAATAGAATATACTATGCAAATCATCTTCAGGGAAAAAACATCTTATAGAAGTATAATTATTATAAACCTAATTTTAAATAGCTTCCCATTCTCTTGGCATTCATTTCTTAAAACCATGTGAAATATTCCTAATTATTGTCTGTAGATTTACAGAAAATGTTTTTTACTGTTTGCTGGGCAACAGACATACATAATAAAATATACTACTCTTTTTGTATGATGGTATACAAAAAAAAATCTCTAGTTGAAGAATCTTTTCTTTCTAGTAATCCCTTGTGGAAAAACAAAAACAAAACAACAAAAATTAGAGGCCTTTACAGGGTTGTTTTTTCAGGCAATTCTGGTCTGAAATTTTGCCTTCAAAACCACAACAAGATGAGGTACACTGATCTTTTAATTAGAGCTACTTAATGTGATTCCCCCCCTATCCCCTTAAATCTTGAACATTAATCATGTTAGACAAAAGCTTAACTTTTTAAATAAAATATGTTTTCTTTTGAGAGATCTGATATCATAACTAGCAGGATAAATTTATATTTTGACAGGTTGAGACAGGAACAGGTATTAAATCAGAATTCCTTTGAAATACACCATTAAAGCAATTTAAATATGAGAGGCAAAAAATTATAGTCATTATATATCCAAGAGTATGCGTTATCAAACCATGAACATAATCTGTTCTGTTCATAACTGAGGAGGAGTATAATAATTAATCAGTGTGTGGATTCTTATCTACAACCTGCCCATGAAGAACAAATCCCATCATATCTCAGGTGATCCGTTGCATGAACATATTGGGTCCATTAATTCACCTGTATGGCAGTGGTTTTCTAAAAGGAAGTTACTGGAATGCCGTTCTGGCATGGAAAGCTTTTTACAAAGCTACTTCTGCCTTTTAAAATACATTGCTTTCACTGAAATCCAGTGCCATCTCCTTTGTTAATCTCGTGGCCCCCTTGTTTTCTTTCCACCCCTCCTGTACCTTGTCCTGGATAGTCCTGAAAGTTGTTTGATGAAGTTACTTGCTGGATGACATTGGAAAATGACTTTTTGGTGGTTGCTTGGACACTCTGAAACTTAAAATCTTATGCAACATCATATCACTCAGATATGAATTGTTATAATGACACATCACATTGTATCTGCTTTTGCATTACACAGATAACTGGGGCACAGATATACATGTATGACACATTTTCATTTGGGGAAAACTTTCAAACTTTTTTTTCCTCTTTAATATTCAGACATACATAAAAACAATATGTATGCACAACTGAATTTGCAAGGCCTCAGCTGTACACAATATTTTGGCAATACATTCAGAGATTTAAGTATCCAGTCTGTCTGCCTAACTAGACACAATATGATGATCTCATCCCATTGTTAGCATGCATGGATATGCAAATACAGACAATTAACTGGGCTTTGACGATACCCTGGCTAATGTGAGGAACAAAGAATAGACTTTGGCTCCCATACCTCTCAGAAAATGGCAGAAGTCAACACAGGTACCTAGAAAACAGCACAAAACCTACACAAAAGTGTTGCAGTCTCTGTAGGCCCACAGAAATTCAAGGATTACTGGTGTGAGCTGTTACTCTTCCAAGGAGATTTAGCTCTTCTGCTGCTTCCACTGAAAACTACATAAGGCTTTCACATTTGTTTGTGCTGTCTTTATGTACTGCTAATGCTGCACACAGGTGTCTGGAGGCTATGGAGGATAGGGAGAAGAAGGGGATAGCTTCTGATGGTCACTTCTCAGTGCTCTCCACTGAGATCTCTGAAACAGCTTTGTTAAGAAAGTTAAAAATGCTGTTACTAGTACACAACAACATCTGTTACTGATAAGTGAATTATCTGGATCGGATACTTTCCTACCCTGCTAAAAATCTAACTTTTTACTAAAGTTAAAAGAAGCAAGAAGAAAAAGGTTGGGTTTTTATTTGTTTGTTTGTTCAGAGAAGTGTAGCTCCCTTGTTGCAGATAGAGTAATGGCATTGTTATGTAATGGCAGTGGATAGTGTAACTGTGTGCCCCTATAACACACTATTACCATGCCTACTAAGAAGCCACAAGTTTTATAGAGAACCTGTCCCAGGTTGGAGGCTTGTCAGCCTGCAGCCTTGTTTCCCATGGTTTAGCTGTGACAGCAGTCTCTCAGGCTAATCAGGTTTCTAAGGCTGATTGGTTTTATGTTTGTGTTGCAGCTATAGTTTTATACAGGTAGCAGAACCAAGCAGTTGTTCTGTGTAGAAGCAGGTATTTACAACTAAGATAATGATGCAGTTGAGAGAACTTTTTGTCTCATTCACTTGCAGAGGCCTTGAGCAGCAGGGAGACAGGACAGAACACAGAGGAGAGNCAAAACCCGCCTGGATGCGTTCCTGTGTGATGTACTCTAGATGACCCTGCTCTGGCAGGGGGGGTGGACTAGATGATCTTTCGAGGTCCCTTCCATCCCCTTAGATTCTGTGATTCTGTGATTCTGTGAGAGCAGGTGTGGGATGAAAGGAGTTGGGGCACAGGCTGGCACTGGAGACCCCACAACTATAAGCAACTCACCTGTTGTCAGTAAAGAAATGCAGCCGTGGAGCTGGGCAAAACTGGGTTTAAGGGTAGCAAAGAGAACAAAGAAATTATATCTAACACATGTAAAGGGTACCACCTGCAATAGACTTGGGTGTAAAGTGAAGCTGCACATTAGCTAGCTTCACTAGCCAAGGTAACTAAAAAATATAATATCTGAAACTGTAATTGTTAGCCCGGTTTAAAAGCTCAGACACAGACATAATCAGTAGGCAGGTCAAGTCTTTTAGCCTTTTGTTCTTCCCTATTGAGTGTATCTTCTTGTTAAGGATTTCAGTGATGGAAATCCACCCTGAATGCAGCTCTTCTAGGTCTTTATTCAAAATAGAACTAATTGGGAGATGTTTTGTTCCTACCAATTAGATGTGGTTTTTTAAAAAATACAAGTGAAAAGAAAGAGCTATGAACAGTACCAGGGAAACATGCAAAGCTCAAGAGCTGTGGGAGCAGATGAAGAGGCAGGACTGAAGAGCTGTAGGAGAACATGAAGAGGGAGGATTGAATGGTAAAAGCAAGAGGCAGAAAAGGGAGGAAAACAATTAAAACTAAAAGAAAATCCAAGGTTTGAGGCTAAAAACTATTGTATGTTTTTGTGCTACCTTCATTGCATTGAAAGATAATCAAGATAAAGAAATTAATGAAGCCCTTGGAAATTAATTAATTGAAAGTAAGGGCAGCAAAAAATCCCTTGTTTAAGTAGAGAAACTCTATAGAAGTCAAGGGGGTTCTGCCATTGATATTAGAGGGCACCTGTAGTGCCTCCTACAGTTTTCACTCCTACTGTGAAAGGCTTTGTGGCATAAAAGAGGATGGGGAAGACTATGCAGAAAGTTTGAAAGAAATATCTGCTCAGAGAAACCTGGTTTTCAGAGATACCCATACATGAGTGGTAACATCATAACAAGATACTGACTTGTAGATATCATTGCATTTCATTCAGAAATATATACCTTAAAATGTGTCCAGCCAGCAAGTAAGTACCCCAAGATTTCAGACAGAGCTTGAGACAACAATCTTGTTAATTTGAACAACAGGCTCCTTTGTCAGGCTTAGAAACTAACAAACAAATCTCTGTACACTATAGTACTAATTATGTCTGCCAGGTACTCACCTCCCTGTGGAAAGAACTGAGAGTAAATCTCTTTGAAGGTTTCTTCATTGACAACACCACTGGGGCATTCCTGAAAAAGAGTGAAAGACAAGAAATCAATAGCATCCAATCTGGTTGAGTCATGAGACCACATAGAACATGTATGTGACTCTGAGATTAACATGTCTGATTTTGCACTTTCAACCAAATATTAATGCATTAAATGTGTATAACTTTGAAGTATCTTCCTAAAGAGTTCCCATGGGAAAAAAATTTCTTCTGTACCATATATCTGTACTTCAGACTTGAAACCAGAGTGACAGATGTGAACAGCAACCGCTGTGCTGCAGTGTGTGGAGCTATTGGTGTCACTGTGGGCCACAGGTGGTCATTTATGCAGCCGCTAGCAGGACTTGGCTAAGCAGGAATGCAAACTCCATTTGCAGTTAGGTATTAATGATACAACATGCAGTCATATTCTGCTTGAAGAGTTAGGTTCAATTAACTCAAAAGACCCTGCCATAGAAGATCTTATTCAAACCTTGCAGATCCTCCTGCCTTTACATCTTGTTCATGAACTGAAAACATGTAAGAAAGAATTAGCAGAAAGTGTCAGAGCAGGGCGATTACAGAGAAAATGAAAGGAAGTGAAGAAGAAAAAGGAGGATTAGAGCAGTGACTTTATAAAAATTACAAGTAAATAGGTGGGAAAAGCAGAAGGAATATAATGTATTTTTTAATAAGTCATGCACAGAAATCAAAGACCAGACAGCTGATTTCTATCCCTGAACTTGCCAGACTGAGCAGATGACTTTGGGCAATGCAAGCTGTTTCTTCTTGCCTTAATTCATTTTTTAACACAGAGGGTGACAAAAAGCCTGGCAAGCTTTATAAAAGAAAAGTATCACTTGAAACAAAGGTAAGTAAGGAAAGACAAATTAAGTGTTAAGGGTCATACATTTATTTTTGTCTGTTGCTATGCTCTTTGGACTGATGGCTCAAACTTGCATGCTCCTAGTCCTAAACTGGGGAAAGGATATAGCTTTAAATGAAGATACAAGAACAGTATAACATCTTTTAGCAGTGTAATAACAGCTTTTCCTGCAAGAGCAAATGATTTTTCTATTAGATCAAATAAGTAACACTGAGATATTCATAGTTCTGACAGCTTCTGCTAAGAAACAAATACTGTAATCTTACTAAGAGACGAATGCACCACCTAAAAAACATGTCAGATCTGTAGACCTAGAATTATTTTGATCTATGTCATTTGTCCTCAGTCCAAATCAGCTCTTTGCCATAACTAAGCATGTGCAAACACAGTAAGAAACAATTCTGTTTGATTACAAAATTATTTCTTCCTGAACACAGAAGCTGTCATTGATGGAAGCAGCACTAGGGCACAGGTGTCTGTAAGACCAGATACATACTGACTGCTGGGCCACACTGCCTTTCAGAACAAAGCCTTTAGGGAGTGGGGGGAACAGTGAAATGCATCTAGCATGTCTACCCTTCATCACGTAAGAAGCAATCCATTAATTGAGGAGGCATCTCCCTGCCTGTCATGAATTTGAGTATGAGGGTATTCTAAAAATATCTCTCTGCTTTACCAGCTTCCCCAAAAGACTGTAGTCAGGTCGTCTAGTGTCTCTGTGGTCCCCAGCAGGTTTACTATACTGCTTGCCTTTTTATGTGAAGCCTTTTGGAGTTGGATGAAGTGCATGCAAAAGGGCAGTATTTTTATTTTTCTTTACAGTAAAGACTATACAACAAATACAATAAAATCAGTGAAGTATTCAGATACATATTGATATAATAATATAGTTATTCAATGCAGAAAATGTAACAAAGGTATTTCACATGTTCCTCTTCCAAGAATACCTTGATATATATTCTACATCATTCCCAGACCTGCTCAAGGAAGAATAACACAGCCTTCTCCCTGAGGTGGGTGTCAGTGTGAAAAGGCAATGCAGTATTTTAGAATTCAGAAAAAGAAGCTGTGGCTTCTTACTATTTTGCATGTAACTTATTTTCAGATAAAAAGCTAAGCACATTTTGAGAAAAAGAAAACATATATTCGAATTTGTACAACTCTTACTTTGATTTATTTATTTTTATTTTTATTTTTCTGAGAAGCTTAATAAATAATGAATGATAAAATGTGCATTTAGGTTCATCTAACTGCATGGCTTATTAACATGTAAATTGATTTTTCTACCTTTTCCTTGGATAAGAAACACATTCATAATATGCTCATTTTGCAAAGAATGCTTCCTGCTTTTTACATGAAATGCCAGCAGCTCCAGATGTGTCAGTCCTTAGTCTGAAGCTGTGAAGAACGGGACACCCATTTCCTGACTGCATTTAAATGTTATGATGTTAGAGGAGAATCAAAGGTACTCTGGAAAAAAAAATTCTAATTTATTAGTTCAAAATTAGTTAGCAGCATGGTTTTAGAGAAATACATGATCTACATACCTTATTTAAAGGCAGTACTTTTTTTCTGACACTTAACGAACTCTGGTTTCACCATGCTGTTTGAAAGAAACATTGCTTGAAAAAGCAACCTTTTTTCACAGAATTGCATATTAGTAGAGCCAGGAATGAGCTCTTGAGTTTATGCTGATCCTCCGCATTTTCCTCTGCTCTTTACCACAACATTGCCAGCAACACCTTACCTTTTCCATTCTTGGAGATCTGCAGTCATGACATCTCGAGGACATTCATTAAAAATCTGTGATGCTGGCCAACTAATCTTATTGGCAATATTTAGTTGATACTCTTCTTTCTTTAGCTTGGATCTTTCCTCTGAGACTATACAAGACTGTGAACACTTGTCTTGTTAAATATTTATAATCTAAATATATATTTTGCCAACATAATTTACTTCCAAGGTCGCTCTTTTCTTGACTCACAAATCTGACTTTATTGTGTTTATCAGGAGGTTTCTTTAGTTCAGTGAAAGAGATTTAATACTGTAGTTGTTAAGTATGCCACATGGCTTAATGTCAAGTTATTGCTGAATTCTTCTGTTGTACTAACTGTAATTAAAAAAATTCTTTCTAACCTTTCATTAAACTCTTGTAAAAGAAAGGAAAATAATTAAATAGTTTGAAAGAAAAATGTGAGGTTTATTTAAATAATTTTCTACATTCTTTTTTTCCTCTGGCTGTATATAATTTCCTTTGTTACAGAAAATTTCTGTTTGACAGTCTTTTAAAATTGCATTAATGGTGTATTGTATTTTTCTTCTGGAGGATAAAAAGGAGGAAAAGTTCATCTTTAACTGCTTTTTCTGAGTCCAGTACTCTCTGCTTTAAAGAGAAAATAAGACAAACTGACAGAAAGAAGAGACAGAGAATAATAAATATGATTCAGCCTTTTGATGGTCTGTCTTGCTTGCAGTTTTACTGCTGGGAAATTACACCTCCAGCACATGGTCTTACGAACGACTCCAAAACCTGTAAATTATTTACAAGCTTCATGCTGTCTAAGCTATCTTTTTTTTTTCAGTATTTCTAAGAATACTGCAATAGGTAGATTCTTCTTTACTACCTAATCAACTTATTTAGACAAGAGGCAAACCCAAAAAGACACAAAAAAGGAAAAAGAGTGAAATGCAGGAAAGAGAATGAATGAGAAACAAACTCAAAGCTCAGACTTTTGTCTGTATAATAAACAATTTTGTATGATGGATTAGTCTGTACTAAGATGTTTGGCAATTTTAAATATATTTTCATTATGGGCTTTTGCATGACAGGTTCTTCATCCCATGTTTTATCTTCTGTCAGTGCTTGTTATGCTTCATTTAGCATATAAATTCATGTCCATTGACTTAATGACAATGTTTTCTCTTTTTGTGTGTACTTTATTGTGACTGAAAATTTAAATTTTCCATAAACACAAAACTTAATGGAAGAACATGTACATAAGTTTGAAACAGCATCCATACACTTTAAAGCTACTTCTACCAAAATCCCACAACCTAAACCCACAGTGGCTTTTCATAGCCCAGTCCAGTTCCTAATTTTTCATTTGAGTATAATAGGACTTTGATTAAAACAGCATGAGAATTTAACAAATGGCCTTGATTTAATAACACAATCTAGGCCAGATTAATAACGAAATCTGGGCCAACAGACACCTCATGAAGCTCAAGAATTGCAATATTCTGTGTCTGAGAAGAAACTTTCTATTGCTCCAGTAGCAGCTATGAAGAGACTGGCTGAATGGCAGCGCTGCCGAAAAGGATGAGGGGTTACAGTGGATGTCAAAACAATAAAGAATTTTTATTGCAAGTAAGATAAACCACCTACTGAGACAAGCAGTGTGCAGAATGGAAAGGTGTGGGTTAGAGACTTGAGACAATAGGTTCTGAAGTTTGCTTTTTTTCAATCTTTAATGCTTTTAAGGTTTATGAAAATTAACTTTTAATTTTATGCACTCCCTAATTCCAAAGCTGCATACCTAAGGTTGATTTAAATTTGCTATATCTAATGTTTGTTCTGATGCATGTAATTGAAACATAAGCCTTATGACTTTCATATTTGCAGAAAACTGAGCCAAATTATAATGATACAATTCACATGGGTTGCAATAACAAATTAATTTCTCTCACTAAGAAATACAATTAGTGTTTTTGAACTAAACATCTAATTTTATTCAGAAAAAACCCCACGTATTTCATGTTTAATCAGTGCACATTGATATGTATTTAGCCTATATTGGCCTCCCATGGCAAGACATCAGTGGTATGTGGTAAAATTACTCAGAAAAATAATCAGCAAACCATTAGTCAATGTTTTATCAGATAAAAGGATTTTTTTAGTGTGGTTATGATAATGTATTATATCAGCAAAATTAATGTCATCCAGAGGGACCTTGAGAGGTGGGCCCATGCAAAGTGCATGAAGTACAACAAGGCCAAGTGCAAGGTCCTGCAGCTGGGTTGGGACAATCCCATGCACAAATACAGGCTGGGTGGAGAATGGATTGAGAACAGCCCTAAGGAGAAAGACTTGGGGGTGTTGGTAGATGAGAAGCTCAACATGAGCCAGCAGTGTGCGCTTGTAACTCAAAAAGACAACAATATCTTGGGCTGCATCAAAAGCAGTGTGACCAGCAGGTCAAGGGAGGTGATTCTCCCCCTCTGCTCCACTCTCGTGAGACTCCACCTGCAGTACTGTGTCCAGTTCTGGAGTCCCCAACATAAGAAGGACATGGAGCTGTTGGAGCGAATCCAGAGGAGGGCCCAAAGATGATCAGGGTGCTGGAGCACCTTTCCTGTGAAGACAGTCTGAGAGAGTTGGGCTTGTTCAGCCTGGAGAAGAGAAGGCTCCGAGGAGACCTCATAGCAGCCTTCTAGTACCTGAAGGGGCCCTACAGGAAAGCTGGAGAGGGACTTTTTACGAGGGCATGGGATGATATAACAAGGGGGAATGGGTTCAAAGTAAAGCAAGGTAGAATTAGACTGGATATTAGGGAGAAGTTCTTTACTTTGAGGGTGATAAACCACTGGAACAGATTGCCCAGGAAGGTTGTGGCTGCCCTCTCCCTGGAAGTTTGGCCAGGTTGGATGGCGCTTGGAGCAACCTGGTCTAGTGGGAGGGGGGGTGGGTGTCCCTGCCTATGGCAGGGGAGTTGGAGCTAGATGATCTTTAAGGTCCCTTCCAACCCAAACCATTTTATGATTCTATGAACGTAGTGTTTTTCCTAGGCTTGTAAAAAATTTAACCACAAGAGACCTCAGAGCACCTAAAAATCAATTCACTAAAATATTTAAGCACTATATAAATTATCTGGAACAAGCCCAGTGATACTCAGTTCACAAATTACTTTTATCTTGAGCCTCCTCCAAAATAAAACGTGTCAAAAGTAGCACACATAAGAAACTAAGGTACAAACAGTCCCTCCAAGGATGGAAAAGGTAGGGACTTTGGTGAAACATGTCTAACGTGATCTTAGTCTGCCTAGGAAGAAGGAGAAAAACAGATAAATCTCACTCTGAAAGCACCTCTTCATACCCTGACACAAAGGCTGACACCTTAATATCAACATGACATCCTGCCTTGAAGACTTTTGGCAGAACAGCATTGATCAGGGTTGTACTGCAGCAGCTGAGCCAAGCAGGTACTTGTCAGATATGAGTCTAGATCCAAAAAGAACTAGCCTTAGAAATCTTATCAACCGCCACTTTCAAAACCTAAATCTTGATCCAAGTAATGGCTGATTGCAACTAGGAGGGCAAGTACTTACAAAAGCAGAAGGGTGATGGTGGATCAGAAACAAATAAAAAAGTTCTCTTAAACAAGCAGTATCATATTAGGAACTCGTTTGATTCCAAGTGCTGTTATGATTAAGGTGCTGGGTCATTAAAAATGCATGTACCTCAAGTTTAGATGGGATAATTGGCTGGGCAGGAGAGGCAAATTTATTCTGCACAAAGTTAAAACTGCAGAAAAAACCCCAAACCACTGGAAGCGAAATAAAAGCTAAAGAGCAACAAAGGCGTTGAGATAGAAATTTCAGTGTCAAGGTTTCTGAGGTGTTTAATTTTCATTCATACAGCAGCAAATTCGCAACAGCTTGTTTCAAATGCCTTTGAGTGCCTGCTGTTTAATGTAATATCCCAACCTACAACACAGGGTAGCCCAAGCTCTTTTTCCCAGATTTGTCAATCCACTGGGCTCCTCTGGAGCTGCTCAGTTCTGCCAAAGAATGGATCTTGTTCCTGGTCATTTCTGTGCTCATTTCTCTGCTCTCTACAGAGAGAGCTCTCCCCAGCTCCCTGAGCCTCTTCCCAGTTCCTCCAGCTGCTGCCTTACTCCTGCCTGCCTGTTTTCTCTTTACCTTTGCAACAGGGCACCAAGCCCTACTTCACATAGCCTCTGTTTCCTAGTCCTTAGAACAACAGGTCTATCAGCCTCCCCTCTGAATCCCCATATCTCAAAATCTTCTCCAGATCCTAATCTTTTCTTCCATTTCAGAAGCTCCTTCAGAGATAACCTTTAATCAGGCTATTGCCAAATATTACCGCATTTGTCAGACATAACAGCCCAAGATGTAACCAAGAAGGCATCAGACAGATGCAAATTTCCAGTCAGAGAGATCTAAACTCCCAGCTCACTTTTAAGAGCTAGCACATTCTGTGAAAAGTATGAAAGAATATATTTCCTAATATTATTCTGCATTCTCTTTGTGTCGAATCTTGCCTTGTGCTATTTCTGTAGCATAAGCTAGAGAAAGGATGCACAGAGAGAACCCTTCTCTGGGAAGAAAGCAGGTGCAATTCAGGATTGCCAGCATGAGGGAGTGTTAAGTGATAGCATCATGGTACATTGATATGGCAAATTCTTATGGCAAACTGGAAAACCAAGTGCTCTCTTAGCAACCGCAATGCCTGCATGCCATGAGAAAAGGGTGATCTTAATTTGGCAAGTAGAAGCAATATTGAAAAATTACTTCTTTGAACATTAAAAGTTCATCATTTTTGTAATGATTTTACATGGGAACACCTTTAGCATTAAAGATGTATTTACCAGATACCAACAGGGCTAAACTCAAGTTTTGACCAACCTTGGAGCTGCATGATGAGAATAAGTAAGTTTGTAATGTATTGTAATTTAAACAAACAAACAAATTTGTAATTTTTTAACTCCATTTCCTGTAGTAAACATAAACCTGTCTTGCCCTTGATATATTAATCAGAATTATTATCACTTATTTTGAAGTTAGTGCTGCCTTGATTAACTTCATGTCCTGAAAGTACTCTTAGAATACAGGGTTCACTTTTAACACTGATTTTTTTCAGTAAAAAAGAACACATAATAGAAGTGATCTTCATGAAAAGGGGCTGGCTGGCATGGCTGGAGTTCAAATCACATTATTGGCCAATGTAGAAGAAACACTAAGAGCAGGAAAAAAACCCTGCAGCAGCTAATAAAAGTGGAATTATTTTAGAGAAACTCAAAGTAGATGATACAAACAAAATGAGGTTTCTGGGGGAGAGAAGGTTTTGATGTCATTAAAGGAAAAGCTAATGCAGCCTGGAAAATATCTCAGAAGGTGTGCTTAAAAGACTTGTGATGCACTAGCCCAGGAAGCAGCCTCAAAAAACTAGTTCAGAGAAACTCTCTCAAAATATTTGAAATGTAGCAGAACAAAGCACTAGAAATTAAGACTGGGAAAACTTACCTGGGAATAGATAGATAGTTTAAAAGATCTTACCTGGGGATAGATAGTTTAAAAGATCTTATTCTTTTCTCATTAATACAGATTAAAAAAAATCCCAGACAAACATATTTATGGTCTTTTTTTTTTTTCCTTTGCTCTAAATACTTCAAGAAGAAACAGTAACAGAAGATGACATGGCGAGATGGGAGCAGCTGCTTTCCTGCCATATTTAGATCCCCCAAAGAGGGCAATGAAATCGCAGAGACTGAACTATAAGCAAAGTACTGTCCATTAGGTGTTGGTAAAATTTCAAGGGGTTATTTCTCCTACAAATTAAAAGAAAAGAAACCCAGGTCTTTCTAATCTATTGTAGACAGTCAATTCTCTGAATAGCTTTTGGACTGGCATCTTCAGGACTGCTGCATTGTCAGTATTTCGGCTCCTGCTTTTTAACACCGCTATTTTGAAACTAGATGAATGACAGAAACATTTAATTCCCTTTGTATAGATTTATCATTCAACAGCTCAACACATCAAATGGGAGCTTTGAGGAAGTTTTTAGGAAATCAGTGTATGTATGAGATAACTGCAAGGACAACAGAAGTGATACCTACTTTGGCTCTTTTTATCAGGTAATTATATTGTTCCCCCACCTCTGTGTTTCGCTTGAACTTTGCTGTTTGCCTAATGTAAAAGCCAGTTTGTCAAAGGACTGGGGGGATGTTTGGCAGGATGCTGTTTCAAACTACTCACAAAGGATGAGAATTGGTTTTATTCTGTCTTTACACCTATCATTTTGGGGTCTGGCCAAGTCTGTGATAAAATGGAACAAGTCCAGACCTTACCTGCCTTTATTCTGAAAAGTTGTTGAAGGAGCTGAACTTAATTATCAAGAAATGAGCAGAGATGGGAAGATGAGCAGAGGCAGGTTGCACTGGAAAATATGGGTAAAAGAAAGTTTTCAACATGTGTGCGTTGAATGCCTGGTCATCAGTAGTGGCAACAAAACAAGCTCAAAGGGAAAGTGTTCTGGGGGTGATCTGTGCAAATGAAACCACAGAATTGAGACTTACGGGAAAATCCATGTCATAACATCTCAGATTAAAGACATAAACCATGCTCTGTATAAATAAGAAAGTGTCATTTCTGTCCTTCTGCTAGACAGGGGAGCCACCTCCGGTTTTATGTCATTTTATAAAGGTTTAGTGGCCAGGTTACCAGCTACTCTAGCCAACAAACAGCTATCTTCTTCTTTCTGCCAATTACCCATTAATAGAATATCGTTAATTTTCTCAGAGAGAAAAGATAATTCCTCAAACAACTCAGAAAAATGAATATTTTATTCAAATCAATTTTCATATTCCCTTAAATAATTGAATTATTTTGCTAACTTTCCTAACATTTTAAAATTATATGCTGCATTTATTTTAATACTGTACTGATAAACAAAGAACTTTCAAGCCAATGTGGATCTGGGTATACCAGACAAACCAGAAATGGACTAAATAAGCATTTTTTCCTATTTGAGCATAATTAATGCTCCATAATTATGCTATGTCTATTTAAAGTAGAACACATACAAAATATAAGACAAAGTGTACTTAAAACACAGTTATAGCTGAAAGAATTTAATAAAATTTTTGTTCTAAAAAAGCTTACTGGAGTAAAATGAAGATTAATTAGTACATTAGTGAAGCCTTTCCTACTTTGTAGGAGAGTTGCAAGTCACAGTAAAACACCTGAAGATACTCAGAGTAGGAATTTTAAAACCCAAAAAACAAGGTGGTGTGGGTTTTTTTAATTTTTATCTCACTGCTTGAAATTACCCTTATGAAAAATTTAATTTTAAGGCCAACATTAATATTCTTTTCATCTGAGGGATATTATCCCCACTATGTACAAGAATATATACTATATATATGAAGGAGTACGTTTATAATGACCTATTTCCAGCTCAATGGATTTTTACTCATTTTCTCTAATGAATAACCTGTGTTCAATTCAATTACACTGAAAACCACTGGTGTTTTTAATTTCAATTATCACTCCTTTTTGTGTTATCAGGAAAGGGACATCTATTAATTTAACCTCCTGCCTATTGAAACTGAATTAGGTTTTTGGTTGTTTTTTTTTTTAATTTAGTTTCTCATCCTAAGTTTTCTCAGGAGCAGGCCATAAAAAAAAGCTTTCACAGCACCTTTTCTTTATTGAAACAATTCTTGGTTTATATTTTTAAAAATAACTTCTGTGCAATCACATAGAAAGATGCCAAACAGTGATGAATTATGAAATATATTGACCAAAGATATATCTCAGATCAGAATTATTTGATGGCTTCCAAAGGGCCAAAATTACTTCCTAAACCAGCTTGCTATTGTTTTCAATTATTGCAGCATTAAGCCTTATATATATATATCAGAACATAACATACTCTAGTCTTGTATACTTGAATATACTTGTGAACCTTGAAAGTTAGTAATGGAGGTGAAGAAACATTTTCTGTATTCTCTGTAGAAGCTGTATGGGATGAAAGACATGCAGAGAAATACAAAAGGAAGGTGTTTTTTTGTGCAATAGATGGTTATCTCTAAGATAGTGATTATTTGCCTACTCTAAAGCTTTCCCATGAATTTACCTATTTTTATTACAGATGTAAAACATAATCAGTTTTTGAAGGAGGATCTAAAATTCAGGAGACATCCCCAAATGGAGTGCATGAATTACCAGGTCTAAAGGGACATCCTTCCTTTGGATCTTTCCTCCCTAATCTATAGTAGAAATACCTCAGCTAAACACTCACAGGGGCAACATCTCAGGTTGTTGCATTATCATTTTTGTCACAGAAGCTGTAGAATCATTTTATAGCTTGGTGGTAACAATCTACATTTCTAGGAACATCATGGAAGTCAGTGGATTTGATAGCATCAGTCTCGATTGACATCCATCAGTGAAATACATGTAAAAGCTCCTTTCAAGCCTTGTGTCATCAAGTAAACCACAAAACTGCTTGCTTCTGTTTAGCCAGCTGTAGAAGAGTTATGATAATGCTTCCCACCAGCACAGCAAAGATGTACAAGATTTTGAGCCTCCCACTGGAAGATACTCTTATGTACAAAAGCCTTTTCCCACCCCCTACTTGCTATGGCAGTTTCAGAGGAAAACAAGCAGAAATAAAGGAACTGGCTCACATCCAGCATGTGTGGCTTCACACAGTAAATAACAATCAACACTTTGGCTGCTTCCATGAGGCAGCGGGCAAGGTGCCAGCAACACTTTTACTCAGCGCCATTCTTTGTTTAGCAATGCCCACTTACTAGTGTAATTTTTAGTTTCCTACTATTAGCATTGGCAGTAAAACAACAGTTAACAATATGACTAAAGATCTGAACTTAAAAGCTCACCCCAAAGTTTGACACACCAGACAGGAGGGCATTTTACAACCCTGAATTCACAAACAGGCAGGAACTATAATTAAACTAACTGTAGCAGAATCCATGCTTCAGATACTGAGCAGTGCAGTTTGCTGTAAACACTTTGGCAAAGGCAAGGTATTCAGCCTCTTGGGAGAAGCTGTATTTAGGTGAGCACTGCTTCTGTGATCTGCCTTTCACACATTCCCATGTGAGTGCTTTTGATCAAGCCCCTTCAAATGGACTGCAATCCTTGGTGAGAGGAGGAGGAATAGTGCCTTGATGGCAAGTGCTGGTCACTCAGGTGCACTCCCTTAGACCCACTCAAGTGATTCCCTTGAGCAGAATGGAGGACATCACCAGTCCCTAAGAGCTATATTTGAGTATAGGTCAATTCCCCACTTTAAAACCATGGAGGCCTTTATTTTGTTTTTCTTACACTAGGGAGTTGGAATTTAGAAGCTCAGTTGTTGCCTTTGTTTTCCCTGGAAGTTCTTTGTACCCTTAGAGTGGAAGACTCACTGAGGAGGAAATTGTACTAACAACCTTCTGTTAAAGGTTAGCAGACTGGCACCATCATGATTACTAATATTTTATAGTCATATTTGAAAACGAGATGAATTTAGCACAAGGCATTTATGAAGTGACATCAGTGTGTTGGGTGAAAAAAAAAGGAAATGTATTCTGTGTAAAATGCTGACCTGATTTTTTGTGTGTGCGTCAGTCAACTGGATGTTGATACTAAGTACTGACACCAATTTTTGTTTTAATCATGAAGCAAGAACACTGTGAGTTTTGTATTTCTGGGATGCATGTCTGCATGAAAGACACAGACTGAAAGTGCATTCTAACTAATGTTATTTCAGTATTTTTCAGAGGGGATGTTCTTTATTTCTTTCAAAGACTTACAATGGTAAAGGAAGATCAACATTTGGTTAGTGCTAACTAGGATGAAAAGCACCAAGGAGTTCCAGCTCCTACAGAATCCTGTCAGCTTGCACAAATAGCAAAGAGCATAAAAGTCAATGGGGAGCAGATTAGAAACTGAAAATCAAACACTGTATTCATTATTTATATTTTATATTGTAATACATTTACCCTGTAACAAAAGTTTTTTTCTTTTTTCTCCACTACTAACAACATTTTCTCTCAGGGTAAGGGCCCCGACATTACAAACATAAGAACAAAAGTGCTTACCTGCGTAAATATCTATAAAACTGAGCCTGACATTACCATAAGTAGGACCTGATTCACCAAGTACAGTGGTAAAAAATAAGAAGCCACTTGGGCAATGAAGCTGCTGTGAGTGAGAGAGATGCAGGCTGTGAGAAGAAATGCTTATTCCATGTTCACACATTGAGGGCAATGTGCCTTCATCCTCGAGGATCTCTGGAATTCAGTGTCATAGGCTCCCCTCTACATGTGCCAAAACCTCACTGTCATATCTGCACTCGTCCAGCCTGCCAGCACATCACACAGACATCTCCTTTATTCTGTTGCTCAAAAGGGCTTCCCAGAGCATGGGTCCATGATGTGGAGAAGATACTTGTCCCCTGTACTTGTCTACTGTTTATGGTGACCATGAAAGGGCCAGAGTGGGCTTCATGGCAATACTTTGGGCCATAAATCTACATGCCTTTGAGAAGGAGTGAACAGTTCCATAAGACGGGAGGATATACCATTGCTACTTACAAATGAGATATTGTTTCTATAATTCAGTAAAAGACATCAGAAAAGCATCAGAATGGAATCTGAAGTTTAGTCAGGAATATGAACTGATAACTTTTTTTAATGCAGCAAAAAATATAAATAACCTACATAAGTCTTTAGACTGTTCTGAAGTTTTCCCTGTCTCACATGTAGATACTTGATACATTGCTTCTGGCAGCATATCTAAAATTTGTAGCATAAGTCAAATCATTGGAACTGAATACTGAGATAAACCTAAATAAATGGTGATTGATATTTGCTGACCTATTTTTGTGAAAATATGACCAGCAAAAAGAAACAAAAAAGAATCAGAAGACATCTCCCTGTTAAAACAGATAACAAGAAGGGAAATAAATCAGACACATCTGAAAAAGTGTTATCTACCATACACGGTAGGCCTAAAAAAGGGATTTCATTTCTCATAGTGGTATCATTCCTTATGGAGATTCATTGAGGATGAAATTGCTGAGCATAAAAACTTCTTGCAAAACCTACTAAGTTTATGGCACATAAAATTTGTGTTTGTTCCATAACTGCAGCTTCTGAGAACAGAATAAGAATAAAAGGCTGTTATAACTTGGGCTCCATTAGAGGGGGTGGTACTAAATCTCTTGTTCAGTGAAGTAGATGCTATATTACTTGATTTATTTATTTTGAACACTACCGGAAGTGCAGTGGATTTTTTGAAAATAAGACACAGTGTGGTTATTTGTTCAAGTCTGAGGGATGATAAAAGACTCAAATCTGGAGAATTATACTGTTTAGAAATAAGAAACAGAAAAAATAATTGATGTCTGTGCATAAGCTTCTGGTATGTTCATGAACTGTTTAGGGTTGAGACAGTTACATTAATAGAAAAGGGTTGGGTTTCAATCTTAGGATCTTAATTAGGTCTTCACTGGGAAATTGAGCAGAAAAATTCCTAGAGTGTCCTGAGATTTCCCAAATGCTGTCGCTCCCAGGAACTCTAAATGCAGAAGGCGATGGCCAAGTGGAGAAAGGCATCTCATTTGCAGAGAAACCTCCAGTTTCAGGCCCTCTGTTGAACAACTGAGAGCTCTGAAGAGGCCTGGCATGCTCCCAATTGAACAGAGGGAATACTTTGATTTGGATGCATGCTCTTTTTCTTGACTTGTTAATGTAGGAGGAAAGAAAAAATTATTCTGAAGAAATCAGAAACAGGATCAGACTTTTTCAGCATAAGGCAACAGGGACAGGTATTTGCTTATCTACTGGTAAAAAAACCATAACAATTAGACTATATTTTGATATTGCCTCATGGTAATATCTTCCTCTGGGACTGAACCAGAAGATTTTAGAGCCAATTACCACTAAATTACAATTGTCTGTCAGACTGAAGGAATGTGCAGTTCTTTTCATCATAAACAGCTAATATGGTGAGGCACAAATCAGCTGAATGAACCTGTAATTGCCATGTTTCTCTCTAGAGCTCTGGAATCCTTGCCATTCTTATAGTGAAAAACACACGAAGATGGTAAAAAATTCCTCCTGACATTTGGGCATGTTCCATTAAAATAAATGAAGATTTGCAACTGCCTTTGACAGAGGAAGATTTTTTAGCCTGGAAGAATACCATTATAAATTCAGGAGCTAAATGTTATAAGCATCTAGAATTGGTGAATCTATAGGGGTAGTTAAAAACAAACACATTTTCAATTACTCTCTGGTGTCAAGTTGAATCTAACTTTGCATCTCTTTTCATGTTAAAGTTCTCTGTTGTTGTACATTGTTACTCTTTTTTATCTTGCTCTGATAGGAGGTAACCAACATTACCCGCTTTAAAACTTTAGTAATAATGACTTACTCATTGTACAGTGATTTTTACTAGGGGCTCATTATTCAGGACATGGAGAAACACTGATAAAGAGCTTATGCCCTAAAAACTTAGGAAAGAAGAGAAAAAAGAATATGAGATGAGCTGGGGTGTCCAGCAGGACAATATGGCAACTAGCTATTAAACCTGGATTTTCTGCCTATTGATCCAAATTTGGTAGCCTGTACAATAAGCTTCCTGTGCACCTAGATTCAGTGCTCAGTGCTAACATTTTTAATCACAAGCACGATCGTGTGTCTGTTACCATGACACCTATAATTGTTGGTAGGTAGTGTGCCAGAGACAAATAGTTCTATATCAAGCTACTGGGGGTTTACTTGTAAAACATTATTCTTGATACCTCTTTTTGTGAGGTCACAATGAAGTTGGTCACAGTGTCAGAGATGCATAAATGGAGCAAGAAAATAATTCTTAGAAATACCACGTAGACTGCTTCCTAGATCAGTGTTTTTTCAGGCATCAGGTTACTGTTATTTTCACTTGATGGATATGGAGCCTGGTCATGGAGGGGTAAATGGTCTCACTCAAATATACTGCCCACAGAACACACATTTCACTCTTAACACCAAGGAATTCAGTGTTCATTTTTCTCTCCTGTAAGGATGAACTTTGCTATCTCAAGCTCCTGGGAAAGTTCAGTTTCCCACAGCCACCAGCTCCCCTACTGGTGCTCCCCACTTTGTTCCCTGGGCGTGTTTGATCAAAGGCTGAGAAGCAATCTCTCAGATAGCCAGGGACACTCTAAAAGGTTTTGGCTGTCAGACCAGAGACATTAAATTAGGCAGTTGTCAATGTGGAGCCCATGCAGGCAGTGAAGTACTACTATAATGCTCTCTTGCAACCCAGAAGGCTTTTTAGTGTGATAGTTAAGGCTTTTAAAGGTGTGTGGCAGTTAATAAGCCAGCCAGAGAGCCAAAAGGCTAGAGTCTTTAGACTTTTAGGTTCATGCTGTGTTTACTGAATCATGCGGTCTTCTGAGTTATTGGCTCATATTTTTTCTGTTATATTCACTGTATCTAAGATCCTTTAAGTACGTTTCACAGTAGAATTGATTGGGTTGAATAAATTCCCTTACTTGAAAGTTAACAAGAGAATCATTCACGTAATCGGAGTGAAGAGCCACTGCAGAAATGTCCAGCTGATCTAAAGAATATAGGCTCTGTTAGACACTGGATTTTAGACTTTTGCTCAAAGGTAAGTGCAGGTTGGCCCAAGACTTGTAATAAACTTCCATGACACTAAAAGACTTGACACTGATGCTTTGTCACTTGTGATTTACTGTTTTATTTGAAGATTTATCAGTGTTTATTTTTAGCACAGAGGTAGATCTAAAGACATTTCTAATCAGAAATTAATTCTGTTGAAATCAATAAAAGGACTTGACAGTTTCACTGCTTTATAACACAATATACACATTGCTGATTTTGTTTAAATTGATCAGGAATTTAAACAAGAAAAAATTATGAAGATCCAAAATTACTTGGAAATTCCTGAGAGCCAGAACAAATCTCTGAGTCCAACACAAATAAGATTTTGTCTATAAAGTTTTGAAGTAATCAGGACCCAAATGGTCAAACTGAACCATCCAAAAGTATTTACCAGAAGATGTATTTATTCCCTCTCCCTTCATCTTGCAGGCTTAGGATGCCCACCTGAAAAGATGTGTGTCCACTTTGTGTCCCTGAATTTCAGTGTAACAGGGAAACAACTTAGTATGGAATTTAATATGAAATTGCAATGTTTTCCATAGAAACTCTTTAAAAGTAAGAAAACCAGTAGCAAGAAATCCAAGTAGAGGGGTTTCTTGAACACTGTCTTCACAACTGATGAATTGGCTCACTAAAACATTTTATGCTAAGCTGTGCATGTTATATTGCGTTATATTGTGCAGTGTTTATGGCAGTTACAGTTAGTATTCATCTCACCTCATGAAAAAAAGGGGACAGGTGTTAGAAGGGAGAATAAGAGGTGTTTACTCAATAAATTTTTAAATGACAACATCATCAGTGGTGCATTGCACTAAATTTTACTTATCTACTGTTAGTGATTACCCAGAAACCAAAATCTAACAATTGCACATAACTTAAGTACCAAGCTTTGTAATGCTTAGTCCAGATGTAGCACAAACGTAACTGCAGTGAGCTGTAGCCAAAGATATTTTTCTGCTCATATTCTAGTACATAAACATTTATATTCCTCAGAAACCACGTATTGATGCAGATGAAAGCTCTGTGGTAGAAAACCAGTAGATGAGTTACACTGAGCAGCTGGCTGGCAGAGCAGAAGGTATGTACCATGCATCGAGTGTCAGCTTAGCATGACAGATGGCATGCCTTGCCATGAGCCCAACTGAGAGCACAGAACACACCAGAGCACAGAACAGGGTACTGCCAGTTTCAAACAGGAGGGACTGACAAGTACACAGAGCAATACCATTCCTCCAAACACAATATTGACTTTTTAAAATAAAGAAGAACTTTAGAGGTATTTGGTGCTCTGCACTATTATCAATACTGGGTACTTAAAATCACACTCTTTTTATATGCTGCTTAATTAGTGACTTGGCATCTACATTTTTCAGAGGTAATTCAGAAGTAAGCAATCACTCTTAGGAAGACAGTCCTTGGTACGCTAGATGACGGTTTTCCCTTGTGAACATGACATGAATCTCCATGAACAGCAGTAAGTCATGAGATGAATAGAAGTGTAGGGGGTGAGTTTGTTATTGCCTTTCAAAAAAAAGATTTCTTGCCAGCAACTGTGAGACTAATTGAAACGAGTATCTCCACTGAATGCATTAAGGTCTGTAAAGTTGTGACGACTAGCAATTATTCACTTGGTCTGTCAAGCTGTACCTCCAAATTATTTTTATTCTTATATTTGAAAATTTTCAGGTTTCTAGACGAACTCCTGAAGGGACTGTATAATTAATGTAATCATTATTTATTGCTCAGTTTGTTAAAAGATTTTCATATAGCCTTGTTTGAAATATGGAAAAGTTCCCTTTAAGCCCCTAGTAAATGAATGCCAGTGCTTTTGAAACATAATAACAAAATTCCACCTTGGCAGGGGTTTTTTTTCAGTTTTTTCTTCAGTCATCTAAAATTGAGAAAACAATAATACCTAATAAATAATATTTTTATTATAAAGAATGGAGATTTGAACTATGCGCATTATACATTTCTTCAGAAACTCTCTCTAGATAGAAAAAGATGATTTACAGAAATCTGTCTGTTCACAGCAAACATGATACCCAGCTTCTAGTCTTACTTGCTTGGAGTTTCATTATGCAGTTGTCTGTTGTTTAGTTTATTAAGGCTAAGCAAGTCACAGGAGTTTTCTAACATGGCTAGATGTTAATTTCCAGTTTGAATTACCACTATCTGATTTTCTAGTAAGATTCAGAAATTCCTTTATTTTATCTATTATATTGGCATTTCTATGCTACAAATTCAACAGGTTTATATGCATGAGGCACAACCCAATCAGGTGCCAACACTTCATCTTTTTGAAAAGACAAGTTGTTAGTGCTTCTTTATGTATAAATCCTCTTTGTGTCCACAACGCTGCTGTTCTTACATTGTTTGTGCAGAGAGGTCAGCATCTCTTTAAAGCACACATTCAGCACAATGGGCAGGTTTCATGCACTGTCACCCAGTAGAGCAACCCATCCCCTGTTTGATATTCAGAATCACAGAGGGATATAGGTCAAATGGTTCTAGTGTTTCATGTTAGCCAGTAGAATGACGTGGGAATCTTTAACTGACCTGTATCTTTCTTCTAGGCTCTCCTCTGTTTGGTCAGAAAGTCTGCATCTGGAAAGATCCTGCTCTTGCTAAGATTACATGCTGTGTAACCCAAGGACTTCTACAGACAGTCATCAAAGCTTGAGGGAAAACAACAGCATTGACTGCACGTTAAATGAAATCTTCTTTGCTGTCCTAGGACTCCATGGGTGGGGGTAAAAAGCATATTTAAGCTCTAAGCTACCTCATCTGCAAGAACAAGTTTTGGAGGACCAATGTGAGGGGCAAAATACTCTTGCACTAGTGCCTTGTCACTCATGCTCAGTTTTGGTTTTTTATCTCTCTTCTGTTCTGTAATAATCTTGAATTTGCATCTATTCATTACAATACAAACACATGGATTCAGTGCAAAACTGAATAGAATCATAACAAACTGAAGACATCCTACTGACTCTGAGATGGGGGACACCAATCACTCAGAGATAGCTGATCCAAGCTAAACTTTTATTTCTCATAGTGTGAAACCTTCTGTTTCATAAGACATGGTGTTCCAGAGATATAAACCGAGAGGAATACGTTGTCTTTGCTCCTTGTCACGCTTTAGAACAGGTAGAAAAGGTTAAGTAAGGAAGAGAGGAAAATGGAATGCACTTTCAAAATCTCTGTTTGGATCATCACAGAGGTATTCAAAATCTTTGCATCACCCTCTTTTTTTTTAAATCTCTTTTACGGTCAAATGCCTATGTCTTTTGTCAGTTTTTAGTGTCTCACAAACATAATGCAAGGGGACATGTTTTCTATTTGTACTAAATAAATTCACAGAATCACAGAATCACAGAATTCTAGGGTTGGAAGGGACCTCGAAGGATCATCTAGTCCAACCCCCCTGCCAGAGCAGGGTCACCTAGAG